>CP139505.1:426842523-427005167 GCA_021014915.2 Artemisia tridentata subsp. tridentata | reverse complement strand
TAAATACGAATGTCTGAGAATCTACCTGAATACTTGTGGTGGATGTGAAATGAGTAGTGAATGATGAATGATGAATAACGACCTGATCATTGAGTGGGAAAGTGTTATGCCTAAAGTGCTTATAATTCAAAAATAATGTTATTTCTTCAAAAGAGTTGAAATGCTATGCATGTTAACTCGAAATATTGATACTTATAATAAATAACGAACGTTAAATAATACGCACTAAAAGTATGAGAATGCATATGAAGTGATGGGTGAAAAATGGAAGATAAAATAAGAATGTCAAGTAAAAATTTATTGGTCCTTGTCCTTTTTCAGATTTTATACTTTTTACTTTAACTGTGCTTGCGTTACGTCGTTAGTCCTTCGTTAAGTCCAAAGTCCATAATAGTCCAAAATTGTCCAAAAGTATCAATAAGGCTTGGCATTCAATAATTTGTCAAATAATACCCTATATGTTTTGTTTTTACAGATTTAGTCCTTGCTTTAGAGGGTTGACAGTTTTAGTCCCTCGATGTGAAAGTGCGTTGCAAATTTAGTCCATAGTTCATAATTTACAAAGTTTTATTTCCTTTTCAATTGTCCGGTTTAAAAGCTTACATTCTTAACTTTAGGATGCACTGATTTCTCTGAAAGGATTGCTACAGGTTTAGTATGGGCCTTAAAGCCCAACACTTATGTGGTCTTTTTAAATGTTCAAAGTGATCATTGGGCTTTCAAGCCTGATTGTGGGTCTGTTTGGTTTTCAGTAGTGGCGTAGCAAAAGAAAACAATTATTGAGAGATAAAATTTATACTATGCGACTCTCGACTGTTTCGAACCTAAGAACATCGACTTGGTTACCAAAGGCTCCACCATTGAGCCAAAGGCTCGATGGTGCAATGTATGTACTTGTTTGCTTTACGAAAATCTCAACATCGTTTAGTTAGCATGCTTTCCTTTCGACACGTTAAGATAGGTGAGAGTCTTTCTTTTATTGTTCTATTGACATTTTATTTCTCATGTTCAAGTTCCATAATGGTTGTAAATGTTGGGTTAGTTCAAAAGTTCACTTGTTACATCTCATTTTCATACTGAAAAGCTTCAAAAGTCAGCTTAGTTCAATAGTTCATAAACAGCTTAATGGGTTTCAAAGTCCACATCGCTACTGTTGTGTGTTTTCAAAACAGATTTTTGTCATTCACTTTGATTACTTTTAAAGGTCAAAACGTGAGTATCGTTACGAGTTGTCTTTATGAAAAATGTAGCTAGTATGGAGGTCTGTTGGGTCGTATAAAATAACGTATAGTCATTAAGTTGGTTCGTGAGATATGGAGTCATTTACTAGGCAGCGTGGGGCTGTCTTTTATGTACCAAATATCTTAAATAATTCTAAGTATTTTCAACTTGAGTTTGTGCGGGTGACATGAAGTTTTATATGCGTTCGACTGATGCATGCAACTCGACTTTTAAACGTGAGAATGATGTGAGGGGTGACTCTTAAGTCTCTCAAGATAGAGTTTTAACACACGTTGGTGGGTTACACCAACTAAAATGCAAGTAAGAAATATACATAAACATGCTATACGTTCGAATAAATAATGATGCATGGTGATGAAGTAGCATGTATGATGAATTTAAAAAGGTTTGAGATAACTTACTACGCCTCTAGGGCGGTAGGGAGTCGAGTGGAGGCGAATGGAACACAAGAGAAATAAACTACACTCGCTATACCACTTATACGTCTATATGGATGTAACCCGTTTCCTTCGACTCAGAAAATGTACTCCGATCAATGTTAGCTTCTTCTGGACTTCAAGGTTTGACGAAATTGAGTAGGAGTGACTGAGGAAATGTTTGTATTTGTATGAGATTGAGTGGGCGAGAGATAGGGGAAGAATGTTATACGTATATATATATATATATATATATATATATATATATATATATATATATATATACAATATAAATGTGTATATATATTGAATTTGAGATTGCATGAAATCTTGCTAGGACGATTCTTGGCAGTGTGTGGGGAGATTCACTAGATTTATTTGTCCTTGTATATATATATAATAATGTGCATATGTTTGGCATGAGGGGAAAGTATACACGTATACACAAAACGTGTGTATATTTGGAGATAAGATAAGGAAATCCAGCATGGACCAATTGTGTATAGATATTGTAGATTCTTAGTAGATTTTTGATGTCCTTTCAACACGTGTAGAATTGAGGGAATGTGAAGATGTCGACATACTTTATTATACATAGCAAGTTGAAGTTTTTGTGAGAGTGGGTTGTATTTGTGAGTGTGAAAAGCCTTCTGGTCTTATTGGAATGCAAGCGCATATGAGAAATTAAGTGTGAAATGAGAATATAGGAACATATATAATGTGTATAGACATGCAATGCATGTATTTATATTATTAAATGGCAACTTGAGATATAGATCAGATTATATTCGATCTATATAAATCAAATACATCAATTTGGCCAACTTGCTTCTTTTATATTCGAAATGTGCCAGAGGTTGTCATGTAATTTTCGAAGATAGAATGTTGACATGTTGTGTCTCACGTGTATATATAGATATTATATGGTTTAAAAAAAATGTTGTATAGTTCATATAGTATACGTGCCCAAGTGAGGTTTACTTTAATTCTTGTTCATAACCCAATTGTTCAAAATAAAACATGAGATTTATCATTCTTTAATCTTGGGTGTATAGAAAATAATATCTCGCGTCTCGAAATTTGATTTAAAAGACGCAAAGTGAATGAGATTTGTGTCGAAATGAATAAAAGAAAGAAAATGAAATTGGGCTGAAATTTTATATGGGCTTGAATAGTAATAGGCCAAAAATATAATTAAGGGTCTGTTTGGTGATTATTGAATATCTTTGATCTGTCGTGGTCCGTGTGTGAGCTCGTTCCATTGTATCATAAATAACGCAACGATGTTTATTTAGAAATTTAATAAACAAAAAGTTTAAATTTGCCCGTAAAAATGGTGATTAAAATAATGATAGAGATTACTATACAATTAGACGTCGTTAATTATAGCAAATTTTTGCAGTTTGCTACAGTATCCACCCCTAAATTTTGAACTTCGTCCCGAAGTTCAGTCTGTGATTCCTAAAGTGAAGGATTTGTGGAAAGAAAGGTTGTCGAGAAGTTTCTGTCCAAAAATTTTGGATATATAACTCTGCTAGATTTATTCGTACTAGATGGGATAAATTCGAATGTTTGGTCAATTAGTGAACCTAAGGACTGTGAATAATGAAAATAACGGTCTGGAACTGTGGAAATTTAACGGTTAGTGAACAGTGTATACCAACGGTCGTGCATAGTGCCCTCAACGGTTAGTTTTGGTTCCAACGGCTAGTTTGTGGCCTATATATATCCATTTTAATTTTCATTCTTCCACAAACTATTTTTTTTTCTCATTCCACATCTCGAAAATGCCGCACTTCATCATTATGCTAGCGATTGTGTAAGTCATTCTTGTGGTTATCTACTTGAGGTATGCTCATGAAGAAGACTTCCAATATTTGGTCGTGATTTTAGCGTTTGTCATCCCGCTGGTGATTGTAGCCCTTATCGTGGATATGGCGTGGGGAAAGTAGATAGTAGGAAGGTTGAAATAAATAGTTGTAGCGTTAGCATTATCTTCGCTAATGGTATCGTTATGTACTACTTTCCGTGATTTCTAATAGAATTTCTTGCTATTTTGCGCTTTTCATAAGTCTTTGTGAATTCTTAAGATTATAATATTCTCACTTTTGTCGGTTTCTTATCATAAGAATGATGGATAATATGTGTAGGTATTTATTTGTGGTTGGTCCAAAGTGACGTTTATGGGCAATTTATTTTGTCTCAAGATTTTTCTTTTGAATGGAGATTGTTATTAGGAAATCTGAAGAATAACTGTTTCATTCATGACATGATTCTTCCTAAATTAGACATAGTTGATCAGGCTATGTATAATTTGAGGACCAAATGATGTAATGCTTGGCTCAGTCACCGTGATATTTATGCTTCTTCAAAGAGTTTTATATTGTTCAATTATAATGGTTCCGTTACAAAGTCGGACACCCTCTGATTATTTTCAAAAGAATTAGAAATTTTTGTTCATATTCCGAGGATAAGTCAGGAATTTCTAAAGTGATACTAGGATATCTTTGGTATAGACTTAAGTTTTAGGTGAGGATTTCTTACAAGATGGTGATAATCTATTGTTTGGTCAGAAATAATGTTGTCCAAATTTCTAAGATGATAACAGTGTATTGTTACGTAACGACTATGAATAGAGAGAATAGAATAGAAATTGAAATAGACGTGGATTATAATTATTTCGGAAATATTACAAGGTAGAGTCTTCATTCGGTAGAAAGATATTTGTTACACTTAGGTTACATCCATCGTACCTAAGGTAATTACGAAAAGGAAATACAACTTTGAAAGTTTTTGAACTTATGGTTTATTTATCTCCAACAGGAATCTCTCTTCTGTTTAAACATTGGTGTCATTCTTTGACGTTGTTTAGGTTCTAAAGAGTTTCCATTTTCTTTCACTGGTCTTCTTGTCCTAAGTGATATTCTGGTTTGGGCATTGATTCTCAAAGTGTCCCGTTTATCTTCTTGGTCTAGAAATCCTTGGGTAATGGTGATGGTAGGTTTAGTCATTTCTTCTGGACCTTTAAGGTGAGTTGGTCTACAATCCGCGAAACTTTAAAGGGTATGTTTATAAGACGCAGTCATTTTCTTTTCTCCGGTTGTCCTATTGTTGCTACTCGGATGAGCTACTGTAGTCGCCCCGAGTACCACAGCAACGATGTTGGTTACTAAATTTCGGATAATTTCAGGAGTCATAGTTGTGGTTGATGCTAGTAGGGTATTTGTACTGCTCTTGCTGGCCATCTTCTATTAATATCACCAGAAATACGGATTTAGAATCCACTTAAATGGCCATGTTAGTATAATCCGAATAACAAAGTATTTGTATCCTAGTCTTAATAATGGGGTCACAATATGAGATTTTAACCAGTTGTGAATCATAAATCACGATATGTCTGGGTAATATCGTAGATGAATTGATCAACTCTTGGTATGGGATTGCTAAGGAACAAACTGTTTCATCTACAAAAAGCCGAAGTTCAACAACTTTCTCTTCATTCATCAAGTTTTCTTCCGAAGATTTTGTCTTAGGGAATTCTATGGTTGTAGCCTAGTTATGGCAGGTAGGAGGAATCGTAATAATCGTAGGTAATATTATGGTAGGTCTGGATATATTCACTGTAAATATCATAATATTAATAACTTGATCGATTGTTTTACAAAGCAAACGATACAAGGTCTTTTATTAATGTTCCATGCAGCAGGTTAATATACCTCTGTCTTTCTTATTGTAAGGACTGTCATGTGGGAGTGTTTCTCAATATCTCTGACTGAAACCTCGTCAGTCCGTCCTGAAAGTCCATCTTGTCGGATAAAAGATCAGGTAGGGTGTCGTTGGTCGTGAGTGGTGTTTTGTAAATGATGTTCTGGAGTGTATCAATCTGTTCTTTATGACGCTCCGGTCGCGTCATGCTGGTGGGAGGAGTAGGTGTGTGGGTAACTGTTGTCCTGAAGCTTTCTCCAGTCTCGAGGACTCGGGCTGGAGGAGTGAAAGCAGGTGGAAACAGTAATGACGAGGGAGACCTGAGAGGGTAAATTCTCCCTAGGAGTCAACTCCCGTTGGTGAGGTGTAAACAGGTAAGTCTGGGTGAGTAGTCTTAACGAGTAGTCGGGTCCAACCGACAGTGGAGGGGATGATGATAGTAGTGGTGGTAAGGTATGGTGACATTATTCTGATCATATCTAGGGGTGAAGTAGGGAAGTAAGGTAGAAATGGTGGTCTAATCGGTACTAAGCATAGGTTTATTTTCTTAATAGTTCCATTGAGGTAACTCCAAAATGGTGTCATAAACAGTTCGGGCTCATAAGGTGCTAAAATCCTGACTTTTCTGCGTCGGGCTACCGAGACAGGTGGGAGTGGTAGTGTAGGTAATGGAGAATTTGGCTCAACATCTTTCCAAATCGTTTCTTGGTGTGAATTCTGTCCAACCTCGAATGTTGCCGGACAACCAATCAACTCTTCATCTGAATAAGGTTCAGCAGTTTTCCTAAGTTTCTGACGTAGGGGTGAGTGAGTAGTTGATGATGGGAGTGGTAATTGAGTAAGTTCCGTATAAGTATGGGGTTAAGATGTTAATACATAAGGATCTCTGGCATCTGAAGTGATATGATAAGTAGGTGATGTACGAGTAGTATGGAGGGTAATTTTGGTAATATCAACTGGTTTGGGAGACATGGTACTGTAGTAGCCGAAAATAATAATTATGAGTAATTCGTATGTTAAGAGCGTAAGTGGTGGAATAATACAGTGTGTAACATGTGCAGAGTAAACATCAAGCATGTAAAGATTAGTACAAAACAATCTTAATAGGTAATGTATTGAGCAAGGCAGTCTGCAGACACGGAGGGCGTAAAATGGTATGGTGTAAAATCATTTATTTTGAAAGTGTAGTTATAGTTCAATGTTTGAAAACATTTGGTTCTCTATAACCATAGTCTCTGATACCAATCTGTAACACCCCCTAATTTGTTTTGTGGCAACGGAAAAGTAATTAGGGTGTTACGGTGAGGATCGAAGTTAAATTTTCAGAAAATGGCCCAGAAGAGCCGTTTTGAAAGTTATATGTCATTCAAAATCATACTTTTATTATACAGATGAAATATTTGATTTGAAAATCCCATTAAAAAGGTGTGATAATTGGGAAGGAATGACATATTTGATTTTACACAATTTTATTTATCAGAATATAAGATGCCCGCTCCGTGTCTTGTCCTGCTTCGTTAATTACCTGAGATAAACATGCTTAAAACGTCAACACAACGGTTGGTGAGTTCGTGGAGTTTAATAGAAAATAACTTTCTTTTAATAAATTCAAGAGGTGTACAGTGATAGTTGAAATAAATACTAGTACTTCCTGAAGTAAGTTGCGTTGGGTAAAAATCCACAGGTAAATCATGTATGAACTCAAATGATCATAAGTTTCAAATTTTAAATGAAAATGAGCTACGTTGTTATACGCTCGAAATGAAATGATGGGTCACTTTTAAGAGTAACGTTATACCAAGCAATTTGGACTGTCTTTATTAGAAGTCACAACTAAGTCACATATGATAACAATTAAGTTTCAAATACAGGCTCCATAATTCTAACACATAGTGAATACATTAATCTAGTGTCTGAAATCTATCAGTGTGGAGTGGTGTTTACTAAATACAGTTGTATCTTAATATATATGAAACATTCATATATTCTTCAAGTTATATTGCCCTAAGCCTCATGACACGCAAAACGTTAACAGAGTACCGTAAAACGGAGTGTTCATCAAATTAATGATGAAGGTTTTGCCCTCATGTAATAGGTGATTTGTCAATTCTTATTTTTCTCAAATATAGTGGATCGCGACTAAATACGACTAACCATGTAGGCATTCCGTCCAAGTATTTAGTGGGATAGGTTGTCAGCCTCTAACAGGTTTCGACGTTGTTCACTATATTCGCGCTCACCGCAGTGATTAATGGCTCATGATCGAGGGACTTTATGGCAATAAAGTAAACTTAGGCAATATAGGTTTCAGGGTTCATGAAATATGCGTATTTTATCATTGGCAATTATTTCTATTGAAATGCAGAAATATCATAGTGAATTTAACTGTACATTCAGTTGTTATTTGAATGCATATAATGAGTCTCGGCATCATGTTACAACAAGTAGCTTGTTATCTTTCAAACACAGTGTTTCCGCTATCAAGCAATTCACAAGTATAACGAGCATATATTCTTTCCAAATGGTGATTCAAAACATGTAAAGCATAGTTGATGATTTTGAGTAACTCATGTGATTTTTCAAAGTATGAAAGTAAACTTAAAACAATTAAAGCATGTATCTCCCCCAAAAGAGTTATTAAAACAATATTAAAAGTAGGGGCCACGACTCACCTGGAGTGTATCTAACAAGGTGGAATTAGGAGATCAAGTAAGATTATGGAAACGATTACAGAAACGTCTTCAATACAAAACCTGATAAATACGAATGTCTGAGAATCTACCTAAATACTTGTGGTGGATGTGAAATGAGTAGTGAATGATGAATGATGAATAACGACCTGATCATTGAGTGGGAAAGTGTTATGCCTAAAGTGCTTATAATTCAAAAATAATGTTATTTCTTCATAAGAGTTGAAATACTATGCATGTTAACTCGAAATATTGATACTTATAATAAATAACGAACGTTAAATAATACGCACTAAAAGTATGAGAATGCATATGAAGTGATGGGTGAGAAATGGAAGATAAAATAAGAATGTCAAGTAAAAATTTATTGGTCCTTGTCCTTTTCCATATTTTATACTTTTTACTTTAACTGTGCTTGCGTTACGTCGTTAGTCCTTCGTTAAGTCCAAAGTCCATAATAGTCCAAAATTGTCCAAAACTATCAATAAGGCTTGGCATTCAATAATTTGTCAAATAATACCCTATATGTTCTGTTTTTACAGATTTAGTCCTTGCTTTAGAGGGTTGACAGTTTTAGTCCCTCGATGTGAAAATGCGTTGCAAATTTAGTCCATAGTTCATAATTTTCAAAGTTTTATTTCCTTTTCAATTGTCCGGTTTAAAAGCTTACATTCTTAACTTTAGGATGCAATGATTTCTCTGAAAGGATTGCTACAAGTTTAGTATGGGCCTTAAAGCCCAACACTTATGTGGTCTTTTTAAATGTTCAAAGTGATCATTGGGCTTTCAAGCCCGATTGTGGGTCTGTTTGGTTTTCAGTAGTGGCGTAGCAAAAGAAAACAATTATTGAGAGATAATATTTATACTATGCGACTCTCGACGGTTTCAAACGTAAGAACATCGACTTGGTTACCAAAGGCTCCACCATTGAGCCAAAGGCTCGATGGTGCAATGTATGTACTTGTTTGCTTTACGAAAATCTCAACATCGTTTAGTTAGCATGCTTTCCTTTCGACACGTTAAGATAGGTGAGAGTCTTTCTTTTATTGTTCTATTGACATTTTATTTCTCATGTTCAAGTTCCATAATGGTTGTAAATGTTGGGTTAGTTCAAAAGTTCACTTGTTACATCTCATTTTCATACTGAAAAGCTTCAAAAGTCAGCTTAGTTCAATAGTTCATAAACAGCTTAATGGGTTTCAAAGTCCACATAGCTACTGTTGTGTGTTTTCGAAACAAATTTTTGTCATTCACTTTGATTACTTTTAAAGGTCAAAACGTGAGTATCGTTACGAGTTGTCTTTATGAAAAATGTAGCTAGTATGGAGGTCTGTTGGGTCGTATAAAATAACGTATAGTCATTAAGTTGGTTCGTGAGATATGGAGTCATTTACTAGGCAGCGTGGGGCTGTCTTTTATGTACCAAATATCTTAAATAATTCTAAGTATTTTCAACTTGAGTTTGTGCGGGTGACATGAAGTTTTATATGCGTTCGACTGATGCATGCAACTCGACTTTTAAACGTGAGAATGATGTGAGGGGTGACTCTTAAGTCTCTCAAGATAGAGTTTTAACACACGTTGGTGGGTTACACCAACTAAAATGCAAGTAAGAAATATACATAAACATGCTATACGTTCGAATAAATAATGATGCATGGTGATGAAGTAGCGTGTATGATGAATTTAAAAAGGTTTGAGATAACTTACTACGCCTCTAGGGCGGTAGGGAGTCGAGTGGAGGCGAATGGAACACAAGAGAAATAAACTACACTCGCTATACCACTTATACGTCTATATGGATGTAACCCGTTTCCTTCGACTCAGAAAATGTACTCCGATCAATGTTAGCTTCTTCTGGACTTCAAGGTTTGACGAAATTGAGTAGGAGTGACTGAGGAAATGTTTGTATTTGTACGAGATTGAGTGGGTGAGAGATAGGGGAAGAATGTTATACGTGTATATATATATATATATATATATATATATATATATATATATATATATATATATATATATATATATATACACAATATAAATGTGTATATATATTGAATTTGAGATTGCATGAAATCTTGCTAGGACGATTCTTGGCAGTGTGTGGGGAGATTCACTAGATTTATTTTTCCTTGTATATATATATAATAATGTGCATATGTGTGGCATGAGGGGAAAGTATACACGTATACACAAAACGTGTGTATATTTGGGGATAAGATAAGGAAATCTAGCAAGGACCAATTGTGTATAGATATTGTAGATTCTTAGTAGATTTTTGATGTCCTTTCAACACGTGTGGAATTGAGGGAATGTGAAGATGTCGACATACTTTATTATACATAGCAAGTTGAAGTTTTTGTGAGAGTGGGTTGTATTTGTGAGTGTGAAAAGCCTTCTGGTCTTATTGGAATGCAAGTGCATATGAGAAATTAAGTGTGAAATGAGATTATAGGAACATATATAATGTGTATAGACATGCAATGCATGTATTTATATTATTAAATGGCAACTTGAGATATAGATCAGATTATATTCGATCTATATAAATCAAATACATCAATTTGGCCAACTTGCTTCTTTTATATTCGAAATGTGCCAGAGGTTGTCATGTAATTTTTGAAGATAGAATGTTGACATGTTGTGTCTCACGTGTATATATAGATATTATATGGTTTTAAAAAAAAATGTTGTATAGTTTATATAGTTTATATAGTATACGTGCCCAAGTGAGGTTTACTTTAATTCTTGTTCATAACCCAATTGTTCAAAATAAAACATGAGATTTATCATTCTTTAATCTTGGGTGTATAGAAAATAATATCTCGCGTCTCGAAATTTGATTTAAAAGACGCAAAGTGAATGAGATTTGTGTCGAAATGAATAAAAGAAAGAAAATGAAATTGGGCTGAAATTTTATATGGGCTTGAATAGTAATAGGCCAAAAATATAATTAAGGGTCTGTTTGGTGATTATTGAATATCTTTGATCTGTCGTGGTCCGTGTGTGAGCTCGTTCCATTGTATCATAAATAACGCAACGATGTTTATTTAGAAATGTAATAAACAAAAAGTTTAAATTTGCCCATAAAAATGGTGATTAAAATAATGATAGAGATTACTATACAATTAGACGTCGTTAATTATAGCAAATTTTTGCAGTTTGCTACAGTCTTCAACACATATCGTGAAGCATGTCAGGCCATGGGTCTTCTTGATGATGACAAAGAGTGGGACACCGCACTACAAGAAGCAGCGATGTCTGCAACAGCTGCAGAGTTACGTGCATTTTTTGCTCAGATTTTGATGGACTGTGAAGTTGTAGAACCTCTGCAACTTTGGGAAAGGCACTGGCATCGTATGGCAGATGACATCCCAGCAAAAGCTTTGAAAAGAAGTGGCATAAGAAACCTACACGTAAACAGTCCTGAGATCAAGGACTATATCATTTATGAAATAGAAATAATCCTCAACAGTCGTTCGAAATCAGTCAAAGAATTTGGCTTCTCTTTGCCTCCCCAACATCTTCTAGACGATTTGGAAAATAGATTATTGATGGAAGAAAGGAACTACAACCGTGAACAATTGAAAGAAGATGTCGCTAGGTCAGTTGTTAAATTAAACACTGAACAACTAGAAATTTATAACCTATAATTAACGCATGTAAGAATAAAAAACAGGAGTTGGTATTTGTCTATGGGCACGGCGGAACTGGAAAAACTTTCCTGTGGAAAACGATTATTAATACCCTACGTTCAGAAGGCAAAATTGTTTTGGCAGTTGCATCTTCAGGTATCGCCTCTTTGCTATTACCATCTGGCCAAACGGCGCATTCAAGATTTAAAATACCCCTGGAATTGACTGATGAATCGATGTGTAACATAAAAAAAGAATACGCTGATGGCAAAATTAATTATTGAGACTGATTTAATTGTGTGGGACGAGGCCCCAGTGAACGACCGAAGGTGTTTTGAAGCACTAGATAGAACTCTAAGAGATATTTTAAACAACGCAGAAAAACCATTTGGTGGAAAACCTATCATGTTAGGTGGAGACTTCAGACAAACATTGCCGGTTAAAAAAAAGGAACAAAGTCGCAGATGATCGCTTCTTCAATTGCCAGATCACATTTGTGGTGCCATTTTAAAGATTACAGGCTTAAATATAATATGAGAGTATTGAAGCCGAACCTGACTGAAGAAGAAAAGTAGACAGTAAGTGACTTCTCCACATGGCTATTAAATGTTGGTGATGGAACAGTTGGAAAGCCTGACGAAGAAGATCCGCAGGAAGCTAGCTGGATTACAGTTCCTGCACAATACCTGATACCGAACAGTGACAACAGCATACAACAACTTATTAATTTCATCTATGATGAAGAATGATGAACTCAAATAAGTACATTTTATTACTATCATTTATCCTATTAATTTGACTTGTTTTACTATATTATGTATGAGGATTGATACTTAATCGTTTACTTTTGTAATTCTCAGGTAAAAACAAGCAATTGGTGAAACTTAGCAATTATGGACTAAAAACGGAGTAAAATGATCAAGATTGTAATTGGTTGTTGGAATGAAGAGAATGAAGACCACTGCCTGACTTTGAAGAATGCGCCGCATGGATTTATCCCATGCGCCGCATATGAAACTCTGGTCAACGAAGAATAACCAACTTGTTCTGCTCCAGATGCGCCGCATCTCACCCATTACATACGGCGCATCTCTATCAAGATATCACCAGATACGATCCAAGATTCAAGAGGACATGCGCCGCATCTAATAATGGAGTTACGCCGCATCTTCTGGCGGTGTACGAATATTCCTGAATATTATAATCTTGGACCCCACGCGAAGTTAAGTCAATGCGCCGCATCTACTTAATAGATGCGCCGCATCTTCCCTCAGACAGAAACTATAAATACCCCGTAGACCAGACGAATTTAAGAGTTCCGAACATTATAACCTAAGTCCGAACAGCAGAACCGAAGGACGAATTCAGTCAAGGAGGCAGCACAAGACACACCCAAATCAAAGATACAAGAGCTGTAAGAAGTGCTGCATGTATTTAATTCATTAAGTAGTTTTGTTTTATTGTGTTAGCAAACTTTAATTCATCAGGATTGGTGGCTTGTGTAATGTGACAACGAAAGATTGCACTCCCTTTAATACTTGCTTTCCCATCAATTAAAGTTTATATGTTGATGTCTTTGGTTACTACTTATTAGTGCATTGATAACCTCTGTGTTTATTAGTGGCTTGCGGGCATTTGACTGCGGGACATAATGTGGCTCCCACGGTTATTTCTAAATTGATCACTTAGGAATAACTTTTAGACATAAGTAATCATTAAGGGTTTACTCGCCGATAAGCATAGGACCAACGAGAAAGGGTTAACTACATACACTTCATATAAAGCTATCAATAAAACAAGTGACAATCTACTTAATCATAAGGACAGCCCTCTTATTGTCTCGAGTATTTATCTGTGTACGTGTGTGCTACTTGCTGATTCGTGCCTATTGTTTATTTTATTATTTAATTGCAAACAAAACCGTGCCAGTCTCTCAGGCTAAAACCCCTCGCGTTAGGATATTAAAATACTGATTAGAATAACTAGATAATACGTTCCACTCTTAGTGATCGACACTCTACTTACCATTATATTCATACTGACCGGGTACACTGCTCGTTAAGTGTGTGTGTTATTGATAAGTCGGCTAAATATAAATTTAAAACTTGAGTAGGCATCTAAACGTGCTAAAACTATACTACGACACGCATACGCATCAAGTTTTTGGCGCCGTTGCCGGGGAGTGAATTGTTATTATCTGTTAATTTGATTAGTATTTTAATTAGGTTTTTCTTTTTATTAGATTAATTGCATCATTGTACTATTTTGCATATTTGTTGTATTGTGTGTTATTTGTTTTCTTTTATTTTTGTGTGTTTATTTTCGTTGTGTGTTTTTTTTTGTTTTTATTTTTTTCGTATTTTCTGTTCTGCTATCGTTGTACTGAGCTAAATCGAATGATACGGCGCATCTGATCTCTCAGATACGGCGTATTGCGTTCAATTTTTATAAATACAACGCGTTTAATTAATTCGATACGACGCATCTTTTCCCCAAGATACGGCGTATCTGTTTTTAATAAGAAAATTTTTCTAAGCGATAAAGGAATACGACGCATCTTCTTTTGAAGATACGGCGTATCTGATTTTGATAAAAAAAAAAAAAAAAAAATTTCTAAACGTTAACGCCATACGACGCATCTTCTTTTGAAGATACGGCGTATCTATTATTTTAATTAAAAACAGTTTGCGAATTATTAAACGGATACGGCGTATCGATCTCTGTCGATACGGCGCATCTTACTGAATCAAAAATCTTGTATTTTTAAACGTAACGAAAATACGGCGCATTAACTTTCGTTAATACGACGCATTTAATTTTAATTAGATAAGCTGATTTTTGATTAATTAATTCGATACGGCGCATTCATAAGTTCTAAGCGGCGTATCTATTTTCTGAATTAAGTCTGATTGAATTTTAACGATTATAAGATACGGCGTATCCATCTTTTTGGATACGGCGCATCGTCTGCAGATATCAGTAACTTTAATTTTTCGTATTCCGTTTTCGTTATTAATTATCTGATATATTACTTTCTCGAGCATACCCTACTGATATTTTTGTGTTGGTTTCAGGAAGTGCATGACCAGGAGTTCGACTAAGAACTTGATTCAACCTTTCGAAGATCCTGAACGAGCCCTACATTCGCTTAAAAGGCTTTTCAACACAAGAAGCTTTGATCTTTCAAGTTCACTCGAGCTTGATTATTTTTCTGAAGAGAACGAGGAAGTTGAAACAGAAACAATGGGCGAAAACACTACTATGGAGGAATACATGAACAGTACCCGTGCTGATTACACTTCAGGAGTTGCTAGACCTAAGTTTGATGATAAGTCAAAATTTGAGTTGAAGGGTCAGTTTCTCAAAGAGCTAAGAGAGAATGCTTTCAGTGGGACGGAACATGAGGATGCTAATGAACATGTTGAAAAGGTCCTGGAGATTGCAGATTTGTTTACTTCAGAAGGAGTCAATACCGATCAACTCATGCTAAGAATCTTTCCAATCTCGCTAAAAGGAGCTGCTAACAAGTGGCTAAGGAATGAACCTGCTAGTTCAATCACTACATGGGAAGATTTGAAGAGCAAATTCCTGAAGAGATATTGTCCACCTGCTAAGACTGCTAAAAAGATGGAGGCTATCAATAGTTTCAAACAAGAGCCTGATGAAACTCTTTATCAAGCTTGGGAACGATTTAAACATTTATTGGTAAAATGTCCTCAACACTATCTAACCCCTATGCAGGAGATAATATTGTTTTATCAAGGACTGGACGTGCCTACTAGACAGATTTTGGATGCTAAGGGAGCTGTACCTCAAATGAGTGCAACTAATGCTAGGAAAGCAATCCAAGATGCTGCCGATCATTCTCAAAAATGGCACGATGGGACCTCTACTAGATCTAAGAGCAGCACTAATTTTGACGGGATTGCTGCTATTCAAGCTCAATTGGATAAAATTAGTAGAGAGATGAAGAAGCGTGATGAAAGAGCGTATGCTGCCCAAGTTGGATGTGAAAAGTGCGAAGGACCTCACTACACTAAAGATTGCCCGAATAAGAATGAAAGTGAGACGTTTGAAGAAGCATATTACACCCAATTTGGACAACCATTCCGACCTTCGGGGAGATTTAGGGAAGCTACACCGGGATTATATCAAAGGAACAACTTCAATCCCGCTTATCAAGAAAGGAGGCAGACTTTAGATGATACTTTAAAGCAAATTATGGCCGATGCTGCTAAAAGACATGAAGAGAATACTGCTATGATCAAAGAAATTCGAGCTTCAACGGACACTACTACAAGAAATCAAGGAGCTTCGATCAAAGCGTTGGAACAACAAATTGGTCAAATGAGCAAAGTTCTTCAAGAAAGGGGATATGGAAGTTTACCGAGCTCAACTGAAACCAACCCAAGAGATCATGTCAAGGCCATAAGCACCACTGAAGAAGTCACTCCTGATATACCTAGAAGATCGATGAATGGTAATGATGGTGCAAGACCCGAATTTTTCTTTAATTCTTCAATCAGCTTAAGGAGACTACTAAAAGAGAAGACAAAGATTGAAGAGGAGATCAAGGCAGCAATGAAAGAAGAGAGCCCTGCAACCGACTCAAATGCCTTGCCTCATAAAGAAAGAGACCCAGGAAGTTTTACTCTACCTTGTTCTATTAATAATATATCTTTCAATAATGTGTTAGCTGACTTAGGAGCTAGTGTTAGTGTTATGCCTCTTAAGACATTCGCTACCCTAGGACTAGGAAAATTAGCACCAACTAAGTTACTTATTGAATTGGCTGATAAAACGGTAAAACGACCTGAAGGGATTGCTAATAATGTGCTAGTTAAGATTGAGCAGTTTATTTTTCCCGTAGACTTTGTTATACTAGACATGCCCGAGGATGTTAAGATTCCTTTAATCCTCGGAAGACCTTTCTTGTCTACTGCCCATGCTAAGATTGATGTGTTTAAGAGAAAAATCTCATTAAGGGTAGGGAATAATAAACTAGTCTATAAGTGCCAAGATCCGGTTAAAAGCATAATTAGAGGTGTTTATGTGCTAGGATTAAGAGAGCGTATGGACCTCGATCTTGAAGCTAGACTTATGGGAGAAACATTGATTCAAAACAACTCAACTAATCCTAATCATGAGAACTTTGAGGAATTCATTGACCTTAATGTACCTACCGAACTTAGACGCAATGTTGTTAATGATTCTGATGATGAGTGGTATGATTGTGTAGTAATTAATAAACGTAGGAGAATAGTTGAGAAAACGAATTTGAATAATGATGTGTTTATTGAACTACCACCCCACCTTGCTTATTTGTGCCTATATGATAATAAGAATTTCCCGTCTATCATTTTGTCATCTCTGCCCGAAAGGGACAGGACTTTGTTGATGCAGATATTAAAGAAGAACGGCGTGGAAATTAAGGACAAGCAAGGAGTGTTCAATATTACTGAATTGGCGATGAAGGAGCGCGATGTTTCCGACTCCTTCAATGATCGATATTAAAGAGCTGAACGTGAGTCTAACTTGAAGACTCTGGAATAAAGACAAGTGCTTGCCGGGAGACAACCCGGAGAATTTTTATTATTCTGTTTTTTGTGTCGAGTCAGTCCAGGCCGCATGAGGATACGGCGCATCTCAATCCTGAGATGCGACGCATCTCCTGCAATGGTCATATCTTATTTTAATTTTCTGCATTTATTTTTTATTTTCGAACTTTAAAACTTTTTATCAGTTTATTTTAATGCGGCGCATCCCTGGTTAAGGATGCGGCGCATCTTTATTCTGATCCGTATTTATTCCAGGCTCGATACGGCGTATCTTCTTCCATAAGATACGGCGCATCGACTGACCTGATGATTTTCAGTTTTAATATTTATGTTTTATTTTCCCTAACTACTAATGTATTATGCAAGTTTGAACATTTCTTATCTTAGGTGTGTTTTGAAGCTTTGGTGGTATTATAGTTTCCTGGATTTCCTGTGGATACATCAAGTTGAAGCTTTAAACGTTCTAATCCACAAGAATATGATTTTTGCTCTTATACAAATGGAGGATCATACCGAGCAAATCTCAGGGGAGTTTTCCTGTTCTAATTCTTTTACTTTCCAGTTTTTAACCTTTTATACAAACAACGAGGACGTTGTTTAACTTAAGTGGGGGGATTGGAGAATTAGAACACTTAACAATTACTTGTCCTAAACTTTTTCAAAAATTATGCTTAAAATGTGATTAATATATCAAACTTAAATTTTTTAGCATGTTTTTGTTTAAGATCTAAGTTGCATAGCTGCACACATGACGTTATTTTCAAAAATTGTGATTTTTCAAAATTCACAAATCTATGAGTGTGCCGGTGACTTGTAAACTTTAGAACTTGGCTTGTATACTATTCGAGACCACCATAATGAGTATTATTTAGATAATTGGAATGACTTGTCTAACTTGGTAAAATTCTAGGATTACACCCAAATAGCCTATTATTTGTTATGTGTTATTAGCTAACTACACTGGTTAGTTAACCCCCGTATAAACCCTTTTGTTACTCTCATTTTTAGAGTAAGATACCCCTAGAAAAACCCTCAGAGCCATTCCTTTCGTTTCTTACACCTATGTTTAAAATGTTTCGTTACACCCTTACACCTTAGCCTACCCTGTAGATTAAGATCCGTGGTTGGTTAATTGCTATAGGCAAAGTGTGTTTCCTTACATTACCTGTGTTCGCGTGCGTAATTCATTATCTTTGGTTAGGTCGGGAAATTGCACAATGCAATTGGAGTGAAAGTAAATATTGTATATCTTTGAGTTTATTTTTCGTGTGTTTACTACTTTCACTATTATCATTATTTCTGAAAGTATGAAAAGTATGAAAAAAATTATCCGGAAAGAAAGTTATAGTGATGTGGTGAAATTTTACACATCTATGTTTATGTTTCAAGTTTAAAAAAAAAAAAAAAAAAAAAAAAAAAAAAAAAAAAAAAAAAAAAAAAATTCGAAAAAAAAAAAAATGAGAAAAGAAAAAGAAAAAGGGAGAGTTGGATGTTTGTTTTTAACCAACTTATGTAAAGTTATGTAAGTGGTCGATATCACCACTAATTGTTGTACTATATTTATGGATTGAATGGGAATTGGCAGTTATGGGAACGCCAATTAAGGTTTATTCTTTGATTAAGATCTTGTTGAGTATAATTCGTGTCTACCTAAAGCGTGTGTTTCAAGTGTTAAAGCGTGAGTTATTCGATGATATGAGTCTCATTCATGGGATGGTTGGGATAGTGATTAACCACACTTAGGATTTTAATTTATTTGTTTTGTTTATTTTTCATTTTACACCAATTTATATCCCAAATGTTATCCATACCCTATTCTTTATCCAACCAAACCTTTGATTTATTGAGATTAGGGATTTGAGCAATCTTAAGTATCGTAGTCGTGGATTCGGCTATGTATTTATGATTTTGTCGCCCTTTTTGATATATTATTATTGGTGAAGTTTGGACCTATCTTTAGCCTATTCGAGTTAAGGATTTGAGCAATTGCAAGTATCGTGTTCGTGGATTCGATCATGTATTTGTGATTTTGTCGCCTTTTCTGGAATTTGAGATCGATAGTGAATAAGAATAATTAACCCTTAAGCCTAAAAACCCTTTTTACCGCTTTAGACTTGTTATTCCTTAGCTTTAGTGGTGGAGATGTGTATACTTGCCAAGCTTATGATAGAATATTCGTCGCGACTGGACAGTTAAACGATTAGATTTGCTTTTATCAGAATATTTTATTTTACTTCTAATTCGTTAAGTGTTTAGTTGTGTGATTATGAATTAAACGAATACATGCTTAAATATAAAAATAAATCCTAATATCTTTTAGGATACATTTTCATAAGTTTTAATCTAAGGTTTACTTGGGGACAAGTAAAGTTCAAGTGGGGGGATATTTGATGAACTCAAATAAGTACATTTTATTACTATCATTTATCCTATTAATTTGACTTGTTTTACTATATTATGTATGAGGATTGATACTTAATCGTTTACTTTTGTAATTCTCAGGTAAAAACAAGCAATTGGTGAAACTTAGCAATTATGGACTAAAAACGGAGTAAAATGATCAAGATTGTAATTGGTTGTTGGAATGAAGAGAATGAAGACCACTGCCTGACTTTGAAGAATGCGCCGCATGGATTTATCCCATGCGCCGCATATGAAACTCTGGTCAACGAAGAATAACCAACTTGTTCTGCTCCAGATGCGCCGCATCTCACCCATTACATACGGCGCATCTCTATCAAGATATCACCAGATACGATCCAAGATTCAAGAGGACATGCGCCGCATCTAATAATGGAGTTACGCCGCATCTTCTGGCGGTGTACGAATATTCCTGAATATTATAATCTTGGACCCCACGCGAAGTTAAGTCAATGCGCCGCATCTACTTAATAGATGCGCCGCATCTTCCCTCAGACAGAAACTATAAATACCCCGTGGACCAGACGAATTTAAGAGTTCCGAACATTATAACCTAAGTCCGAACAGCAGAACCGAAGGACGAATTCAGTCAAGGAGGCAGCACAAGACACACCCAAATCAAAGATACAAGAGCTGTAAGAAGGTGCTGCATGTATTTAATTCATTAAGTAGTTTTGTTTTATTGTGTTAGCAAACTTTAATTCATCAGGATTGGTGGCTTGTGTAATGTGACAACGAAAGATTGCACTCCCTTTAATACTTGCTTTCCCATCAATTAAAGTTTATATGTTGATGTCTTTGGTTACTACTTATTAGTGCATTGATAACCTCTGTGTTTATTAGTGGCTTGCGGGCATTTGACTGCGGGACATAATGTGGCTCCCACGATTGTTTCTAAATTGATCACTTAGGAATAACTTTTAGACATAAGTAATCATTAAGGGTTTACTCGCCGATAAGCATAGGACCAACGAGAAAGGGTTAACTACATACACTTCATATAAAGCTATCAATAAAACAAGTGACAATCTACTTAATCATAAGGACAGCCCTCTTATTGTCTCGAGTATTTATCTGTGTACGTATGTGCTACTTGTTGATTCGTGCCTATTGTTTATTTTATTATTTAATTGCAAACAAAACCGTGCCAGTCTCTCAGGCTGAAACCCCCTCGCGTTAGGATATTAAAATACTGATTAGAATAACTAGATAATACGTTCCACTCTTAGTGATCGATACTCTACTTACCATTATATTCATACTGACCGGGTACACTGCTCGTTAAGTGTGTGTGTTATTGATAAGTCGGCTAAATATAAATTTAAAACTTGAGTAGGCATCTAAACGTGCTAAAACTATACTACGACACGCATACGCATCAAAGAAACATTAAAAGAACCAACGATGAAAGTCTTACAAGAGAAAGCAATCGTATGCCCCAAGAATGAAACTGCCAACGCCATAAATGAAATAATATTGTCCCAGTTAGAAGGTGAACCTACAATATAAATAAGCACAGATGAAGCAATCCCTGTTGGAAGAGATGGAGCTGCAACATAAATGTTATACCCACCAGAATACCTTAACACTTTCAAATTTCCAGGCTTGCCACCAAACAAGCTTCAATTAAAAATTGGAGTTTCGATCATGCTACTCAGAAACGTCAATCTTGCAGGTGGACTCTGTAATGGCACAAGAATGATAGTCAAAAATCTGATGTCAAAGCATATTGAAGCAGAGATTATTACAGGAACAAGAATTGGCGAAAAAGTATATATTCCAAGAATGCCATTAACACACAAAGATCCAAACTACCCTTTCATTTTCAAACTAAAACAGTTTCTAGTAAGAGTATGCTACGCTATGACAATCAATAAAAGTCAAGGGCAGTCTCTCAAAAAAATTGGAGTATATCTTCCGCAACCAGTTTTTAGTTATGGTCAACTATATGTTGCATTATCCCGTGCAACATCACCCTACGGTTTAAAAATCCTTTTGACACCCGATTCTGAACACCCACCGAACGCAGCTAAAAATATAGTATATAAACAGTTCTTAAACAAAATTTGCTCACCACAGGTTGACATTACTTAACTTGAATACATGTCAACTATTAATTTACTGCTGCGCAAATTACAGTCATCCTATTATTAACTTTTTTACTATTTTATAGTTCAAACATAGTGCATTAAACATGTTACCTTATAGGAAATGCACATTGTATTTTACCTAGAATTTGACACTAATGATTTCCTTTTTTGTACATGCAGGATGACAGAAACTACCATTAAAGATATCCAGCCAACAAGTAGAAACAAAATTATAGAAGCAAAAGTGTATCGATCATGGATTGCTAGAGATCCGCCAGACATCACAGAAAAAGGATACCGAGCAATTTTGTTAGACAAAGAGGTTTTTTTTTTTTTCCTGGAACAAAAAAAAATAATTTAAAAAATAATATTATATATCAATAACTATAAAAAAATACTTTATTTTCTACCAAGAGCATTAGATCAGTAAAGAACACAAAATTCTCTTCGTTTTGAAGGGATTTTTTTTTTAAATAATCTAAGACACACAACTAAAACTTTATGTATTAAACAGTTGTACACTATCTATATTTTGCTTTAGTATGTGCATGCAAAAAAATAAAAAACTAAGAGCATCCACAATCGGAGAGGTCTGAGAAAAAGTTTAAAACTATACTTATAATTTGATATATATAATTTTATAAAACTTACCCATCAATAATCAGTTTGAAGTAAATGCAGTGGACGTGTGGCCAAAAAATGTGGAAGAGGAGGTGCCAAAATCAGAGCAGGCCCGTTTTTAAGCATGTGTAGGGTGATCAACCGCATGAGGCCTCTATTTTTTAAGGGCTTTCAATTTTTGAAACTTTCTTATATGTATAAACTCGTTTTAGAAGGATAACAGGTGATTTAGAAAGAAGAATGTAACTTCGGTATGACAAGAATCAAAATTTTGAAGTCTTCAAAGGAAAAAAGAGTTTAAGTTTGTGATTTAATGATGGAAATTGAGTACAAGATTTTGGTGGGAAGATAAACCCAAAGACGTACGAAAGTGTGTGAGGCCCATAAATTGTGTTGTTTTCTCTAACCAAATTTCTTATGAAAGTTTCACTTTAATCTATTTGTCTTTAATATTTATGTTTTAAACTCTATCCTTATGTGAAGCATAGATTTTTGGTCTTTAATCCCTTTGTCTTTAATATTTATTTATATTTTCGACGAGTTTGTGTAAATTTTATGTTTATGCATTAAGGATGGAAAATCCCCGATTCCCGTTGGGGATGGGGATGGGGATGGGGCCGGGGATTGGGATTGAGATGGAAAGTAGAAAACAAGAATGGGTTGGGAAATGCGATACCTGACATGCCCCGCCTCGTTTCCATCCCTACTTCCTACTTTTAGTCTTTTGCTCTTTTGAAAAGTTACATAATCTAAACATTTATAACATGTGCACGGCATATTAAAGGTCATTTCGTATAATGGTATTTGAGTGACCTATTAACCAAAAGGTTAAGAGTTCAAGTGCGTAAAGCATGCTCGGTATAAGGTGTCAATAGTTGAGTGAGTTGTTGCCTATAAATGATATATATGGTGTCCAAGACTCGAGATAACAAAAGCAATCTCACACGCCTTTGTAAACTAAACATCGATCCTAATTCATAAGCCAAAGTCTCAATAATTTTTTATAACTAGTTGTCTTTAGTACTACTAGTCATCTATTCCGCAAGACTTGTCTAGAAGTGTTAATGAGTCAAACGACTCACAAACTACTCAAGATCGACACAGTAAAAGCTAGAAACGTGAGCACTCGAGTCCAAACCTAACTTGAGGCTCGTTAATCGAGCTAAAAACAGACCAAGCTCAATTTTCACTACACTTTCACCTCTTTTTACAGCAAACTCCCTCTAATCATTTCCAAACTCTTTAATTCTTACAAAAATCCAATTCACAAGTTGATAAAATATGTTTCTGCATAATTTGATAAGAAGCAATTAAAAATCACCTGAATCGTATTAAATTCCAACACTAAGACGCTTTCGTTTTTTAACAATAACATGGTATTCCATGCCCTTGACCTAGCATAAACAATATCATACTGGTAGTAAATAAGAATCCGTCAGCATTATAGTTTAAACATTATATTTCTGTTTAAGGATGTTTCACTGGTTGATAAAAAGGATTAATGTGTTTTTGCTTACATCTTTTTTAGTGTTTTTGCTTATATTCTGTAATTAGAGTTATCTATGATGAAATTTATTGAAATAAGTTGTGCATTAGAAGTGGTTTATTATTTGTCCTTTTAATTGGTTAATATGGAGAGATGCGTTGTGTGGGATTTGTGGGGAAATTAGTTGTAGCGGATTTTGGTAGCGATTCGAGACAGCTGGCATATGGCTGGTACCAGTTTGATAGATTAATTAGCAGACAGTTTTGGATTAAGCGCCTAGTTTGGTAACAGACAGAATGAAGAGATGTCAGTATGAATTTGTACACCACAATGACTTCTAGTTTTGATTTATGATGAGATCGATTGAAATAAGTTGTGGATTAGAAGTGTTTATTTATGTTGTTTTTGGTTAATATGAGAGAATGCATGTGTGTGGGATTTGTGAGGGATTTTAATAGAAAATTTAAGTAAAAAGCTCAGTGACAACTGGCTATGGTTGGTTCTGCTTTAATATAAATACTAAGAAGCTCATGATTAAGAATTTAAATGTATATAACTTTCCTCTTTTCTTTTGACGAGTTTGTAATGTTTATTAGTTACAACTTACAGGGAAAGAAGACGTGACAGCTGCAGCTGCTCCTGCTCCAGAATGTGGTTTTCATTGGTCACGTTGGTATGTTCATTTTTTTAAAGTCATTTTCTAGTTACTGATTATGATGGTCAGTTTCCAGTTAGGGAGGATATAGTGGAAACTATTTTGTCTCATGCCTTTATTAGAAATATTCAATAATTAGTCTGATAGTTAGAAATAATCCAGAGAATGTTGATAACTACGGCTGAACAAAGTTAATTATAAGTTCAAGATTGGCGGATAACATAGGAATCCAGAGATAGGTATGAAAATATGTAACTGCAGATGTAGCATTAAAGTGCCTATTGCTGTAGTAGATATAGGACAAGGTTTAAACCAGAAAAACACTATCCTTCAAGTCGGTTGAATTCAGAGTTGTTTTTTTTAGTGTAGCAAATACTCAGATACGCAAAATGAGCGAGTGCATCTGTTTGTGCTGAGAGTATGTTCAGATTAAGTTCTAGATTTCCAGATATTGGTCCTATAGGGAGAATGGTCATATAATGCGTTGGTGCACTGAACCTGTTACAGAGTAATCTGCACTTCGGTGAGATTTTTTGAAAGAATAGCCAATTTGAATCTTGTCATTTTTTCTTTAGAAGCCTTTTTACTCACCTTTTCTTTATATGAAGCTATAAGAATTTTTTGTCTGTCAACGGTGTCGATACAAACTTTAAATGCATATATGTAAATCTGATCATGTAATTATTATTTTCACTTTTCAGGTTTGAAGAATTGAAGTTGCGGACATGGGATTACGGGTGAAGAGTGAAGACATTAGAATTGTTTACTTTTGTTTTGTTATGTATTACTTATAAGGATTTATTAAGTACTTTTTGTTTCGTTATGTATTAGTTAAAAATATTATTAGGAACTCTCGTTAAATTGTTTACTCGTTTTGTTTTGTTATGTATTTGGTTTAAATTTAGTATTTTTGTTAACAGGTCCCTTAACAGGTTTCGTTTCGTGTAACCTGTTAACAGGTTCGTTTCGTGTCCTGTCGTGTCTGACACGATATGCCAGCTCTAGACGGCACCACTAAATACCCGACGATACCACTAAATTTAGTGGTACCGTGCCAGACAAAAACGCTCATGTTTTTTTTTTAGTGGTGAAAGTTTATTTGGGGAAGTTAGGAGCTAATTTGGGGGGGAAAATAGATGTTAAAAATTTTAAACTTATTTTTCCAATTAAAACATTTCTTTATAATTCAAAAATAATTTGTAAAGTCTATTTTTGAAAAAAAATGTTTTGTCACATTAAAAATGTGAAGTTTGAAACACAAATTCACTTCTTTGATCATTTGTCAAGTTGTAAATTTGTTTGTTCTTACCTAGAGTAATTTACGTAGAAACGGGATATTTCGACTAAAAACTTATTTACGTTAATTTTGACGTACAGTGTTTTTACATTTTGTTATCATCAAAACGTAAGGATATCGAAAGATAGAAATAACATTTTTAGACATTATTTGTATCAACAATCTCCCCCTTTTTGATGATGACAAAACATAAACTCATTTTAAATTAAAGATTAATTTTAACATGTTTTTAGTATGAGTTTATATCCCATAGTGTGGAAGCCGAGGATGTGGTTTTTTAGTTAAATTTTAGTGGTATGTAAGCGTGAAAAGCATATTTTAGTAAAAAAAGTGATTAGTGATTATACAGAATTTGTAACACCCCGAAAATCGTAATGAAGCAGCGGAAGTCAAATTGGGGTATTACATCTCAGATCATCGTCACAATTATAGAAAATGACTCTAAAGAGACATTTTGAGAAAATTTAGTTATCATTCATCAAATAAAATCAGAGTTTGCAACAACGGTTCCATAACATTTAATAGTACAAAGTGAAAATGTTTAAGTTAAAATGAATGATAACATTGTTTTGGACGTCGTCCAAAAGGGGCCCTAATCCACTCCGTGCCATTTATGCTTCTTAGATACCTGAGATAAAACATGCTAAAAGGGTCAACACAAAGGTTGAGTGAATCCATAGTGTTTTATTTGTAATAGTTTGAACACAAGTTAATTAGTAGCACAACGGTGATATCGTTGTGTAAAAAAAATATATTGAGTTGATCAGTAGCACAACGGTGATATCGTTGTGTAATATATATTGCCCTAAGCCTCATGACACGCAAACCTTAACATCGGGTGTAATAATAAATGATATAAATAGCCCACATCATAAAATGATGTAGGTGATAATGCCCTCGTCGTAGGAGTTTGCCAAACTCTTGTTAATTCGAATAAAGTGCATTTGGTTACCATTCCAGGCTAACTTCAAATGGGGCGTCAACTTCCAATAGATCTATTCACTAAATTCGCGTTCACTCGCAAGTGATTAATGGTTCATGATATGAGGGACTTTTTGGCAGGGTGGTAACTTAGGCAATATTAACTTAGCAATATCATACAGAAAATACTTATGTTCAGGTTTATAGCATGTATCTCCCCACGGGATTTGAAAACGTATAAAAATGTGGGACTATGAACTCACCTCAGTGTAGTAGTAGTCTGAAATGCAATAGAGTCAAATGGTAGGTGGTAGTTCCGACGCGTGACCTAGATTAGTATGGCATAATTTAGTTTGCAGTTCTGATTTAAGACTCGATGATCGTAAATAAGTTTAAAAGTTTTCAAAATGTTTTTGTTATTGTTGCTGGTGTGGCAGCATTTAAATAAATAAAAAAAAAACCAAGTTTTTGACGTTAGTAGTTGTTGGCTCAACGGGGTGTACGAACGTTCAAAAGAATAGGAATAGTGATTCTATGAATTAACAATGATTGGAAAGTTGCGCACGAAGGATAACAACTATAGAATGTCAGTGTGAACGATATATAGAAATGATGACGTTTAGATGAAAGTACGGGTGTATATATATATATTTTCATACATGTGGTCTTCGTGGAAAAGTGAAGTTGAAAGAGGTTTCATGTGTTATAGATTTTGTGTTTGTGAAAGTGTTGTTTTAATAAATTCGAAAGCTTAAAAGAAAAATAGTCAATCTCATCTACTTTATTTATATACGTTTTGTCATAACCGTTTAACTTTGTAAGTTATGAAAACATTTAACTAGTATATGAATTTACATATTGCTCATATATAATTTAGTGGTCACTAGTAAAAATTCATGTTTTCACATGTTAAACTTTTCTATGTCATATATGCATATATTCATTTCGTTTTAGAATTTAAATGTTTGAAACCAAGTGTCTCGCAATGTCTTCATTTTAAAGGTCATAATTATAATTTTCTCCGCAAAATATGTAGTAACTATCAAATTCCAAGTTACGATATTTATTTATTGTCGAGTTTCTATTCTATGTCAACGTCACGTGTATTTTAAATAATCATAAGTTTATAAAAAAAAAAGTCGAGTTATAATAAGAGACATGGGTGTCGAGGAGGGGGGATGGGCTGCGGCCCGCATCAAGCAGGGAACCAGGCTCCAACTGTTGGGCTTCTACATAGTACTGTGGCCAGCGGCCTGTTGGGAACAAAAGGAATAAATGGCCATTTGACAGCCCAAGCTAGATGGTGGCTTTGGCCTGTTATGAAGAAGGGAACAAAAGCAATAAATGGCTGGCCATCACATGTGGGCTTCGGCCCATGTGTTTTAGCATGCACTTAGTTAGTTAGTTCCAGTATGCTACTTGAAACCAAAAAAAAAAAAAAAAAAAAAAAAAAAAAGAAAAAAGAAACCAAAAAAAAAAGAAACCAAGGTGCAAGCATTTGGAAACTGGAATGTGAATTCCATACTAATTATCAAATATTGAGTAGTTTTTGGCAAGTGATAAAGGTTCGAAGCAAGGTTTTGACCGATGGGTTTAGTCACTAGAGTGCGCGAGACTTGGTCTCGAGTTTATTGTGGGACTTACACACCCAAAACTGATAATGAACAAGGGCTAGAATGTCGACTCACCAAGTGTTGACCAACTCTTTTGGAGCTAGTTCTCGGCTGGGACTTTAGTTCCAGGCCACCGTGTAGCCTTTCCAACTTAGAACACTAACTAATGGTCGATCTAACGTAGGACTTAAGGGTGCAACATGAATGGATTTTTGGAGTTCTTCCCGTAGCTTGTACGGGATTGTTAGACCTCGAGTGTGTATGTGGTCTTTAAGTGGAGTACTACTCGACTCAACCACAAACTCGAGCACACTCGTTGAAGCGAACACAATTAACCAACACAACAAAGATCTACGACTTACCAATCCTCATCTACTCGATCACCAACTCATTTTGAAAGTTAAATTTCTTTAACGACATAAACACAAACACCTCGCGAGCATATCTAAAAGGAAGATGATTCGACTAATAAAGCTTGCGACTAAAACCCATGACATTCGAGCATTACAATCATCACGGTGTCATGTTTAAGAAAAATTTGTTTACCACACCACACCACACCAACATTATTTCGACCACAAACTAGTAATAGCTAAAAATAATAATAATAATAACATTACATTAACATGTTTCGAGAGGTGTAAATCAAAACAAGAAAATCACCAAGTTTACAAATGTCATTCAAGAGTTAAATGAATCAAAAACAAAAGATCAAAGGTTAAACCTTACAACAGAATGGATGATGAATTGGTTCCGGGAGGAAATAGATGAGAGCCCGACCCGGTTCCAAGCAAGCAAAACCCACCACAGTCTCCAATTCGAATCACGACCTCAACCTGGATCTTGAGAACTTCTCAGATTTTTGGTATGTTTGTATATGGATGTGATTCGAATAATCCTCAGGAGGTGTAGATTTATGAAGAGAAATGGAGTTAGGCTCCATACCACTTTCGGATTGTGGGGAAACTAACATTCCTAATCGGTGTGTAATCTTTATACTTGAGCTCCTATTTCTTATGCAACCTCGTGATATGAAGTGGACAATAGTTTACATCAAGGTTGTCAGGATCGCGATCCTGCTCGTAGGATCGTACGATCCTACGATCCTACACACACAAAACGAGCAGGATCGTTACGGGATCGTAATTCAGGTAGGATCGTTACAGGATCGTGGGATCGCTCGTAGGATCGTAGGATCGTGAACGATCCGATCCTGTTGGTAACCCTTTTTTCAGGTAGGATTGTTACAGGATCGTGGGATCGCTCGTAGGATCGTAGGATCGTGAACGATCCGATCATTTTTTTTTTTGACTTTTTTTGAGAAGAAGGTTTTTAAAAATGGTTTGTATACATATGTAAAGGAAAAGCCGAAAACGATCCTAGGTAGGATCTGATCCTACGATCCCGATCTTGCAAAACCGAAAACGATCCTAGGTAGGATCCCGATCCTGACAACCTTGGTTTACATGGTCAATGGAATTAATTGATGATGGGGATAGGTCGAATCCTAGTTTTGGGGAAGAAGGAATGGCGACAAGAGCAAAGGAAAAGGAGAGCGGCATTAAAGTATTTTGGGAGATGGGTTAGTGGGTGTAGGGTTGTAGGGTTTTATTTATTTAGGAGTATATAGAGTGTGTGTCTTATATAAGTTGTATAATATTTGTAATGTTTTAAAAAAATAAGGTGAGTAATTTAAACACCCGAGTCCCGCTAAACAGTGTCAAGTCTGGTTCCATTTTAAAATGTCTCTAATCCGAGAGTTTATATTTTTAGAGTCGTCAGATGTTATTTAAGCTTATCCCCGAGTCCTTAATTATCTTCTAATATTCATGACTTTCTGTCTGTTCCTGGTTTTTAATTTATTAAACCTATGCCATACTATCACGGTGTCGGAACGCGTGCGGTTTCAGTAAAAATGGAACGTGAGTTTTGCCACATTGTTCGTTTGGCAATATCATTGGTTGTTTCTCAGTTTAAACAGAGCAAAACTTTAAATGCGAAGATGAATAAAATGACTTGGATAAAACTTTATAATTGATTACTTCGAGTTTACAGGAAATTAATGACTTGAAAAATTACGGGTTATTATACATAATTATTCTAGATAAAATTAGTAGGATATCAGCTATATGTACCTAAACACAAGATCTTAAAACTTCCGTATTATGTTTTTTTTTTAATAAGAAATTTATAGATGAAACTGGAAATAATTAAAATAAGAAGGCCCATAATTTATTCTAGAGTAAATTAAACCATTCGTCCCTGTGGTTTGGGCCAAATTTCACTCTCAGTCCCTATTTTTTTTCTTGCATCGTTGGTCCCTGTGGTTTTTCAATTGCACACCGGTGGTCCCTATCGTTAACTGGCGTTATCTTTTCCGTTAGCAAGTGGCAACGTTAGTCTATTAACCAAACAAGCGTTTGCAACGTTAGTCCTTTTACTAACGGCCGTTTGCAACGTTAATCCTTTTTTAAAAAATATTTTTTTTTCGAAATAATTATTTTAGAAAAATATTTTTTTTTTCGAAATAATTTTTTTAGAAAAATATATTTTTTTTTTAGAAAAATATTTTTTTTCGAAATATATTTTTTTTTCGAAATAATTTTTTTAGAAAAATATTTTTTTTTTCAAATTATATATATTTTTTTTAGAAAAATAAATAGTTAATTTACAGCCATTTAAAGTGAAAGGATCAAGTAAACTTACAGCCATTTAAAATGAAATGATCAAAGACATGCTAAAGATTCAAGCAAATCCAAATAAAACAAAAAGTAGGTACCAAATCTCATCTTCATAAACACAAACTCAGATCTTGCTTTCTCGGTTAGTAGTGTTTGTATTTAATTATGGGTGATAAAAAGAGGATTTTCTTGATATTTAAACAATTAGATGCTTAAACAATTTAACATTTTATCCTTTTTATTTGTATTAATTTATGTCATACCCTTTTTTTTATATTTTTTTATTTAAAGTTGTTTTCAGATTTAATGTTTTATAAATTTTGTAAAGTAAAGTTTAGTGTTTCTAGATTTTGAATTAAATGAATGGTTTTTAAAATGTTTTATTGATGAGTATTTTGACTTTTAAGGTTTGATTTGATTATAATGATAAGAAGTATGAGTTTTGATTTGTGGCACCTGTTAAAAGTTTTAATTTTGTAGAAGTTTTGTTTGCTTTGGGTTTTGGAAGTAGCTGGAATATAATCTGGGAAGTTCGCTGAAAATTTTGGTGAGAAGGTAAAGTAGATATAAATATGTTGAAGATGAGGGTAGTTTTGTCACTTCACGCATTACAACAAAAAAAAATTTCTAAAAAATTTTTTTTCTAAAAAAAATTATTTCGAAAAAAAAATATTTTTCTAAAAAAAATATATTTTTTGAAAAAAATATATTTTTTGAAAAAAAAATATATTTCTAAAAAAATTATTTCGAAAAAAAAATCTTTTTCAAAAAAGAACTAACGTTGCAAACGGCCGTTAGTAAAAGGACTAACGTTGCAAACGCTTGTTTGGTTAATGGACTAACGTTGCCACTTGCTAACGGAAAAGATAACTCCAGTTAACGATAGGGACCACCAGTGTGCAATTGAAAAACCACAAGGACCAACTATGCAAGAAAAAAAATAGGGACTGAGAGTGAAATTTGGCCCAAACCACAGGGACGAACAATGTAATTTACTCTTTATTCTATCCAAACATTATATATATATTAAATAGGCAGTTTTTGCTACAGTGCCAAACAGTGCCGCTGCAGTGCTTCGAACAGTGATTTTGTGAGTGTGAACACTGTTCACATTTTACTGTAGCAATTTCAGTTTAGCCCATAAGGTGGAAATGTCGTTGCAAGGTAGGTCCTTGGGGGACTAACGATGCAACGCGGCAACAACTTTAGGGACTTTTTACGTAAAAAAACATGTTATTTTCAGAATCAGTTTTCAAAAGTGGTCCCTGTGGTTTAACTATTATAACAAATTTAGTCCCTACATTTTTTTTAATTTCATTTTTCTCCGAATTTAAAAAAAATAAAAAATAAAAAATAAATAAAATAAAAAAAAGTTCAAATTTTTAGTCCGAATCTTATGTCCTTTTTTTTTTTTTTTTTTTTGGGTCCGAATTTTTTTTTAAAATAAATAAATAAAAAAAATAAAAAAGTAAATTTTTTTTCTTCGAATTTTTATAAATACTTTTATATATATATATATATATATATATATATATATATATATATATATATATATATAGGATAAAGATCAAATAAAAAGACAAATATCCGTACATTACGTAAAAAGATTTTTTTTTTCAAAAATTTTCTCGAAAAATTCCAAAAAAATTCAACAAGATCAGGTATGTTGGTGCATGAAAAAGTTGTGAAGGAAGTTTTTCTAAAAGTTGATATTTTTTCTGAAAAAAATTTATGAAAAAATACGTTTGTGCATTAAATAGCTTTTTTGTTCATCAAAAATTCATTTTTGCACCCAAGTTCTTTTGACTTTTTTAATCAAAATAACATTGCGCATCTAACTAAAACAAGTTGAAAATTTTGTGCATCAAAAATTTTTTGCGCATCAAAATTCGTTTTTTGTGCATTAAAAAAAACGTATAAAAACTCAAAATTAGAAAAACTTCTTTCACAAAAGTTTCATGTACCAACATTCCCGATCTTGTGGAATTTTTATGGATTTTTTCGTGAACTTTTTTGAAAAAAAAAAATCTTTTTACGTAGTGTACGGATATTTGTCTTTTTATTTTAACTTTACCCTATATATATATATATATATATATTTTTTAATTTTTTTTACATTTCTTGGCATGATTTTTTTTTACAAGATTTTAATTTTTTTTTTTTTTTTTTTTTTTTTTTTTTTTTTTTTTTTTTTTTTTTTATCATTAATAATTAACTTTCAAACAAGACTTATCGCTATAGTACAAAAACATGTTTAACAAAGTCATTAGGCAGTCATTAGTACAACATTGTGTGGTTCCTATTCAAGTGGACAACTGTTCATGCCACTGTAACTCAACTGTAAAAGCACTGTAACAAACTGATGCTTAGGCTTAACAAAGTAATTAAAATGATAAGTGCATAAAAGACTTAGCACCGCACTCCTGTGGCAACGCGCGGTTTCCCAGCTCGTTGTAAGTTAAAGATGAAAATTTTGAAAAAAGATGCGGTCCATAGATGCATCTGAAATTGTTGTACTACATTTGACATGCTTTTTATCATTTTCACCAAACAAACAAACCAACCCACCAACCTTGTAAAACAGCAGGAGTGAATTGGAAATGGCAACCAAGAAGATGATGATAATGTGCCTCTCAAAATCTGCTCATTACTCCTTCTTCAAATTTAATTTCAGAGGTAATTTCTTAATCACCAACTCTTTCCTTAAAACCCCTTTCCCACATTTGGCTTCCAATTCTTTTTCTTCTTCTTCTTCAAATGATCAATATTTTCAAAAAGTTGCCAACTTGGATGATGCTCTGAACCTGTTCGATCAAATGTCTCAACGACGACCTTTTCCTTCGATTATTATGTTTAATCAGTTGTTGCATTCTGTTACCAAAATGAAACATTTTTCTCATTCTCTTGACATGTTTAAACAAATGTGCGCCCTTGGTGTTCCTGTTGATAAAGTTACAATGAGTGTTGCAATCAAGTGTTGTTGTCAGTTGTATCGCACCAATGACGCTTTTGCAGTCCTAGGCTATTGTTTTCGGCGATCTATTGTACCAAATGCGTACATATTTAGTGCGCTTCTAGATGGACTTATCGTAGAAGATAGGATTCTTGAGGCTGAGATTTTCTTCAAGAAGCTTATTAAACAGAAACTTTGTGAACCTGATGTAGTCACTTACAACACCATGATTAAAGGGATTTGCAAGGTTGGTAATAACGTTATTGCCATTCAATTGCTTAGGCTTATGGATGAAAAGGGTTGTAAACCTAATGTTGTTACATATAGCACCATCATTGATAGTCTTTGCAAGGACAAAATGATTGATGATGCTTACAAGCTCTTCAAAAAAATGGTTTTCCAAAAAGGCATCTCACCCACTGTCATCACTTACAGCTCTTTGATTGATGGCCTTTGTAACTTAGGTCGTTGGGATGAAGCCTCTAAGATGCTTCAAGAAATGTTGGATGTTGGTATATCTCTAGATGTGCATACCTATAATATATTAGTTGATGCATTTTGTAAAGAAGGTAAAGTAGAAGAAGCTGAGGGTGTAATTAACATAATGCTTGATAGAGGTATGGTTCCGGACATAGTGACATACAGCACACTTATAGATGGTTACTGTTTGTGTGGTGAAACAAGCAAAGCAAAAACAATTTTTGATTCATTGGTGTTAAGAGGTCTTGTCCCAGATATTTTTACAAATAACAGTTTATTGAATGGATATTGTAAGAGTTTGAAAATAGATGAGGCGATGGATCTCTTTACTGAAATAACTAGAAAAGGTTTGAAACACGATGTAGTCACTTACAATACCATGATACAAGGAATGTTTCAGGTTGGTCGATGTAGAGCTGCACGCCAACTTTTTGATGAGATGCATGCAAAAGGAATAATTCCAAGCGAATGCACATTTAGAATTATTTTAGAGGGTCTTTGCAACAACCATCAAATAGAAGAGGCACTATCTTTGTTTCATTTAATGGGTAATAGTAAACTAATTTTGGATGTTGTTGTGTACACTATCCTCATAGATGGTGCAAGCAATTGTGGTAAGTTTGATATTGGAAAGGCTCTTTTCAAGGATCTAACTGATAAAGGATTGCGTCCTAATGTTCAAACATATAATGTGATGATTAGTGGGCTGTGTAGGGAAGGTCTAGTGGGTGATGCAAAAGACTTGTTTCTTAAAATGGCAGAGAGTGACTTCCCTCTGGATAATGTTACTTACCGTGTTCTTCTCCAAGGATACCTAAAGAACCAATACTATGATGATGTAGAGATTCTTATACATGAAATGGATGGAAGACGTTACTCCCTTGATGCTACGACTTTATCAATGTTATTATATCAAATTGCAGCAGGTTTCTTAGATAACACTTTACTTGAGTTGATCAGTAAGCTTGTGCCTAAGGAGTTGGTGGGTGCGTCCAGTTTTTCTACTTGAATAGGTCTGGGTGAAAAACCGAGAAAGAGGTTGTGGGTTGAAGAGTGTACTTACAGACTGTTGAAAAATATGAAATCAGTGCCAAATATCCTTTGACTTCTTGTGTTTGGTTATTCGTAATTGTTATGTCAATGAATTCACAACTGTTATGTGTTTATATTTTCTGTAGGCGACTCACTTGTTGCTAATTTTATGGATGCTATTTGTTGACATCTTCTTTTTATTTCCTGACCCATGTTTTTTCACACTTGATCGATTTTATTGTGGTTGTTAGAGTTTGGTATGGAGTTATGGACAACGTGGATGTCATAGCTCCATTGTGTTGATTTTATTTTTACACATTCTGCTCCAGATCTGCTCACAGGATCACTATATTTCTTCTGTTTTTTTTTATTTTGACTTTTAACTGAGAAATGCCGCTTAGAAATTAGAATGCGCCGTATCAATTTTAGTTATCAAAAATCGATATTTATTTAAAATTAAATGCGTCGTATTAACCAAAGTTAATGCGCCGTATCTTCGTTATGTTTCAAAATATAAAATTTTTGATTCAGAAGATACGCCGTATCGACAGATATCGATGCGTCGTATCTGTTTAATAATTCGAAAACTGTTTTTAATTAAAATAATAGATACGCCGTATCTGCTAAAGCAGATGCGTCGTATGGCGTTAACGTTTAGAAATTTTTTTTTATCAAAAACAGATACGCCGTATCTTGGGGAAAGATGCGTCGTATCGAATTAATTAAACGCGTTGTATTTTATAAAAAAATTAAACGCAATACGCCGTATCTGAGAAATCAGATGCGCCGTATCGTTCGATTTAGCTCAGTACAACGATAGCAGAACACAAAAAATACGAAAAATAAAAACAAATAAAAAACACAAACGAAAATAAACACAAATAAAAGCAAACAAATAACACACAAAACAGAAAAATATGCAAAATAATACAATGAATGCAAATTAACCTAATATACAACAGAATTAGCGGTTAGATAAAAAAATTAAAAACCTAATTAAAATACTAATCAAATTAACAGATAATAACAATTCACTCCCCGGCAACGGCGCCAAAAACTTGATGCGTGCGATGTGTCGTTGCGGTTTAGCAGTATTAATGCCTACTCAAGTTTTAAATTTATATTTAGCCGACTTATCAATAACACACACACTTAACGAGCAGTGTACCCGGTCAGTATGAATATAATGGTAAGTAGAGTGTCGATCACTAAGAGTGGAACGTATTATCTCGTTATTCTAATCAGTATTTTAATGTATTAAGTTAGCTATACAACCTAATCTAACGCAAGGGGGTTCAGCCTGAGAGACTGGCACGATTTGGTTGCAATTAAATAAAAAACTAAACCAATAGGCACGAATCAGCGAATAGCACACACGTACACAGATAAATACTTGAGACAATAAGAAGATCTGTCCTGATAGATAAGTAGTTTGTCACTTGTTTTATTGCTAGTTTTATATGAAGTGTATAGTTCTATGCAACGCACCGAGATTAAGTCCTTTCTCGTTGGTTCTAATCTTATCGGCGAGTAAACCCTTAATGATTACTTATGACTATCCTATTTATCTTTCTTCCTACTTTTCTACAGAAGATAGAATGCATAGGCGATCTAATAAATAGGCGAGGGCAGAGGCATGGCGACCCGATCAACGCTCAGCTAGACACAGAGGTTATCAATGCACTAATAAAAGTCACCAAAGACATCAACATATAAACTTTAATTAATGAGAAAGCAGTTTTAAGGGAGTGCAATCTTTCCGTTGTCACATTACACAAGCCACCAATCTTGATGAATTAAAGTTTACTAACACAATAAAACAAAACTACTTAATGAATTAAACACATGCAGCACCTTCTTACAGCTCTTGTATCTTCGTTTGGGTGTGTCTTGTGCTGCCTATTCGTCTGAATTCGGCCTTAGGTTTCTCTGGTCTTCGTACTTCGTATATAATATGTCACACGAAATTCGTCTGGTCTTGGGGTATTTATAGTTTCTGTCTGAGGGTAAGATGCGGCGCATCTAGTAAGTAGATGCGGCGCATTGACTTAACTTCGCGTGGGTCCAAGATTAATATATTCAGGAATATTCGTACACCGCCAGAAGATGCGGCGTATGTCCATTCTCAGATGCGGCGCATGTCCTCTTGTATCTTGGATCGTATCTGGTGAAATCTTGATAGTGATGCACCGTATGTAATAAGCAAGATGCGGCGCATCTGGAGCAGAATGTCTTGATCTTGTACATTTCGGTAGACTCTTAACTTCTTGCATGTTTTGCTCCATAATTAGTCCAAAATCGCCAAGTTTCACCAAATGCTTGTTTTTACCTGAGAATTACAAAAGTAAACGATTAAGTATCAATCCTCATACATAATATAATAAAACAAGTCAAATTAATAGGATAAATGATAGTAATAAAATGTACTTATTTGAGTTCATCAAGGAGGCAAATATATTTGACTAAAAATGATAAGGTAAGGGTAAGAGCAGAGTGCAGAGGTATTATTCCTCAGTTTTCTAATAGTGGGCCAAATGTTGATAGGCTGGGTGAAGGCAACAGTCAAGGCCCAAGTGTAAGTGAAGGTCCAAGTGGGGTGGATTCCAAAAAGAAGTCAACAAAAAAAGGTTAAAGACGGTTGGTGGGGAATTAAAGTGCCCTTGGTTATTGCATTGTTCTAAACCTAGGGGGAAGGCACATGGTATGTGAAAATATTTCAAGATATCCATACTTGTCTTAAATCCAGGACTGTCCCAAAGTGTACAGCTACATTTCTATCTAAAGAGATTGAGCAAACAATCAAACCAAATCCTAAAATACCCCTTTCTGCTCTCAAAGATCAACTATCAAAGAAGTATGAATTAGGTATGTCAAAACAGAAGATCTTTAGGGCAAAACAAATGGCACAACAGAAGGTGATTGGAGATCACACAAAACAATATGCTCAGTTGAGACAATATTGCTTAGAGTTGAAAGAGAAGAACCCAAATACAGCAGTCAAGATTGATGTTGAAAGAAACTTTGAACCTGATAGTCAGACAAGGAAGTTTAGAAGAATCTATGTTTGTTTAGGGGCTTTGAAAAGTGGATTCAAAGCTGGGCAAAGAGATCTTTTAGGCCTTGATGGTTGCTTTATGTCTGGGCCATTTCCTAGTCAGATCTTAACAGCAGTAGGTGTGGATCCAAATAATGGAACATATCCTTTGGCTTATGCAGTGGTTGAGTCAGAAACTAAACAATCTTGGCTTTGGTTTCTTGACTGCCTTGGAGATGACTTAGAGTTGTTCAGAAATTCAAACTTCACATTTGTTACAGACAGGCAAAAGGTAATCATTGTTATTTCATTTTGTTCTACAAAATATACAAACCTATTTGTGTTGTGCAAAAGTATTTAACTCATTTAATTCTTTTTAGGGGATTATACCAGCATTGGCAGAGTTGTTCCCAGCAGCAGAACACAGGTTTTGCCTGAAGCATATCTATGATAATATGAAGTTGCAATGGAGAGGAAAGCAATTTAAGGATCTATTATGGAGATGTGCAACTGCAACTACCATACCACAGTTTAACAGAAACATGGAAGAACTCAGGGCAGCAAACAAGGAGGTGTATGAATGGTTAAAATTGATTCCTCCTCAGCATTGGGCAAGGTCCCACTTTTCTCGTAAGTTTAATTCATCATGCACACTATCATTTGAATCTGCATAATTTCATATCAGTCAAAATTCATACTTAGACTATTCTAATTGCAGCAAGACCTCATTGTGATGTTCTTTTGAATAACATGTGTGAGGTTTTAAACAGACAACTTTTGGATGGAAGGGATAAGCCTATAATTACATGCCTTGAGTTTATAAGACACTATTTGATGAAAAGGATTGTGATAGTTCAAAATGTAATTAGGAAGACCATTGGTCCACTAACCCCTGTTGCCACTAGAATGTTTGATATCATTAAGAAAGAAGCTACCCAATATGATGTTACATGGAATGGTGGGGATTTGTATCAAGCATCTGGTCCACATGGTGACCAATGTGTGGTCAATGTGACTGCAAGAACTTGTTCTTGCAGAAAGTGGGATTTGACTGGGATGCCATGCAAACATGGAGTGGCATCTATCTGGAACATGGCAGAGAATGGTTTGGAACCTGGGATACCTGAGTCATGGGTACACCCAAGTTATTGGCTAGCAACTTGGGAGGAAATGTATAGCTTTAAGATCAACCCTTGTGCTTGTGCAGATATGTGGCCTCCATCAGATAGCCCTATAATTATAACCCCACTAGATTATCACACTCCCATTGGCAGGCCTCAAAAAAAGAGAAAGAAGAGTGCTGCAGAGTTGTATGATGGAATGGTAAAGAATGGTAAACTGAGTAGGGCTGGGAAAACTGTGACTTGTATGAAATGTCATCAGAAAGGTCACAATAGTAGATCTTGTAGAGGTAGAAGAGAGTCTCAGTCTACTGAAAGAACATCACAGTCAAGCAAAAGAGCAACACAAGCAAAAAAAACCCACTAAAAGACCATCACAATCAAGCCAAAGAGCAACACAGTCTACCCCATCTCAAGTTGCCCCAGAAGTGGTACCATCTCAGTCTGCAAATGTGCCATCTCAATCTGCAAATGTACCATCTCAGACTGCAAATGTGGTACCATCTCAGTCTGCATCAAGTTTCAGGTTTTCCAAGAGAAGTGCAAGCAGACTATCACCTATCAAAGCTACTAAAACTGTACCAAAACCTTCTGAAGGTCCAAGTGGAAATTGATGTGTTTTAAGACTTGTGTTTTGTTTATGTATTATGACTTTTGGTTATGTGTTTTAAGACTTGTGTTTTGGTTATGTATTATGACTGTTGACTATTATGACTAGGGGTGAGCAAAACCGCCCGAGTCCCGACAACCGACCCGATCCCGACATAAACTGATGATCCCGAAACCGAAAAATAGCTTCTCGGGTCGGGAGTCGGTTTTAACAATTAGTAAAAGTCGGTTTCGGGTCGGGTCGGGTTGAAAACCGACAGTAACCCGACTGTCCCGATTGAACCCGATTCCTTTTATATACGGAGTATACATCTTTTGACTGACCAAGTACCAATACCAACTTCAGAGATAAGGAATATTATCTCTCTCTCCCAAGTCCCAACCAACTCTCTTTATTCTTTAATATCATCTCCATCACCATAAATCTATCCATCGATCACCATAACCCAGTAAATCCGTCTCATCTCCATCACCATAACTCAATCAATCGATCTCATCTCCATCACCATAACCCAACCCGGATAACTAATGAAGAACACGAACCAAAATTGATGTGAACTTCTTATAATCGATGATGATGCATATCTTTCGATGATGTTTCAGTTTTATTATTGAAGGTGATGTGTCAATAATTGATTATAATCAAAATCAGTTTTATTATTGAAGGTGATGTTTCAGTTTTATGCATATTTATTATCTAAGCATCATTTTTGTGAAACACAGTTTATTTCAGTCTTTATGCACATTTATTGTTTCAGTTTCATTATTGAAGGTGATGTTTCAAAATCAGTTTAAGTATTACTATTTGTATCAAAATCAGTTTTGATGATATACTAAGTATTGAAGGTGATGTGTCGGGACAATATTGCAAATACCGAAACCCGACCCGATATAACCGAATTAAACCGAACCGACCCGGCTATTAATCGGTTCGGGAGTCGGTATGGTGTTTTCCTTTGTTTCGGTATCGGGATTTGGCGGGTCGGGACGGGACGGGTCGGGATCCGGCCCGATGCTCAGCCCTAATTATGACCTTTGTAAGACTATTATCACTTTTGTATTAGGAAATGTTTTATCAGTATGGTATTTGCAGTATGTTTCTTATTTGCAGTATGTTTTATGACTTGTTTGTTCATTGTTGTGTGATTGGTTTTACAACTACAAACAAACCAAGTTGACCCATTTGACATGTTAAATAATTCAACAACAACAAATCTTGAAAAGTCATAATAGCATTCCATTAACTTGATGCCAAAACACAAAAGACCTACTGACATTATCTAATACATTACAGTCACTTCAAACCAACAACAACCAACTTCATTTAAGAAGAAAATACAACACAAATAACAACCAAATAAACCCTAACATGATCTTCAATCTTCTTGCTTCACCTTGGTATCTTGCAACAGTACCTTGTAACCCATTCATGTTTCGTAAAAGCCCAGGAATAATCTGAACAGCTCTTTCACAAATTGGTGGGTCGTACCAATCAATAATACCACAATTTGTGCCCTAATCAAAAACATAACCAAATTAGGGAAAGTATGTGATATTTAAAAGATCTCATAATTAAGGTCTTACCCTTCTAGAACAGCAATAGAAACGCCTTCCTGGATTAATATCAGTCCATGCTGTTCGAACAATTGCTCTCGAATGGCACCTTGGACAATGAACCATGGTTGTATGTTATGCGTGTTTTTGGATTTAGGTTTCAGTGGAAGTGAGTTAGAAAAGAGAAGGGAAGATTATATAAAGAGGATTGATAAGGAATGACTAATTTGCCCTCAAATTTTAGTCAACTAAACGAGTTAACGGTCAAAGATAACGGGAATGTTAACTTTGGACTAAACCCGTTACGGGTCAGACAAAATGGGACATGGTCCGTTACAAATGAAACTATTGGACCAAAGCCGTTATACCCGGTAAACCAGGAGGACCAAAAATGTAGTTAACTCTATTTTTTTTTTAGAAAAATAAATAGTTAATTTACAACCATTTAAAGTGAAAGGATCAAGTAAACTTACAGCCATTTAAAATGAAAGGATCAAAGACATGCTAAAGATTCAAGCAAATCCAACCAAAACCAAAAAGTAGGTACCAAATCTCACAATAAAGTAGGTACCAAATCTCATCTTCATAAACACAAACTCAGATCTTGCTTTCTCTGTTAGTGGTGTTTGGATTTAATTATGGGTGATAAAAAGAGGATTTTCTTGATATTTAAACAATTAGATGCTTAAACAATTTAACATTTTATCCTTTTTATTTGTATTAATTTATGTCATACCCTTTTTTTATATATTTTTTTATTTAAAGTTGTTTTCAGATTTAATGTTTTATAAATTTTGTAAAGTAAAGTTTAGTGTTTCTAGATTTTGAATTAAATGAATGGTTTTTAAAATGTTTTATTGATGAGTATTTTGACTTTTAAGGTTTGATTTGATTATAATGATAAGAAGTATGGGTTTTGATTTGTGGCACCTGTTAAAAGTTTTAATTTTTTAGAAGTTTTGTTTGCTTTGGGTTTTGGAAGTGGCTGGAATATAATCTGGGAAGTTCGCTGAAAATTATGGTGAGAAGGTAAAGTAGATATGAATATGTTGAAGATGAGGGTAGTTTTGTCACTTCACGCATTCCAACAAAAAAAATTTTCTAAAAAAAAATATATATTTTGAAAAAAAAATATTTTTCTAAAAAAATTATTTCGAAAAAAAAAATTTCAAAAAAGGACTAACGTTGCAAACGGCCGTTAGTAAAAGGACTAACGTTGCAAACGCTTGTTTGGTTAATGGACTAAATTTGCCACTTGCTAACGAAAAAGATAACGCCAGTTAACGATAGGGACCACCGGTGTGCAATTGAAAAACCACAGGGACCACCGGTGTGCAATTGAAAAACCACAGGGACCAACTATGCAAGAAAAAGAAAAAAAAAAAAAAAAGAACTGAGAGTGAAATTTGGCTCAAACCATAGGGACAAACGGTGTAATTTACTCTTTATTCTATCCAAACATTGTAAGTTAAAGATGAAAATTTTGAAAAAAGATGGGTCCGTAGATGTATCTGAAATTGTTGTACTACATTTGACATGCTTTTTATCATTTTCACCAAACAAACCAACCAACCAACCTTGTAAAACAGCAGGAGTGAATGGAAATGGCAACCAAGAAGATGATGATAATGTGCCTCTCAAAATCTGCTCATTACTCCTCCTTCAAATTTAATTTCAGAGGTAATTTCTTAATCACCAACTCTTTCCTTAAAACCCCTTTCCCACATTTGGCTTCCACAATTTCTTCTTCTTCTTCAAATGTTGATGATTTTGATCAACATCATCGATCTAAGTACCAAAAAGTTTCCAACTTGGATGATGCATTGAACCTGTTCGATCAAATGTCTCAACGACGACCTTTTCCTTCCATTATTTACTTCAATCAGTTGTTGCATTCTGTTACCAAAATGAAACATTTTTCTCATTCAATTGACATTTTCAAACAAATGTGCGCCCTTGGTGTTCCTGTTGATAAAGTTACAATGAGTGTTGCAATCAAGTGTTGTTGTCAGTTGTATCGCACCAATCACGCTTTTGCAGTCCTAGGCTATTGTTTTAGGCGATCTATTGTACCACATGTCTTCATATTTAATGCACTCTTAGATGGACTTATCGTAGAAGATAGGATTCTTGAGGCTGAGATTTTCTTCAAGAAGCTTATTAAACAGAAACTTTGTGAACCTGATGTAGTCACTTACAACACCATGATTAAAGGGATTTGCAAGGTTGGTAATAACGTTATTGCCATTCAATTGCTTAGGCTTATGGATGAAAAGGGTTGTAAACCTAATGTTGTTACATATAGCACCATCATTGATAGTCTTTGCAAGGACAAAATGATTGATGATGCTTACAAGCTCTTCAAAAAAATGGTTTTCCAAAAAGGCATCTCACCCACTGTCATCACTTACAGCTCTTTGATTGATGGCCTTTGTAACTTAGGTCGTTGGGATGAAGCCTCTAAGATGCTTCAAGAAATGTTGGATGTTGGTATATCTCCAGATGTGCATACCTATAATATATTAGTTGATGCATTTTGTAAAGAAGGTAAAGTAGAAGAAGCTGAGGATGTTATTAACATCATGCTTGATAGAGGTATGGTTCCGGACATAGTGACATACAGCACACTTATAGATGGTTACTGTTTGTGTGGTGAAACAAGCAAAGCAAAAACAATTTTTGATTCATTGGTGTTAAGAGGTCTTGTCCCACATATTTTTACATATAACAGTTTATTGAATGGATATTGCAAGAGTTTGAAAATAGATGAGGCGATGGATCTCTTTACTGAAATAACCAGAAAAGGTTTGAAACACGATGTAGTCACTTACAATACCATGATACAAGGAATGTTTCAGGTTGGTCGATGTAGAGCTGCACGCCAACTTTTTGATGAGATGCATGCAAAAGGAATAATTCCAAGCGAATGCACATTTAGAATTATTTTAGAGGGTCTTTGCAACAACCATCAAATAGAAGAGGCACTATCTTTGTTTCATTTAATGGGTAATAGTAAACTAATTTTGGATGTTGTTGTGTACACTATCCTCATAGATGGTGCAAGCAATTGTGGTAAGTTTGATATTGGAAAGGCTCTTTTCAAGGATCTAACTGATAAAGGATTGCGTCCTGATGTTCAAACATATAATGTGATGATTAGTGGGCTGTGTAGGGAAGGTCTAGTGGGTGATGCAAAAGACTTGTTTCTTAAAATGGCAGAGAGTGACTTCCCTCCGGATAATGTTACTTACCGTGTTCTTCTCCAAGGATACCTAAAGAACCAATACTATGATGATGTAGAGATTCTTATACATGAAATGGATGGAAGACGTTACTCCCTTGATGCTACGACTTTATCATTGTTATTAGATCAAATCGCAGCAGGTTTGTTAGATAACACTTTACTTGAGTTGATCAGTAAGCTTGTGCCTAAGGAGTTGGTGGGTGCGTCCAGTTTTTCTACTTGAATAGGTCTGGGTGAAAAACCGAGAAAGAGGTTGTGGGTTGAAGAGTGTACTTACAGAATGTTGAAAAATATGAAATCAGTGCCAAATATCCTTTGACTTCTTGTGTTTGGTTATTCGTAATTGTTATTTCAATGAATTCACAACTGTTATGTGTTTATATTTTCTGTAGGCGACTCACTTGTTGCTAATTTTATGGATGCTATTTGTTGACATCTTCTTTTTATTTCCTGACCCATGTTTTTTCACACTTGATCGATTTTATTGTGGTTGTTAGAGTTTGGTATGGAGTTATGGACAACGTGGATGTCATAGCTCCATTGTGTTGATTTTATTTTTACACTTTCTGCACCAGATCTGCTCACAGGATCACTATATTTCTTCTGTTTCTTTTGGTTTTGACTTTTAACTGAGAAATGCAGCGTACTCGTTTGCAAGATTCCTGCACAAACACATGTTAAAACTATGTTGTTTGGGCTGTATTTTGGTTGTTGATTTGTGCAGAAAGACTGCTTGTTTTAGGCCTTTGTCGGGGTTGGTTTTGGTCAGCTAAGGGCACCAGCAGTTAACTGCATCAGTTTCTGTTTCTGGATATGTACATGTACTTCACTGCATATCATATAATTGGTAATGGGTGTATAACGAATCTTATACAGCAGAAGCACCAATAAACTGTTGGGAAATTGGATGGGAACCAATAAACTGTTGGGAAATTGGATGGGAACCGTTTGTTCAGGTATTACTGTTTGTTCAAATACAGCAGAAGCACCAATAAACTGTTGGGAAATTGGATGGGAACCGTTTGTTCAGGTATTACTGAGCCCATGTTTCTTGAAAATGTGTTAATGATTCTTTGGGAAATAATTTAGGCATGCTTAGATATGCATATAGTGGTCATTTACGATTTGGTTAGATTTGTTCTTTTTATGCTATATGTGCTCTATGTTTCACTTGCTTTACCAAATTAAGAATGCGGGTAGGATATGTTTTGGAGAACGTGTTTCTGTAGGTGGTTTGTGGACTTATCTAGGAAAGAACTGACAATCTGCTGGATTCTGAATTTAGTTTGTGCTCTAATAGGTGCTTCTGTGAATTAAGGGGGAAGAATGGGGTGGGGGTGACACGTTTTTAGTTTGAGTATTATACAAATGTTTTTGCACATGCATTTGCGTGTATGTGTGTATATACACACACTAGGACCGTGTTAATATTTGCGTTTGTTTGAATAAAATGTGCATCATGAAACCACTTGCTATGATGTAGTCTAGTTGATGTTGTCTATTAATCACTTTTAAGCAACATAGAGTGGGTAGAGCAACTGAGCAAACACCTTTTTTTTGGCTCTTAATGTTAGCTGTGGTGCAGAGTCTTAAATCTATAGCGAGGAGTCGAAAATAGGATTTTTACTGTAGTTACTTTTGCTGATTAGCTTTAATTTGTATATCATTTCTCTCTTTGATGTACATAACATTTCCTGCCATGCTATTATTATTATTATTAATCGACTCAGTTTATTTTTTCGCTTTTTGAGTATCTGATATCATGTCTATATTCATGTTGCATCTCTTGCATTTAACGTCGTCATAAAGCTTTTTTTCCTCTTTATTTGGATGAATTTTAAGTTTTCTGTTCCATTCTTACCGTATTTTTTATTTCATAGATTAATCTACCCTCGTGTAGTTATAGTTGTATATACAACTTGTAATGTCCTTAATAAGATTTATTACCTATGTAGACATTTGTGTGTTAATATGTGAGCTATATTTGTTTCTATAAACTCTAATACGTAGCTAGGTCATCAAATAACATCTAATGCCTAAAATCCAAATTAAAAGTAGGGTGCTTGAAATTTGAAAAAACCTGGGACATATACCTCATCAACGTTTTAGCCAAGGTTGCAAAAATCGTGAATCGGTAGTCGGGCGGTTGACCCCCCTGTAGCTTGTAATCGGTCTAGGCGAGATTAATCGGTGATTAATCGAATTGGCATTTTCGACAAGTTTTCTGTATTTCCAGCAAGTTTTAGGTATTTCCGGTAAATTTTAGGTATTACTAGCAAGATTTTTCTTTAAAAAACATCTTAAAATAGATATAAACAACAAGTATAAGTTATTAAACAATTTTACGGCGAGTTTTGGGTATTTCAGGTAAGGTTTGAAGGTGTCGAGCAAGCTTAACCACCGTTGACCGTCATTAACCATCATTGACTACGGTTGACCGAGTTGTTTGACCGATTTACACAAATCGGAAAGGTTGGTGGCCTTGTAGCACCTAATCGGCGATTAATCGGCCTTGTAGGCCTTGTTTTGCAACACTGGTTTTAGCCACCAGAAATTCTCGTAAAGGTAACATTATTTCCCATAAACCTGGGTTAGGTTCGTTAACATCAGTAGGTGAAACACTAAAGAATTCGGCATTATTTATACACACATAGGTTACCAAACTTTCAAGTTTTATTCACCTAAGTTACCGATCTTTTTTTTTGTTCAATCAGGTTACCGAACTATCAAAATGTGACATTAAGGTTACTGAACTTTCAAAGTGTATTCAACCAGGTTACCGAACGACTAAAATGACCAAAATGCCCTCATTCTTATTTTTGTTAACTACATAAATGGTCCCTGTGGTTCATCCGGCGTTACGGATTCAGTCCAATTGTCATTTTTTTCGAAAAAAAAAATTCTAAAAAAAAATTTCGAAAAAAAATAAATTTTTCTAAAAAAATTAGAAAAAAAAAAACATTATTTTCGAAAAAATAAATTTCGAAAAAAAATTAAATTTTTTATAAATTTATTTTTGAAATAATTTTTTTTTTCGAAAAAAATTAGAAAAAAAACATAATTTTTCGAAAAAGAATATTCTAAAAAAAAATTTCGAAAAAAAATAAATTTTTCTAAAAAAATTAGAAAAAAAAACATTATTTTCGAAAAAAAAAATTTCGAAAAAAAAATTAAATTTTTTTATAAATTTATTTTAGAAATAATTTTTTTTTCGAAATTAAAAAATTTTTTTTAGAAAAAAAAATTCTAAAAAAAAATTAGAAAAAAAATAATTTTTCTAAAAAAATTAGAAAAAAAAAATTATTTAAAAAAAAAATTTCGAAAAAAAAATTAAATTTTTTTATAAATTTATTTTCGAAGAAAAAATCTATAAAAAATTTTAAAAAAAAAAAAAAATTTCTAAAAAAATTAGAAAAAAAAAAAACATTATTTCGAAAAAAATTTAATTTTTTTTTCGAAAATAATGGTTTTTTTTTCTAATTTTTTTAGAATTTTATTTTTTTTCGAAAATTTTTTTTTAGAATTTTTTTTCGAATTTTTTCTTTAATTTCGAAAAAAATTTATTTCGAAAATAAATTTATGAAAATTAAATTTTTTCGAAATAATGTTTTTTTTCGAATTAAATTTTTTTAGAATTTTTTTTCGAAATTAAATTTATTTTCGAAATTAACTTTTTTTTTAAAATTTATTATTTTTCGAAATTTAAAAAAAAAAATCGAAATAAAAAGGCCAACTGGACTGAATCCGTAACGCCGGATGAACCACAGGGACCATTTATGTAGTTAACAAAAATAAGAATGAGGGTATTTTGGTCATTTTAGTCGTTCGGTAACCTGGTTGAACACACTTTGAAAGTTCAGTAGCCTTAATGTCACATTTTGATAGTTCGGTAACCTGATTGAACAAAAAAAAAGATTGGTAGCTTAGGTGAATAAAACTTGAAAGTTCGGTAACCTCTGTGTGTATAAACCCTTACTTTTAGTTTGACTGATAAAAATGTGAAGGGATAGTAAATGATCTTCGGGATTTCAACAAAGAAAAGTGGGTTCGAACTCAAGTTTTAAATACAGGCCAAGATACGGTGTGTCTTATGGCCAATATAGAAGCTGTATATGCTTTTCCTGTATTATGACAAGTAACCATGTTTTTTGAAGTATACTAACTATTCTGAATTGACTATGATCTAGTGATGCGTCATTTTTTCTTGGTAACGATACAACCGATACTTAAGCATAAGAATAGGGGTTTTAAGTATATTAAATACAACTTTGGCTATATCTCAGAAACAATTACATATCAAAAGTTTGGTATCGTTATATTGTTTCATCAACACGGTTACATCATGTAAAATTGGAAATGAATCTAACCCGAAAAATATCAAACAACGTTTGCTCACATAGTTTAGTGTTCAACTCAACGATTAGCTTTTTTTTTTTTTAACGGCAACTTTTATTAAAAACTAGCAAGGCGCTAGAAAAATTACATAGAAATTAAATAAGGATTCTTATACCAAAACTCCTTAGAAATAAAACTAGAACAGCGGTTGGAACACCAATTAAAAGAACAAGAGACTATAGCAATCAGTTGCTCATGTTTTTATCAATAACGACTAAGAAAAACTTCATTTCCAAGCGATTTGGTTCGCAATTATATTGGCAAAATTGGACTCGGTTCTGTGGATTGGTACTCGGCTAAAACTTTTTTTCACAAGGTTCTGTGGATTGGTATTCGACGCAAAAGTATACAAATATAACTGAAGTCTCGCCCTTTATTTTCATTAATACACACCTGCACACACAACACGTACACGTACACACAAAGCTTGGGGAGATGCGAGAAAGAAGCCACTCAAGTGGGAGTTTGTGGGGCAGTGTCAACCAGCACCCGTTCCGAGCGAATACTCAGACTACTGTTACGTGTCGTAATTAATCAAATTCGGTTGAGTTAAAAACACAGTGATACAAACACGCCGGGTTAACTTCGCCGTTAACTTCGTCTCTAGAAACTCGTCTTTTTACTTGTTAGGTTATCTTTTAGCCAAGCTGAAAAAGGATTCAAAACTCGTTAGAGATTAATGAGTACAGTTCAAATTCAAAGTTAAACATTTGATCAAAGTTGCTGGCTAATTTAGCTGGTTTTGGGCTTCTTTATTTCCCCAAAATAAATAATAATCTAAAATCCAAATTCGGCCCACAAGTTGTAAAAAATATAAAAAGCCCAACACACGTGAAAAAGTAGTCCCTGTGATTTGGTCAAACTGTAGGTTCAGTCCATATTTTTTTAAAAGTGCACTCATCGTCCCTGTGAGGAACTTACAAGTGCACATTTGGTACCTGGCTATAGTTAAATTACTAAACTACCCTCTTCGTCTTCCCTTTGGTTGCTGTGAGGGTAATTTAGCCATTTATTTTGGCCAGGGACCAAGAGTGCACTTGTAAGTTCCATACAGGGACGACGAGTGGTTGCACTTTCGAAAGGATGGGGATCGGACCTGCAATTTAGCCAAACCACGAAGATGATTTTTGCAATTTACTCCCATATTTATAATCAAATTTCTAGTCAATGCAATGTTTATGACACGTTCTTACTAAGGGGTGTTTGTTCAAGCTTATATAGCGGTCTTATAGCTTATGTGGGTTTTGGCTTATGTTTCATAAGCTTATTTTTTGTGGCTTATTTAAAACTTTTTGGTTTATCTAACCGTTATAATAAGTTTATATAAGCCAAAAAGTTTCAAAAGAAGCCAAAAAAGTAAGTATATGAAACATAAGCCGAAAATCACTTAAGTCATCAGCCCGTTATATATACTTAAACGAACACCCCTTGATATATTTTAGTTTGCTACTATATGATTGTGATTGATTACCAACACACATGTAATATGCATGGAAATTTTAGTGTTGCATTATTTGTTGATGTATAATTAATCATTTTTTATAAAATCTTATTCAAAGATGTAAATGGCTAACATGATTTATTTAAATGTAGGGAAAAAAAGATGAAGAGACTCGAAAATGGTGTGATTGTTGGGGACGACGTACTCTCAAGACTTTTGCAAAACTATATATTATCGGATATCGATACTTTTGATTTTTAGTATTTGTACATTTGTACTTGTTTTTTTTTTCGGTGTATACTTTTAGTTGGAGTTTAGTTTTGCTTTAAAACATGTTGAAGTAAAAATAAGAGACCTTTAGCTAACTACTTGATTCTTGTTTAAAAAAAAAATATACTAAATTTTCTACCAAGAGCATTAGATCAGTAAAGAACACAAAATCCTATAATAACTTAAACGTACGAGTATATATAACTATTGATTTTAGGGATAATTTTAAAGAAGGGAGAAAAATTTGACTTTTTTTTAAAAAATGTACAAAAATAACACCCATTCTCTAAATGGTCATATGCGAACGTGCGAATGTGCGACTCCATTATTTTTTTGACACGTGTTCAGACAAAAAATACAATCTCAATCATTTGCAAGTACAATCACTATCAATTGTACCCCACGTGTTGTTTGACTTTTATAAACAAATGTGCGAACGACAGATGTGCGAATGGCGCATGCCCCATGTGCTACTTTATTCTTTCCCAATAAAGTAAGATCTTTGTTCTTTCCCAATAAAGTAGCACATGGGTTAGCCGCCATTCGCACATTCGGACGTCCGTCGTTCGCACATTTGTGGAGATTATTTTTCACAAATTATGTCATTTTACACTTTTAATCAAAAAGTACAGCTAGTTTGCCAAACACACTACAAAAAAAGCTACAAATTTAATCTTTTTCAGCAATAACAACAGCACCAGTAACAACTAATTTTGCAAAACATACCCATAATGATGTGTAACAAAATGATTTGCTATAAAAGAAAGAATTATGAATGAAGAAACTAAATAAGTGATTCAAGTGTTATATCACATCATTATGTGAATTTTTTTTTTTGTATAGTTTATGTGGTTATAGCAAATCTTTTTCTTATCGGTGGTGGTGGTGGTTAGGGGTGAGCATCGGGCCAATACCGACCCGTCTCGACCCGAAACCGATCCATCCCGAAACCGAGTTTCGAGAAAACCAAAACCGAATACCGAACCGAAATTACTCGGTTTACTCGGTTCGGTTTGGAACGAGTCGGTTTCGGTCGGTTTTCTCGGTTTTGTTTGTATGTTTTTGGTTTTTGGCCCGAACCGATCCCGACTCGACCCATCCCGAAACCGAATTTCGGGAAAACCAAAACCGAATACCAAACCGAGGATGGTCGGTTCGGTTTCGGTCGATTTTTCAGGACGAGTCGGTTTCGGTCGGTTTTGCTCACCCCTAGTGGTGGTGGTGATAGGTTGTGCACTTTTGAAAAGATGGGACTAAACATGCAATTTGGCCAAACCACAGGGACTAAAAAAAGAAAAAAAAAACCATAAACCCCAACAACAAAAGAGAAGAGCAGAAGCCTATCTATTATCCATTTGATTTGATTAACATTATGCTGTTTAGTGCAATTAAAGAAACTAGTAGTTTATTATTATTACATAACATAAAAAGCCCTACTACTGTTACTACTGGTACTGAATGTATGAAAAGAGTAGCAGTAGTTAAAAGTGATGGTGATGATGATGACGTCAGGAGTGGGTCAGGCACGACGGCAAGGGACGGAGGCTGTTGAAAGTTCGAGAAGACAAAAGGAAACGAGAATATGACCGTCAAAATAATTATCCTTCTTGGGCCAAGTATTTTTCATTCGATTTTATCTGTTTTCGTCTGTTTGTATACGTTTTCGACCTCTTTTTATGTTTTCGTTGTTTTTTTACGCTTTTTTGTTTTTACGTTTTTTTCCTTTTTTCACGAAAAGGCTAAATTTTTACTATAATAATTCATTAGATAATTTGGCTGTGTTGAATATATATATATATATATATATATTATATATATATATTATATATATTATATATATATATATATATATAATATATATATATATATATATATATATATATATATATATATATTGTTGGTTATTTGGACTGTTGTGTGTAATTCCCAGAATAGGGTAAAGATACCAGATATAATATATATATATATTATATATATATATATATATATATATATATATATATATATATATATATATATATATATATATATATATATTTACCATTGATTATCTTTACCCTATTCTGGGAACTTACACACAACAGTCCCAAATAACCAACAATATATATATATATATATATATATATATATATATATATATATATATATATATATATATATATATATTATATATATATATATATGTTGGTTATTTGGGACTGTTGTGTGTAAGTTCCCAGAATAGGGTAAAGATAATCAATGGTACCGGATATTCACATGAAATCGTGTTGTCACTTTCCAATAGAAACTATTCGACCCTATGCCTGGGTTACACGAATATCTCTATGGGATAAGACCAAATGATGTTCTTGTTTTAGGCACAAATCAAGAACCAATTTGCTTTCAAGTGTTTATGTTCTCTGTTGTCCATTCATGCAGATGTGATGATCTCTATTTAAGTTAGAGATTACTCAAACCTAGTCAAAGGAATTATGAGAATTAATTGGCCAATTAATCTCCTTATAATATTCCTCAATTCTAGCCATAGTGGTTACAAGACCAGATAATTATGGTCTTAATTACGAATTTGAAACTTCCCATAAACAGGTCAAAGTAGTTACAAATTCATTCCTGCATTACCAACAGTAGAATCTCTGCACCAACAGTAGAATCTCTGCCTAGCAGCCTAGCAGTACTAATATAGTACTAGCAGTAGAAACTTCTGCTTCAGCAGTAGGAATATTAATACTAGCAGTAGAATCTTCTGCTTCAGCAGTAGTAATATTAATACTAGCAGTAGAATCACAAACCACTAATTGAGTCTGGGTAATCAGGGACCTGATGGGTGTACACTCCGTACCTCCAAGCCCATTACCAGGTGTGAATTGATCCCTCAAGTGCACTAAATTTTCCAACAATCCTCCCCAAATTTAGTTCACTTCCTTTGCATGAAATTAAACATTAAACAAACATGTGCATAAATGAAAATATCTTGAAGATTGAATTCTCATCTTAGTACATTACACGTTCAAATATTCGAGAATCAGGGTGTTCTAAGAATTGAACCCTTCAAACCATTTGAATACCTGAAGATAAAATACACACAAGTTTGAAACACTTAAATGCCCCTGACACCATACAAGCCATGTGTCCATATCCAATTCATAAATGTTGTAAAAGCTAAGAGTCCAAAGCTTCCTGAAGCGGCAAAACTTCAACATTTACATAGGTGGTTTCTCTTTATTCATGCTCCTGCTTAGCACTTTGTCAAAGAAAATAACCATTGAGAAGTAAAGACTTCATCCTCCTTTTCAGCAGGTTCTGAGCACAACCTTGGGATGATAATAAAACATGTGCTCCAGTCCACTAAATGTTCAGCTTTCCACATTGAACTCAGCTCCCAAGTTTCCTCAGGAGGGAGTTGGGTGTCTTAGCATTCAGTGACTAAGTTGGACTTCAAACCCATCCCTTTAGCAGACTTTAAAACCAAGTCTCTAGCCAAACCCTTCATCAAGTGATCAGCTAAGTTTTGTTGAGATCTAACAAACTCTATAGATATCACCCCATTCATGATAAGCTCACGAATCATGCTATGCCTGACACCTAAGTGTCTAGACTTCCCATTGTACATCTGGCTATAAGCCTTTGCCAATGTAGCTGCATTATCACAACGGATAGAAATAGGTGCTATAGGTTTAGGCCACAATGGAATCTCAAGAAGCAAGTTTTTCAACCATTCAGCTTCTTTACCAGCAGCTGCTAAGGCCACAAATTCTGATTCCATTGTTGAACTGGTGATGCAGGTTTGCTTCTTGGATGCCCAAGAAATTGCACCTCCACCAAGTAGGAATACCCAGCCACTGGTAGACGAATTTTCTTCAGTGTTACTGATCCAACTTGCATCAGTGTATCCTTCTACTACTGAAGGATAACCAGTATATGAGAGACTATAATCCATAGTTCTCTTCAAATACTTCAGTACCCTCTGAATTGCTTGCCAATGATGAGCACTAGGATTACTAGTGTACCTGCTCAGTTTACCCACTGCAAAAGCAATATCAGGTCTTGTACAAGTCATGGCATACATTAGGCAGCCAATCACCCTAGAATACTCAAGTTGAGATACAGCCTTACCAGTATTAGGCATGAGCTTCTCACTTGTATCCATAGGAGTACTCACTGGAGTACAATCAAAGTAATTAAATTTCCACAACACCTTCTCAATGTAATGAGACTGAGAGATAGAAATTTTGTTACTTTCATGTTTAATCCTTATACCAAGGATAACATCAGCCTCCCCCATATCCTTCATGGAGAACCTTGATGACAAAAATTCCTTTGTCAGATCAACCTGAGTTTGGTCAGTGCCAAAGATCAGCATGTCATCAACATATAGGCAAATGATGACTCCTTTACCAGATTCATCAAATTTGCTATATACACATTTGTCAGACTGGTTAAGTAAATAACCACTTGACAAAACCACTTCATCAAATTTTTGATGCCATTGCTTAGGTGCCTGTTTCAGTCCATATAAGGACTTAATCAGTTTACACACCTTGTTTTCATTGCCAGGTATGATGAAGCCCTGAGGTTGGTTCATATAAACCTCCTCATCCAATTCACCATTCAAGAAAGCTGTCTTCACATCCATCTGATGAATAATCAGATTGTGAATTGATGCCAAAGCAATTAGCAATCTTATGGTACTGATACGAGCCACAGGGGCATAAGTATCAAAATAGTCTATCCCCGACTTTTGTTTAAAGCCCTGAATGACTAGTCTAGCTTTGAACTTTTCAATAGTTCCATCTACCTTCATTTTCCTTTTGAAAATCCATTTGCAACCCAAAGGTTTGCAACCAGGTGGTAGATCAGCCAACACCCAAGTGTTGTTGCCCATGATGGAATCCATTTCATCATTTATTGCTTCTTTTCAAAAAGCAACATCCTGGGACTTCATTGCTTCTTCAAATATTTTGGGATCATCCTCAACAATGAAGCAATAGGAGTTTTGGTCAGATACCTCATCCCTTGTTCTTTCAATTAAATATAATTGAAACTTAGGTCCAAATGACTTTGGAGTCCTGACCCTATTGCTCTTTCTGAGCTCAGGTTCAGGTTGTCGAGCCACAACCTCATCAGGGACCTCATCAGAGACCTCTGATACACCAATATCATTGGTTCCATTAGGAATCCTTTGACTTGGTCTAGGGACTGATGAGAATCTATTCTCATCAAAAATTGCATCCCTTGATTCAATTATTGAGTTAATTGAAACAGATTCATTAGGTTCAATAACATAGAACCTATATGCCTTGGAATGCTTAACATATCCAACAAAGATGCATTCAATGGCTCTTTTACCCAAAGTCTTTAGCTTTGGATCAGGGAGTCTTACAACAGCCCTACATCCCCAAACCCTGAGAAAGCTCAGGTTGGGTTTTCTTTTAGTCTATAGTTCATAAGGGGTTGTCTTGTTCCTTTCATTAGGAACCCTATTTAATAAATACCAAGCTATTAACATAGCTTCACCCCAGAACCCTTGACTCAGCCCTGAATAGGACAACATGGAATTAACCATCTCCTTTAGCACCCTGTTTTTCCTTTCAGAAATACCATTTTGCTGAGGAGTATAGGGAGCAGTTGTTTCATGGATTATAACAACAGACTAAAAATACAGAGTATCCATGTACTCACCTCCCCTATCAGTCCTTAATCTCTTGATCAGGGACCCTTGTTGCAATTCAACCTCAGTTTTAAATACTTTAAATTTATCTAATGCTTCATCCTTAGTATGTAATAAATAAACATAACAAAACCTAGAAGCATCATCAATAAAGGTCACAAAGTATTTCTTATTCCCTAAAGAGGGAGAAGCATGTAAATCACATAAATCACTATGAATCAGTTCCAACACTTTAGTTTCACGTTTTACACTTTGAAAGGGTTTCTTAGTTATCTTGTTCATCATACAAGTTTTACACTTTTCAGTGTCCATATCCAAGGCTGGAATTAACCCATCCTTGGACATATCTTGCATTCTCTTAAAATGTACATGGCCAAGTCTAGCATGCCATAAGGTTGAATCATTCAATTTAGAGATTGACATAAAAGCAGAATTAACAACATCATGAACAATGTTAAGCCTGAACATTTGATTACATAAATAACCAAAACCAATAAACACACCATGTTTAGAGAAAACAAACTTATCAGATTCAGTAACTTGTTTGTAACCACAATTATTCAAAATACTACTAGAAACCAAATTCTTTCTAATATCAGGAACATGTAAAACATTAAACAAAGAGACAATCTTTCTAGAACTAAATTTCAAATCCACACATCCTCTTCCATGCACCAGGGCTGTTGACTCATTTCCCATATGAAGAATAGAACCATCATTCATTGACTCATAGGTCTTGAACCAGCTTCTATCTTTACACACATAAATTGTTGCTCCAGAGTCAACCCACCACGCAACATCATCATCCTGCACAAAGTACACTTCAGATATATATGTAACATAATAAATCTCAAAAGACTTATCAAATATATTCTGACCTTTTAGAGAATTGGTATTACCATTCCCTGATCCACTTGTGCCAGATCCATTGGCTTTATTGCCAATTTTAACACCTTTACAATCCTTCCTGAAGTGTCCAGTTTTACCACACTTTCAACAAGTAGCTTTTGGCTTCTTGTTAAGATCAGTTTTGGTGTTATCCTGATGTTTACGTTTGCCCTTGTTGTCATTGTACCTGGAGGAGTTGTTATGCTCCACCATATTGACAACTGATGGACCAGTAGCATTGCTACTCTTTGGCTTGTCACTGTCTTGTGCTTTGAGTGATTCCTCAATGCGCAAATGACTGCCCAACTCAACAAGAGTTAATTCCTCCTTCTTATAATTTAGCATATGCTTGAAATCTTTCCAAGAAGGAGGTAATTTATCAATGATACAAGAGACTGAAATAGCCTCATCCATGTTCATCTTGTGTTGTGTGAATCGACCAAGTATACTAAGAAGTTCATTGTATTGTTCCATGACAGGTCTAGAATCGACTATTTTGTAATTGTTAAAATTACTTACACGGAACTTCTTACTTGATGCATCCTCAACCATATATTTGGCTTCCAAGGAATCCCATAGTTCTTGGGAAGATTCAACATTCTGATAAAGATCAAAAAGAGAGGATCAGACATACCATTGAGAATTAATCCTCTGCAGACGTAATCATCATCTTCCCATTTGCTTCTATTCCTTATTTGTTCCACTATAGCATCATCCCCATGATCCTCAGGAATGGAGGTGCTTAGAACATACACCACATTCATGCTTGACAACAAGAAGTGCATCTTCCTTTGCCATCTTCTGAAATCGACACCTTCAAACTTTTCCAGTTTTGAAAAGTTAGCAACCATATGCCTCATAGCAGCAGCCATTGATTATCACTAAAATAGTTTCGATTGATTGTTGGTTATTTAGGACTGTTGTGTGTAAGTTCCCAGAATAGGGTAAAGATAATCAATGGTACTGGATATTCACTAGAAATCTTGTTGTCACTTTCCAATAGAAACTATTCGACCCTATGCCTGGGTTACACGAATATCTCTATGGGATAAAACCAAGTGATGTTCTTATTTTAGGCACAAATCAAGAACCAATTTGCTTTCAAGTGTTTATGTTCTCTGTTGTCCATTCATGCAGATGTGATGATCTCTATTTAAGTTAGAGATTACTCAAACCTAGTCAAAGGAATTATGAGAATTAATTGGTCAATTAATCTCCTTATAATATTCCTCAATTCTAGCCATAGTGGTTACAAGACCAGATAATTATGGTCTTAATTACGAATTTGAAACTTCCCATAAACAGGTCAAAGTAGTTACAAATTCATTCCTGCATTACCAACAGTAGAATCTCTGCACCAGCAGTAGAATCTCTGCCTAGCAGCCTAGCAGTACTAATATAGTACTAGCAGTAGAAACTTCTGCTTCAGCAGTAGGAATATTAATACTAGCAGTAGAATCTTCTGCTTCAGCAGTAGTAATATTAATACTAGCAGTAGAATCACAAACCACTAATTGAGTCTGGGTAATCAGGGACCTGATGGGTGTACACTCCGTACCTCCAAGCCCATTACCAGGTGTGAATTGATCCCTTAAGTGCACTAAATTTTCCAACACATATGTATATATATATATATATACGAAATTTCTTTTTTTAAGGACGGGGAGTTTGTTATATTTTTTTTAGGGTATTAGTTTACGTTAAAAAAAAAATTAAGAAAATGTGAGCTTGACGTACATTTTATTTTCAAGAATTAAATTTTGAGTTCTTATCATGATTTCAATCGTTAGATTCGAAATATGAAACACCTCTGCTACTTTTGGAAATCTGTACATATATCAATGTCAAAATTAGCCACAACCACTATTTCGAATCATACACATTTTCATATATGTGTGGATATTTTAATTTTGTTCGACTGAACAGGCAACATTTATTCAATGTATGCAAGAAATTTCGGATAGGATTAAAATGACAGTAGCAAATGCATGTTTCTAGCTCCTAGAATTTGATCGCTTCATACCCCCGATTCAAGTGTATAATTTGAGGTCAAGAAATTTTATATAGTGTTGTTGGTCCAGCAAAATCAAAAGGCTGTTTAGCTATGTGGTTATCATGAATTTTATCTAATAGAATGCTCTTGCCAAAGAATTACTTAAGCTGTGGTGCTGAGCAATAGACGTTATATCTCACCTTAAAAGTTGCCATAGGTAATACACTCGTTCATCCAAACCCAAGAATAGTGAATGTTTTCCAAACCCTGTTATTGATGCATAGAACCTCCTAAATCGTTATATTCAAAGCTTTATGTTATTATCGCAACATATTGCTGCTTTTATAACTAATGTCCTAGAAATAAATGTAATAATTACCAAAGAGTTGTCGCTATGGTGAACCCCGCCCTTATCAAACCATACTAGTATAAAATGACCAGTTTCAACCCGCCTCGCTTTGACCCGTTACCCACCCTGCCCATTTAGCCACATTTAACACATAAAAAAATAGAATCGCATCTCCTGGAAAAGAAAATCGTTTACCTTACAGGACCCGCAAACTGAAAAATGAAAAAAGAATAAATGGACAGAATAAAAGGGGCTTATATGCTTATTATTTGAACAAAGCAAGCATCAGAACTTTATGTACTACTCTGTTTGATAACAGAAAGTGTATCAACCATATGATATATCAAGTAAGACAGCAAGAATTATGTGTGAAACTATTTAACAAAATGGATCCAGCTTACCAATATGGACTGTCTGGCATTTGGGCTTATAGCATAGCCCCGATTCGATCTAATTAAGCACCACCAGTGGACTAGATCACTCTTGGGATTTAAGGTCTGTATTCTCGTACGACATAGGCCTGCAAACTCAAGTGCACGGCAAAGGACTAACGACAATCAAAGGTTTTAGTAGTGACGCGTATACTTTTGCCAAACATACCCTAATCACCATAGATACTAAGAAAGAGAGAATATACCATACGGTGTCATTTTTCTCACTATATAAACTCGTTACATTATAATTCTTTGAAACCATGTTTCTCATCTATTGACACTAGCAGGGTACCCGCGCGTTGCGGCGGCGGGTACCCTGAGATAAAAAAAATCCCGACGAGCAAATGTTTTTCGATTGTATATTATTTGTAACAATAAAAATTTATGAATGATGTGTATTTTATATGAGCACAACTTTAAGTGGCGACGATATAAAAATGATAGTCAGTAATATTATTAAGGTAGGAGCTCAAAGCGGTTAACAATAGTCTTCAGAGGCAAGAGTGTTAACAACTTGATCCAAGCCTTACCATTAGTCAAATATCAAAGATGATTTTTGTCTCCTTACTTAAAAGTTATACATTTACACACTTAAAAGTCATACATTTATAGTCTAGTAACTTTCATCTTCCATTTGTCTAAAGGTACTCTTTTGTACTATCACCATACTCTCTTATTGTGTCTACTCCTTATTACCATCATCACCACCCATACCATTTCATCCATCATAAGTGTCTAATTTTATGTCTAATTTTTCTTTTCAAGGTTCATAGCTTTTACTTAGCATATAAAAATTTGTATTTTAGAAAAATATGCAAATATACAAGTTTCATTGGGTATATATGCAATTCCCACTAATTATAAACTATCTTTTGCTTCTTGTGTGACACAACTAACTATTGTAAACTTACTTCATATTCTCATATCAAAATCTATGTAAAAGAAGTATGTTCAATAAAAAAAACAATAACTCCTTTTGTTAGTTTGTATATCAGTTAACCAAGCTCTTTATTTAGGATTTTAAGCAAGTCCCAAGTTTCAATGGTCATCATCTTGTGATTGCCATATATACCAGTAGACTTTTTTTGGGTTTTTAACCATTCAAAGTTTAAACAACTGCTTTTCTAACTCACATATGTTACATAATACATATTATTTAAAGTTTAATATGGATCATATACAAATATACAAAGAAATTTTAAAAATATACAAAATCATATAATAGAAATAGAATCATTACAATCTTGGTTCTTTTGAGAAGAAACTAAATGATAGCCGAGTGTGTGTAAATTTAGCAATTTAACGAAATACTATATAAAAATTCTTGAATAATAGTGATTCACTACAATAAAGAAAACACAAACTATATTGTATTTACTTCCATTACATATGCCAACTTTCAACGTTTAACAAAGGCTCACAAAAAATACAAAAGAATTTGATCAAAATATAAAGATCATATAATCACTATGAAAAATGCCAAGACAAGTTATCTTGAGACATGCATCCAACCAACCAACGTCTCTAAGATAAATAAGTACACCCGTGAAATGACACTTCAAAATCAAATCAATGATACCGTACAAAAACCCCGTAGGCATTTTTGATAAAATATCAAAATTCTAGTCGTGAAATGATGTATCCCCGTAAAATTTGTGCGACCAAAATACCACTCTTTTTGCCATATGATTATCAAACTTACGTCTATTTATTAACTCATATCACATTAGCCCAATATTTTCATAACCATTTCAGATCAAACACACTTCGCAAGCCCACTTTATATCCTCATTCTTTGCAACCCAACTTGCATTCGTATTATGAATCCAATAGCAGCCCATTCCATCATTCAATTGGGTAAATGACAATCTAAATACAAATCGTATAGCCCAAATCAAACATAAGACCTGGTCCTATCACCATTTAAATTCCCGATCCAAACACGTTTACCATTCGGGTATAATAAGTAACACACTTATTATTTTACCATAACCCTAAACACATATCATTTTGACATCCCCCCCCCCCCCCCCATCTCCTCTCACTTCTCAAACGCAGCTACATATCTCCATATCACAATCTCATTTCATCATCTTCATACCCTCAAACGAAATAAACGAATCGTGACAAGTACATTTAATATAGACGTGTTTATAGTCTAAATTTATGGAAAAACGATTTTAAGACTATCGGCGCGACTTATAAAATATTTTGGTGACGTTCGATATTATTTACGAGCCATAACGTGTGTTTTCGAGAAAGTTTATAAAAATTTGACCGAAGGTCCTTGTGGGTTTTTTGTAACCGGCCCCTCCCCCACTCAAAATAATTGCACACAAGGCCCTCCTGCAATAAAACCCTAGTACACCTCTTATCTCTTTCATTTTTACCCAAAAACCTAAAAAAAATATATATCACTCCCTCCTCTCTCTTGAGCCGCCGCCGCTGCAACTCCACGCCACCACCACACCGCCACTCATATCACCTCACCGCCACCACCAAAGCGCTCACCACCATCTCCTCTTTCATCTCTTATATCACACGCGCCACCAAAGCTCTATCACCACCTTATTGCTTCACACCGCCACTGAAAACCGTCATCACCATCACTACAATCACCCCACGCGAATAGATCTTGAAGAAAAGGTAGGTCACGTGACCCACACGCGCGAGTTGACTCGGTCACGAGTCAAACTCGTGACTAACTTTGTTGAATCGGGTTACAAACTAATGGGTTTCAAGCTTTTATTAAATAAAAATGAATAATAAGTAAAATGGTATCGTCCTTGTCGTGTGTTGTGTTTGGATTTGTGTGTACAAGCCAAACCGTGGGTTTGAACCCACGGCTGTATCCTTGTGGTTATATTTTTGTTTTGTTTTCTTTTTGGTTCTTGACAATATATTGATTCCGGCTTGAAGCCGAGGGGGGAGTAGTCTAGGAATGTGTTGATGGAATTTATGGGATTTGTTCTTCGTTTGTAGTGTGTATTTATATGGTGGATGCAGTTACACATTGTTAATAATCATTTACTATAGTAACTTCATTGAATGTGTGCTGTTACAATGTGAAGTAGTCGTGAGTAGTGTTACGATTTTGAATTGGTGTGTAGTAGAGATGTCATTGACCAAGTATTAAATCGAGCTGTTACAAGATGTGTATTGATTTCATAGTAAATCGTAAAAACGTATACATTTATTTATGATCATAAAGCTGTGTTTTAATAATAGCATTAATGTTTGATAGAAAATTAGTCTGAAAATGACAGCATGCTTATTTTTGTTGTACACTATGCTTTATTTCTTGTAAGTCTGAAAATTGGGTGCATTAAAGAGTTGTAAATCATGCTTTGATTATTGTAAGTCTGAATTTTCAGACCACATAGGAAAGAGATTCCTTTGTGTATTATAAGTAGTATAGACTACAAAAGACTAAGGTTTTATTATTTCACATATAGCGAATGGGGATGAGCAACGTCCAGGTGGCGAGAAACCCACATCATAACCACCTAAAATAAATGCATTAACTTCATTAAAAGTAGTCGAGTGCTTAACTCTATCACCAAATTGAAGCAAACATCAGCATATGCAACAAAATCTTCCCTGCATCAACAAATGGAAAAACTTATTAATGTTTAACGTGCACTTTGTACATCAAGAGCCATAGTTTTAATTAGAAATGTTCAGAAATGTACACTGCTTTTTTACTAATCTATCCTTCATATTCATCTTCAAGAACTTGTGGTAGATCAATGTTGTTGATGCAAATAATGTTCTAAAAACGTTATTTATACCTTTCAATTACTTCACGTTTTGAGGATGACAAAATGTGAACTCACGTTACGTTAAAATTAACGTTAACAAGTTTTTAATCGGAAGATCCCGTTTCTACGCAAATCACTCTTGAACAAAGTTACAACTTGAACTAGTGATCAAAGAAGTGAATTTATGTTTTGAAAAATTCACATTTTAAATGGGACAAAACATTTTTTCAAAAATACACATGACAAATTATTTTTGAAATATTAAGAAATGTTTTAATGGAAAAATTAGTTTGAAAAATCACAACAGCTATTTTTCCCCCCAAAATCAGCTCCAACCTTCCCCAAATAAGTTTTCACCAGAAAAGACAAAATTTGGAGCGTCCTAGTCTACCACGGCTCCATGGTTCCACTAAATTTAGTGGAGTCGTATGGTATTTAACGGAGCCGTCCGTACAGAATTTCTTTGTAACGTTCAGATTTTCTTTGCCTATAAATACCCACCTCTTTCACAGTTTTAGGCACCCTTCACACACAGAAAAATCCCTTAGCTAAATCCTCTCACACCTTTCACTTCTTAGGTTCATTTAGATTAGTTTTTCTTTGTTTCAAGAGTGATCCAATCATCCTTCAAGTGATCCTCTTCATACCTCTTCACTAGCAAGAGAAGAACACAAGTATCCAAGTTGATACAAGGTGTTGTCATCCCTCTTCATTAGCAAGAGAAGAACTCAAGTAATCAAGAAGATACTAGAGTTATAGTTGATAGGTTTTTGTAACACTTGTTACAACCTTGTTGTGTCTTAGCATACATCAAGTTTATTTCCTTTTTGTGAGTGAGAGTGAAGATCAAGTGTGATCTATAGAGATAGTGAACATCTCTTGAAGCCATTGGGCTTGTGTGATTGATCAAGAAGATCAAGGGTCATTAGGTTAGTGTTGGTTGAGTACAGTGAAGTGAGTGTTGATCATTGTGATCGTGTTGAGATCTTGGTGATCTCTTGAAGCCACTGGGCTTGAGTGTTTGGTCACGTGGACCTTGGTAGATTGGTGCTAGCTAAGATTAGCACTCGACATCTAGCTTAGTGTCGGTAATAGGATAAGCGACGTGTACGGTTTTCTCCGCCTGAAGGGAGGTTGTTGATATAGTGTTTGAAACTCTCGAGTGTGGTACTCGGGGAGTGGAGTAGGGCGAAGAAGAGCTTCGTAGCCGAACCACTATAAATCCTCTGTCTCGGTTTGATCTTTCCAACTCTACTCTTTACTTTTATTTGTTATTATTACTTAGCTTAGTGTGTAGTTCATATTGGTGTTGATTGATTACACATAAAGTTCGAATCAAAGTTTCCAATAGCATACTTTTAAAACAAGATTTTTAAAAGAAGTTTTTTTAAACCGGTAAACTATTCAACCCCCCCTTCTAGTTTCCCACAATTGGTATCAGGAGCCACGTCAGTCGAGTTTTTAAAGTATATTGTATTTTAAAGCTTGAACCGATCAATGGATTCCGACAAATATCTAGAAGGGCAATCTATGTAAAGACCACCACTTTTCGAAACCGATTGTTTTATTTATTGGAAAACAAGATTCGAAACGTATGTGAAATCAAAAGACATTGATCTTTGGCATGTTATTACCGAGGGTGACTTTCAACCTATTCAAAAGAATCCGGAAACTAAAAAGGATGAAATAGTTTCTTATGATAAACAAAGTGATGAACTAAAAAGGAAATTAGCCAAAAATAATGAGGCTAAAATGATGATTTATAATGCTTTGCCTAAAAAGGAATTTGAAAGAATTTTCATGTGTAATACGGCAAAAGATATTTGGAAAACCTTGTTAGTCACTCACCAAGGTAATAACCAAGTCAAAGAGAACAAGATAGATCTTCTTGTTCAACAATATGAACAATTCTCCATTTCGGAGGATGAGTCAATAAATAATGCTTTTGCTAGATTTAATACTATTATCACTAGTCTTAAAGCTCTTGATGAAGGTTATTCTAGTAAGAACTATGTTAGGAAGTTCCTTAGAGCTCTACATCCTAAATGGAGAGCAAAGGTCACCGCCATAGAAGAGTCAAAGGACTTGGCGGCATTGTCACTCGATGAACTTATAGGAAATTTGAAAATTCACGAGATGATCATCAAGAAAGACTCTGACATTGTCAAAGGCAAAAGCGAGAGAGTTAGATCTCTAGCATTAAAAGCCAAGAAGGAGTCTAGTGATGAGGAATGTTCGAGTTCCAGTAGTGAAGATGAAGAGTACGCACTAGCCGTTAGGAACTTTAGAAAGTTCTTTAGGAGGAAAGGTAGATTTCCTAGACAATCTCGCGATGAGAAGAAGTCATCCCAAAGAAATCATGATGAAAGAAAAGGGACAAGTGATAGGAGATGCTTTAGATGCGGAGATCCTAATCACTTCATAGGAGAATGTCCTAAGCCACCAAAATCCAACAACCAAAGAGCCTTTGTAGGAGGTTCTTGGAGTGATAGCGGTGAAGAAGAAGAGAAGAAGCCTAACGATGAAACATGCCTAATGGCTCAAGCTTCTAACGAGGTACATTCCGACTCTTCTTATTATAGTGATAATAATTCGTTAGTAGATGACAGTGAATTACATGACGAATACAACAAACTATGCGTAGTTAGTACTAAGATCTTAGGTAGAAACACAAAGCTAAAATTAAAATTAAAAGAACTAGAACTACAAGTCTTAGAACTAAATGATCAAGTCAAGAGACTTGAGAAAAACAAGGAAGTAGACGTAGGATGCGGGTCATGTATTAGTCTTCAAGTAGAAAATGAAAAACTTAAAGAAAATGCTTTAAGAATCATTAAATTTGATGAAGGAACTAAAAAGCTTAATGATATACTTGAAAATATTAGATATAGTGAACATGACCGTTCGGGTTTAGGATTTGACCCAAATCAGGCTTCTACAAGTGGTACTAAACAAGTAAAATTTGTAATGCCTGAAAAGTCCATGTCTGAAGGTGACGGCACCATTAAAGGTACAGAAGGCACCACTAAATTTAGTGGTACCGTGGTACCGTGTGGTGCTGAGGACAAAACTGGGTCAATTCTGAAAAGTAACTTAAGTCCTAAACCAAGTCAAGTAGTTGTAAATAGAACTAAAGTGTCTACTCCAAGTAGAGAGGAAACCAAAGGCTTTAACAAACCATTGTCATCTCCCGAACATGGATTTGTAAAGCGTGACACTAGGTCAACTACTCCTCCACCTAGAAAGGTAAACTCTCCCAAACCTCGGCCTAGAACTCCTCTACCGAGAGGTAACTTTAGAAGACAAAATCATCCAAGTAACATTCCCGTAACTTGGAATAATCGTCCACCACAAAGTTACTTACCATGGGAAATGTGTCCTCCATTCTCACATCCTAAACTAACGCAACAAATGCGTAGGATGTTTAACTCTAACAACTTTGGACCCATGAGATATTGGGGACCAGATGTTTGAACAATTGTTTTGCTAGGAAAACATGAGTGTAAATAAACTTTGGAGTCTAACAAAAGGAGTATGATGCGTTATCAAGCAAATCCGGTGACGCAATAGTCAAGTCGTGTCTTTCATGCTTAACATTCAACAAAGGTACCCTAGTCTTCTAGTTTTAAGAGCAAACACCTCAGGCACATGTACGCTTTCTTAAAACACCCTTTGTTAGTAGTAATGTTTGGCATGAAATAGTGTAGTTAGAATCTAACATGGTAGGCACTATAACACAGAAACTCTATTCACATCTCATCATGTCAAATTCAACTTGTCCAGAAATGTTCGATGATCGCTTTAAGATCATGCGTGACAAGTTTGAATTAAGCATTGATGAGTGAATCAAGTTTCCTTCCTTGCACATATGTAATCTTGCCTAAATTAAGTATCCCTTTAAACTTATGTATACTATATGTATGAGATACATAGTTTAAGTAATAGTCTTTATTGACAATAACGCTCATATTCGCAAATGCAAAACTCACGAGAGACGAAGAAGGTGAGTGCACGGATATAACTAGGTTAGGGGCATAATAGGTAAAGTAGTTTACCTAACGGCAAGTAGGTCCATTATCATGAATAGTGTTGGCTTTGTGCCCACTTGTAAGAAGTGTCCCAAAACTTCTTACATCAAAGTGTTTAATGTATCATACCATACATTAAAGATACTACACACTTGAGATTACAATATCTTGAGGAGATTGATGTAGAAAATGTTTCTATACCAACTCTGATAATGTGAGAGTTAATGTGGATTGAAACATAATGAGTAATGTTTGTACCTTCATAGGTTGATTAACAAACATCTTGGTTCCCCAAGAAACAAACTACTCTTATTGTCACCACGACCGAAGCCGAGTACGTAAGCGCCGGAAAGGCATGACAACAAACACTATAGATGAGACAACTCCCTGTGAAGAGTAGCAGTCAAGATGCCATTAGACTTGTCCGGGAACCCTATAGTTTGCTCATGAATGAAGCTCGTCGAAGTACGTCATCTCCCCGCGGAAAGACATCTCCTCCATCATGATAACGTCGAAAGAGAAATCTTTTCTTTGAAAAGTATCTCTTCTCACCTTAATCTTTACATTCTCGTCAAATGACCTCTTAATACTCCATTGGAAATATTAATGTCATCCCTCACGTCCCATCATATGACTTTTCAAGTCATTCCTCATATCCCGCTCATGACTATTTCAATATTTCTATGGAAATATTAAAGTCATCCCTCGCGTCATACTTTATAACCTTTCATCCCCTCTTATGACTATTTGAATATTTCTCCGGAAATATTGAAGTCATCTCACACATCCATCTTATTCTCGACTCATGACTCTTGAACATTTAATTGGAAATGTCAAGTCATTCCCTAAGCCTCATCTCATGACTTCGTAATATTTCACTGGAAATATTAACGTCATTCCTCGCATCTCGTCATATGACTTTTCAAGTCATTCCTCTCATCCCGCTCATGACTATTTGAATATTCCTTTGGAAATATTAAAGTCATCCGTCACGTCATACCTCAAAACCTTTCATCCCTTCTATGACCTCTCGAAAGTTTCGCGGGAAACATTGAAGTCATTCTCTACAAATCGCCCATGACTTTTTAAGTCATATTTCCACTCGTCACATGACTCATGAATATTTCACGGGAAATATCAAGTCATTCCTTGCGTCGCGTACTCCGACTAATTAAATATTTCATGGGAAATATTATAGTCATCCTTCTAAACACAACTCATAACTTCTATTTATTTCACGGGAAATACTAGAAGTAAATCCTCATCCAATGACAACTTAGTCAATTTCCTCGGAAACACTAAGGTCATTTCCGGTCATCCCATTTAATCATCTTTCGTCAAAAAGTTTATTAGGTATAAACTTTTTCCTCGTGTCAAAAAGTCTTACTAAATAAGTAAGATTAATCAGCCAAAAGTCAAAACAGAAGAAAAACTGGACCATCAGACATACGGCTCCACTAAAGAGCCACGGCTCCACTAATGTTTAGTGGAACCGTGGAGCCGTGCATCTGATAAACGCGCCCAGTTGCTCTTTTCTTCTGCACAAATTTTCCAAACACACAAAACCACTTCCACTTGCTGTCAAAACCGAACCATAACACCATAATTCAATTAATCTTTTGCAAATCAAGATTGAGGCATTGAAATTAACAAATCCTAACCACAACATCATCAATTGTAAGTAATTCACTCTTAATTTCTTTTAATTTGAGTCTAGGGTTTGTTCTTGAGTATAAATCCGAATTGGGAATTTTCAAAATTAGTTAAACCCTTGTGAAATTAAGACTAGGATTAGACAATGTAGCATTCACATGATTCCCTAAACCTAGGATTTCCAAAAACCCATTTGTGTTGCAAAACCTAATCCGAAATTAACAACTAAAATCGGATTATGGTTGATTGCTTGTAGTGGAATCATGTTTAGGATGATTAAAATTGGATTAGGAACATTCTGCATTAAAGCTTTTCAATCTTAAAGCTTGTTGGCGCCATGTTGAGGCATTTGCCAAACACCCCAATTCGATCATTTTTCGAAAAACTTCACAAGTCTAGGATCATGAAAAAAATTTTCATGCATTGTTGATGCAAATTAAAAACGTTTTTGCATGCATACATGAACTCTCAAATATGACTCGAAGTACATAATTGATATGTATTGTTCGACATATTTGATTGAGCAAAAGTAAAGTTAGGAGCGTTTGGGTAATCTCTTTAGGATAGTTTTAGAGTCGAGATTGCCGCACCTCCACATTGTTTGCATTTAGGCACACACACTAGAAGTGTAATCATTAAAATGCAACGAACTAACATATACAAAAATATTTTTTTTGTAGATAAACAATGCCTCGAAATGATTATCAAGATACCAAACCATACATTCTTAGTACTCTTGAAAATCTAAACATTCCCGATGAGCAAAGAGCTTATCTCGCTAAAGTCCAAAATCGATACATACACGAAGGGCGTGTAGTCGATGCACTCTATGTCATGACAGACAACATCAGTGCCTGTTTTCCTTCTATCGAGTTCGATTGTTTATACAAAATAAACGATCAAGTCTGTCCTCGTTTTATTCTCGAGTTCTATAGTCGTGTCCGTACCTACACCGATCTTGACGGAAACGTCTTTCTTGAATTTTGGATTCGACACCAAAATATCATCTTGTCTGTCACCGAGATTGGTCACATTCTCGGTATTCCCTCATATGGTCAGTGTGCATTCACTAAAGACCATTTGTTGGATCGATATACTCTGACCAAACTAACTTGTAGCTTGTTTAAGGTTTAACAACCTTGGATAAATCCAAAACTGTTAATGGTGAAACACTGATATACTTTATTGAATATGCGGAAACTACTTCAACAAAGCTAAGAAGAATTACTCTAAACTTTAACGATTTTATTAATAACTTGAACCTGCTTATAATACACAGATTCACTAAACAAACTCTAATCGCTAATACTCTAATAATCGACTAATACTTTTCTCTAAATTGTATGTAAAATCTCGTACGTCTAATGCCAACCTAGGGGTCCTTTTATAGGCACAAGGAAAACCCTAGTCGGTTTACAATACTTGAACGACAAGTAATTCTAATTATAGTCTAATAATAACTCTATGAACATTCTAGAATTACACATTAATCCTTAAACGTATTTGCATATCAGTCCTTTAACTTTTGCAGTACTTTGACTTCTATCGAGCAGTACTTTGACTTTCTTCATGTAGCAGTACTTTGTAGCCCAACAATCCTCCCCTAACTTGAATTCCACTTGCTTGATTTCAAGTTCCTTTGTATTTCTTTAACTTCAACATTTTTATCTTCAAGGAAAGACTGTATCATTAACTTCTGTCTCATGTTTGTTTTATCATCATCAAAGTAATCATTAACTGCAATCTTTATCAGCAACAGATCTTTTCAGCAACACATCTTTTCAGCAACTCAGCATCATATTGGCAATAGGTACATCAGATCTTAAAAGTTTCATACTATTCTCATCACTTCCAGGTGTGTTAACTCCTGTGAGAGGTGAATCATTGAAAACTTAATGGATTTTGATGTCTCTTTACCAAAGCCATTAACTCTGGAGTAGCCAATGTTTAGGTTTAAGAACCATGGTACATTGATAACCATATGATTTTTAGCAAATCATCAGCTATCAACGGATTTGATTAGTCTTTACCAATAGCCATTTGCTTTTGCACTAGCTAGTTCTTTTAGTACAATCACTACCATGGTGAACTAATTACCATACAATGGTTTTCCACAGCCTTTACCACAAGCCATTATCTTTGGGCTAGCCAACTCTTCACTATCATAGATATGGTGAGTTGAAGACCATACAATTTTTAGTAAATTGTCAACTAAAAACAGATTTGATAATCACATCAGAGCCGTACCCTCATGATGAGTCAAACTCTTTCTTGTTTACTTAAACATGGTGAGTTGAATACCATTTGTTGCTGTTTAAATCTTTGTGCTTCAAAATGTTTTTGCACTTTTCAAAAATCACTGATTTTAAAAAACTTTACTGGTTTCATGCTGCAAGCAGTACTTTGAGAAAGTACTGTTTGTCAAGCAGTACTTTTAAATAAAGTACTTATGTTTCAAAAGATTTATATTATAAATATCATACCAGTTGTTATGCATCAATCTTCAGCTAGCATTGTCCATTTGATGAACAATCCAATCACCATTAATGCAGTTTCACTTTCTTCTTCCACTTCCATGCCATAATCTAGCATTCTGATCATCAGATCTCTAGTAAGTGGATATCTTTGCTCTGCTAGCATGTGGATCATCGTTCCATCTTCTAGCTCCAAAACATGTATTCCCACTGATTCAAAGAACCTCCATCTGTTAATTTCCTAATCCTCTTGATTTTCCCAGAGAGCACTATCACTTGTCTCTTCTGTTTCTCAGATGGTTGTGAGGTCTCCTAGCAGAACCAAACCCACTCCTTGTGGTGGAATATGTTTAAAATAAGTCTGCACTTGTAGATATAGCTTAAGCAAATCCTCTCTGTCTATCAGATGTAAAATATCCCATAACAAATTGAATACTCTAAAGCTTCCATTTTGTCTATGAAATATCAAGTAGTCCCCTTCTTGTGAATCTACAACTGAGAATGTAGAAATCTTGGACTTCTTGTCTGCAACTTCTTTTGATTTTGGATGCTCAAAGTCAACAACTCTCAAGTAATTTCTTAGCTCATCAGCTGTGTCTACTCTTAATTCAATAGAATCCTTGAGCTTCTTTGATGACTGTTCATCAGTTGTTGTTCTTTTCCTCTTTGAGCTCCTTGTAACAACTTTTTCCTTTCTACTATCTTCAAGCTTCTTATCTTTGAATGAATCAAAAGAAATAATACTTGCAAGATCTTTTTCTACAGCTTCCCTAATAGCATCATACAAATCCTTCATCTCTAAATGTGTCAATTTCACCATACCTGTATATCCTCTACCTTTGAGATAAGCCATCATAGAATTTCTTTCTTGAGCTTTACTTTGTGGCCTTCTAGGTTTGATAATAAGTTTCCTTGACTCTTCAGCATCTAATTCAGATTGTAATTTCCTTGCAGCTTCCTCATTTTTAGCATCCTGAATAGCTCTTAGATCTTTCAAGGTGAGCTTCTTCTTCTTAGTTTCTACCATGATCCCTTTACCTTTGTCTTTTGGATCTAATTCCTGGGTAGGTTGAGAAGAAGTATGAGGTTGTTGTTCAACACCAGGAATAATTATGCCTCTTGGTTTAGACATATTCAACATGATGTTAGCAATAGTCTCATCATCACTTTCAGTATGTTTTCGAACCTCTTCTTCCTGTTGAACTAGATTGGAAGGGCCAACTTCCTCTTGAACTTGGTTTGAGGGACCAACATCTTCCTCAAAATCCAAAGTCCTTGGTGTAATCATAAATTGTCTTACAGTTCCTTGATGAGCAGTACCTTGAAGAGCAGTACTTTCAGCATCAGTTCCTTCCAAATCCACTTCCTCAGTATCACCACTTTTTACTTCAACAGCAGCATCTTCAATGTTGATCTGCTCTATTTCATCACTTTTCCTCTCAACAGTATCTTCATGAGGAATATCTTCAAGTGGTGTATCATTATAAAGCCCAGTATCTTTATTGAACTCAGTATCTTCATTCAAATTCTCTAAATTCCTCCCCAATTGGAATGAAGATTGCTTGTTGATCTTTCTATTCTTTGACTTAGACTTCTTTGAGTGTTGACCAGTCTTCTTCTGTGACTTTACCCACAACCTGTGGTGCTTTACTAATGGCAAAACAAACCTCTTTAATCGTCTGAACTTTCTTGTCAAATCCAATATCTGATCAGCTTGATCATCAGTGACCTTCTTGAGCCTCCTTAATTCCCTTGAAAGCTCATAGTTGGTCAAGACATCCTCAACCACTCCCTCATCTCCTTCAGATGGTTGATGCCTATCTGTGGAAGCATAATCATTGGGAGTTGGTGGTGGAGTCGCATCTTGAGTTGAATTCTCCTGAGCAGCACTTTGTGGAGATGGTTCAGCAACTGGAGATGAAACAGTATGTTGAGAAGCACTATCTTCTCTTGAAGCTGGTTGCTCATTAATTGCTGATGCAGAGGATTCCTCATGCTCTTGTTCTTGCTCTTGCTCTGCATCCCTAACTGCTTGTGCAACTTCCAATATATGGGCTGTCAAAGGTGTATTTCTCCCAGAGAACTTGATACCCTTCTTAGCAATGAATGTAAAGACCTTTGGCGGAAGTGTGACTGTAGGTAGAAAACTTTGAGGTTTAGAAATACCCTCAAGTTGTTTGTTTAAGAATACCTGAATAAACCTCGGGTACATCAAGAATGGTGAACCATTAGTGATGTGTGAGAGCATTCCATCAAAAATCATCCTTGAAAAGTTGAAAGGACGATTTGTAGCTAAACCTACCAAAGCAGAAGCAATTTTCTGACCAAACTGCTCCCATGAAGTACTCTTAGGACTCAAGCAGTGAAGTAGAACATGTATGAGATATTTCCAATGTAGACTAAATAATGGCTTCTGAAAAGTAAGTATGGTGAGATCAGCTTCATACCCAATATCCCTGAGTGTATCCCAAATCTCTTGTCTTTCAAAGCGAATAGCACTCCCTGCATCATTAAACTGCAAATCTTCCCTAATTGAAGATTCAGTAATCCTAATTGCTCGACCAACAACCTTAGCACGAATAAAAGGAACACCATCTTGTGCATCAGACTTAGCAGTAGACCAAAACTGTTGAATCCATGGTCCAATTACATCATGGTTTACCAAAATAGCATAATTGATTGATGACCCAGTCAAGAAATCAATTATCGCCTGAAAATCATCATTCCTTGCCGTTTTATCCAAGTTCGCGACCACGTTATGCTTAGAACAGAAATCACGGGTAGCCATTGATTGTGAAGAGGGAAAGAATGTGTTAAGCGAAGGTAAATTGCGATTAGAATCGTGGATATCGAATAAATGAATGGATGGATAAGAATAAAGTGGAGAGTAAAAATCGGTATAATGGGATAGGGTAAATATGGGTAAGATCTATAAAAAAAAAAAAAAAAAAAAAAAAAAAAAAAAAAAAAAAAAGCCTAATTAATGGAGTTACCGTTGTAGTTGGCTTTTACCCCCTCCGTAATGAAATTGTTGACTTTAACCCCACATTTTTTGACCGTTGGAACAGTACTTCCACGTAAGCAGTACTTGCCACATAACTAGTACTCTTCAAAGCAGTACCTTGGAGCAGTACGTTGCAAGAACAGTACTTTGTATAGAAAACCAGTACTTTCCATCCTCTTATACTTCTAAACGATCCAATTAAACTTCAAACTAATCCAAGAACTTATATGATGGCGCATGCATAAGTTCTAACTAATAACTATGTTGCCTCCCCTCAAATACAACATAGGTACTAAAATTAACTAAAATACTAAAAATTCAATACTTTCATTAAGAACTGAAAGAAAGTATACTAACTAATACTAAAGCCTCCCCTCAAATGTATCCTAGTAGTTAATCATCCCAATGCTCACAACTAAGTGGTTGAATCTTGAAACATCAAATCCCTTAGTGAGTAGATCAGCTACATTGTCATCTGTGTGAACTTTGACCACATTAATAAGCCTGTGCTCATAACAATCTCGAATGAAGTGATGCCGAATCTGAATATGCTTGGTCTTGGAGTGATAAACTGGATTCTTCACAATACAGATGGTACTCTCATTATCAATGTTGATAGGAGTATTTTTGAAGTTGTATCCATAATCCAAGAGTTGATTCTGCATCCACAAAACTTGCCCACAACAACTTGCAGCAGCAACATATTCTGCTTTAGTAGAGGAGGTTGCTGCAATTGTTTGTTTCTTACATTGCCATGAGACTAATCTTTTTCCAAGATATTGGCATCCTCTAGTGGTTGATCTTCTATCATAGTTATCTCCTGCATAATCACTATCTGAAAAAGCTTCCAAGTGAAAAGGTGACTCCTTAGGATACCATAATCCTAACTTTGGTTGATGCTTGAGATATCGAAAAATCCTCTTGACTGCATGCATATGTGAAACCTTGGGTGTAACCTGATATCTTGCACATAAGCATACAGCAAACATGATGTCAGGTCGTGATGCAGTCAAGTACATAAGACAACCAATCATAGATCTGTAAAGCTTCACATCCACAGCTTGTCCATCTTCATCCTTGCCTAATGGTTTATTGTTGTCAATGGTTGTGGTGGCAGGCTTGACAGTTGGAAGGTCAAATCTTTTAAGTATGTCTGCAACATACTTTTCTTGATTAATGAAGATTCCATCTCTTGTTTGTCTAACTTGAAGCCCCAAAAAGAAAGTTAATTCTCCCATAGAACTCATTTGAAACTCCCGTTGCATAAGTTCTTCAAATTCTTTCACCATAGTCTTCTTCGTGGCTCCAAAGATAATATCATCCACATAGACTTGGACTAACATAATGTCCTTCTTATCTCTTTTGATAAACAAAGTCTTATCAATTGCTCCTCTCCTGTAACCATGCTGTAATAGAAAATTAGAGAGTCTCTCATACCAAGCTCTGGGAGCTTGATGAAGGCCATACAGTGCCTTGATCACCTTGTAGACTTTGTTTGGATGTGCAGGATCTTCAAAACCAGGAGGTTGTTTGACATAAACTTCCTCAGTAATTGTGCCATAAAGGAAGGCACTTTTCACATCCATTTGGTAGACAGGAAATCCCATGTATGATGCAAAGGCAAGAAATAACCTTATTGCCTCGATTCTTGCAACAGGAGCAAACACTTCATCATAGTCCACTCCTTCTTCTTGGCGATATCCTTGTGCAACCAATCTAGCTTTATTTTTGATAACATTCCCTCTTTCATCTCTTTTGATTCTGAAAACCCATCTTGTACCAATGACTCTCTTGCCATCTGGTAGGTCACATAATACCCAGACCTCTTGAAGCTTGAATTGTAGAAGCTCCTCTTGCCTAGCTTCAACCCAACTTTCATCAGCTAAAGCTTGAGCTACCTTCTTGGGTTCATCTTGAGATAGAAAACAAGCAAACAGGCATGTTTGTTGGTCCTTGTGATTCATCCTGTTTTGTTTGTAAACAAAGCTAAGTAAAGCAGTATGTTGCTTAAAGAGACCTTTAACTTTGTTTCTTGTAACCACTCCTGAAGAGGGTGATCCAATAATATTGCTTTGAGGATGAGCTTTATGAACTCTCAATGTAGGAGTTGGGGGAACTGGAAGATCAGATTCCAAATTAGTAAAATCAGGTTCTTCATTGGTAGTTGAGAAAATACCTTCATGATTGAGCTCATCATCAATTTCTTCTAGCCCAGGAATGTTAGCATTATCCAAATCTTCATCATCAACATTGGAATCATCATCATTGTTCCAATTTGATGGTTCTAACACACCAGAAGTACTGTCAAAAGTATCATCAGTGCTTTGATCAAAAGTACTGTGAGCAGTATCTTTGAATGTACCCTTTTTCTTTGCAGCATCATAAGCCCTCCTTTGTTCATCTTCATAGGATTTTGCTATAGTTTCTTGAAAAAGCATCCTATTAAGTTCATCTTCACTAGTTGATATTTCCTCTGAACTAATTGGTTCCTTGTCACTAGGTGGAATCTCATCTGAACTACTATCCTCAACACCATAACCTAGTCCAGCTCTACTGTTTATTCTTCTTTGTTTTTCAACAAATTGAACATGTGATAGACCAGCCTGTTTAATACTACCAAGTTTTTCTAACAAAGCATCTCTTTCCTTAGTAATCTTTTCTAATTCAGACACCTTACATCCTAACTTCCATTCACTTAATTTTAATTGATAATCTTGTTGCTCATATTTTTCTCCCCAAGCCATTTCATTATTTTCATGTGTTAATATTTTGGCTTCCATTGACTCTAAAGTTAATTGATAACCAGCTACCTCAGACCTAGCTGTTCTACAATTATCTCTTTCAGTCACATAGTCTTTAAGCAACTTTTGATACATATCATTACACTTAGAGCATACCTCAGAAACATTGGATGAACTTGGTGAAGCAGCTACCATGGCAAGCTGAACAGGTTCATCTTCATCCTCTATGCTCCAGTCAAAGCTTCCAAGACCATCTCTTGATTCCAAAGCAGCATATCCTGGTTCCTCATCAAAAGCTGTGCTCCAATCAAAGTCTTCCATTGCAACCATAGAATAGGTTACAGGTTCATCATCAAATTCACTGCTCCAGTCAATCTCAGCTAGATTTTCTTGAGCCACCAAAGCTTTTGGTTGTGATTCAGTAACAGGAACCTCTTTCCTTTCAACCTTGGGTTGTTCAATCATTCTGTTTGCTTGATATTTTGCAAACTTGCATTCCCTTGCAAAGTGTCCAAGCTTTTGACAATTGAAGCATTCAATCTTGGATTTGTCAAAAGTTATACCCTGTTTGGCTTTGAAATCATTTCCCCTTCCTGTCTTGTTCATGAACTTCTTGATCCTTGCAGTGATTATGGCAACTTGCCATCTGATGTCAATCTCCTCTAAAGCATCTTCTTCAATCTGCAACAAGTCTTCTTGATAGGTAACAGGTAGAGTGGCTTGTTGAGCAAAGAAGGAACATACAACATCATCAGAGTTGGTGTTGTTTGTTGGTGATGGGGTGGGGATAGTAGTGGTTGTGCAAACGTGCTGTGTATCACCAACAGTACTTTGAGAAGGATAAGCAGTACTTTTAGTAGAAGTACTGCTTCTGTTTTCAGAAGACACAAAAGCTATGTTGTTAGTTTTCTGAGAACTGTGACCATTCATCTCTTTCTCGTACACCTTCAAATTGTTGTAGAGATCATCAAAGTCCATAGATGCTTTGATACCACAGCTGAAGTTTGTAAAAACTCCTTGGACCGTTTAGAGCACTAGGGTTAAACAATAACAATGATAAGAACACGATACGCAGCGGAATAATAAGAATATCATTATTATTGACAACAAGGTTTATTAATTATCATCTCTAAATACTAAAACTAATAATCATCTACAGCCCCAATTCTACTTGATCAAGGTAGAACTTGTTACACACCTTGTAACAGGGATCAAGGACTTGACCTTGAGGCTGAACTAACTAACTAACTAACTAACCAACCCTAGACATTTATAACTTACGTCTAGGTTACACACACACCCCTTTAGTCGACTACATTATGGAAGACACGTATATAAAACCCTACACCCTTGATCTCTTTATATAGAGAGATATTAGGGTTTACAAAATACTACGAGGGACTAATAAATAAAATTTCTTTTGCAAGTATGTCCCTTGTGTTTTGCATGTCTTCATATACTGCAGCAGAAGTACTTTGATTCAAAGTACTTTGATTCAGCAGTACTTTCATTCAAACAGTACTTTGGTTCAGCAGTCCTTCATGTTTCATTCTTTCTTGTTTTGACACATCAAATCAATAAACCCAACAATCTTCCCCTATTTGATGATGACAAAACAAAGACATTCTTGTACGAACTTCCCTAGACGAAGTAGAGAAATTGAGATAATTAAATCTCACCATGAATGAAACAATCTTAGTCTTCCCCTTAAGCCATGCCATGCCACTCCAGCATCTCTTCCCATTTTTGTTATCAACAAATAGGGAACGTAAGTAGTAGAAACTTCCCCTCGAGTGGTGCATGTAGATGATTAAACGTTCAATCAATAAGCTTCCCCTGAAACCAATATGTTTACATCATCTCTTGACCTTCAATTCTGTAAGCTCCTTGTAATGATTACTGATGAAGAAAACCAAATATAACGAACTTGATGAAGAAGTAGAATAACCCAAACTTGTGTCTTATGTCTTGTACTATCCATATGACTCCAAACTTATACCACCATTTAAGTAGACCGTAATCTCTTGACAAAATCCTCAACTAATATGAGACATTGAGCACTACAATGTAACTCCTTCAAGTGATAGCCAATGTGTGCATAGAGCATCATAAGAAAAATCACACATTGCTAGATTCGTCAAGTTGTTGTCACCACCATTAAGCACGAACAAGTTACCTCCTACTATAAGGTATGATAAGAACACGAACCTGTGATACTCAACTACAACATCAAATAAATGATATTCAACCTTCTTCATAATCAATTAATCCAATAAACCAAATACGAGCCTTTTTTTTTTTTTTTTTTTTTTTTTTTTTTTTTTTTTTAAACTTTATAAACCAACCAACCATCTTGTGTGTGTGAAACTAATAACCTGTGTGTGTAATCTAACAATCTTCTCATAATTAGCCGAGAGCCAAAGTAGAACCAATCTTATAAAAAAACCCATCTCGGCTTCCCATTAACAGCAGGAAAAATTATAGCTTTAAGCGCAGCAGTACTTTGCAATGCAAGAACAGTACCTTGGAGCATAGCAGTACTTTGTAGCAGTAATTTGGAGATCGAGCAGTAGAATCATATAATGGTAGCAGCAGTATTAAAATCCTTGAACTTTGACTGATAATCAACGCATCAGACTTTCAACTTCAACCCAATGTCTGCTCCCATTATTACACATGTCGACAAACAGCATTTAATGGGTACAAGGTATATAACGTGAATAGATTATGTACAAAGCGACTAAAATATTCAACCGACCCTACTAGCAATTAAATCTGATCATGACATTGTCCCTCAATTGCTCACTTATCGACAAAAGACAATCAAAAAGACAATCTAATACGAGGTAAATTGAATTCACTTCCACTTTTGCAGAAGTCGATAATTAAACTTAATATACCATCGACCCCACAACCGACCAATTAATTCTCGTCTGCACTATAATCGATTAATGTCTTTTAGCAATTTCAACATATGCAGCAATTGTTTAAACAATGAAAGTAGATGCAATGTTTTTAAACGAATTCACCTTTATCGCCAAGTATCCTTAAAAACCAAATCGATACCCATAAAGCCTTCTTCAAATCTGCTCTTTTCTTCGACAACAAACCTTGTGAATCCCTAGGTAACAAGCTCCCCAAGCTCTGATACCACATGTGAAGTTTGTAAAAACTCCTTGGACCGTTTAGAGCACTAGGGTTAAACAATAACAATGATAAGAACACGATACGCAGCGGAATAATAAGAATATCATTATTATTGACAACAAGGTTTATTAATTATCATCTCTAAATACTAAAACTAATAATCATCTACAGCCCCAATTCTACTTGATCAAGGTAGAACTTGTTACACACCTTGTAACAGGGATCAAGGACTTGACCTTGAGGCTGAACTAACTAACTAACTAACTAACCAACCCTAGACGTTTATAACTTACGTCTAGGTTACACACACACCCCTTTAGTCGACTACATTATGGAAGACACGTATATAAAACCCTACACCCTTGATCTCTTTATATAGAGAGATATTAGGGTTTACAAAATACTACGAGGGACTAATAAATAAAACTTCTTTTGCAAGTATGTCCCTTGTGTTTTGCATGTCTTCATATGCTGTAGCAGAACTACTTTGATTCAAAGTACTTTGATTCAGCAGTACTTTCATTCAAACAGTACTTTGGTTCAGCAGTCCTTCATGTTTCATTCTTTCTTGTTTTGACACATCAAATCAATAAACCCAACACCATTCTCTAGAGTCTCTTTACTACAATCTTGAGAACGAAGGTGCCTATTGTACCGAAGTTCCCGACATTGAAGTAATTAAACAAGTAATCCAAATTCCTCGAGTCACCAACACGTATAAAAAACGTGATGGTTCCATTGTCTATCTCGACCCAAACAAAATATACCTCAAAGAGCTTCGTCCCGATATTAGAAATTGGGAACTTCTTCTGCGTGAGAACGCGTTAAGCCTTGCAGGCAACCGTGATCACATTCCGGTAAGTCTTGCCCACATGCTCTACTGTCTTAGTATCGAGGAACCTTACAACCTCGCATACTACATGGTTAAACGGATGGCCAGTATTCATCGTCGTTCCGATGAGCTCATGCCATATGGCATGTTGCTTTCTCGTTTATTCAGGTGGGTTATACAAACCTACCCATCTCTCAATGATGTCGACTATGTCCTAGTCAATCCGGTTATGAAACCACTTGGTGGACCACAACGTCGCACAAAGCAACGTAAGGACAAAGGGTCCAAACGTGGTCATAAATCCACTTCCGATATTCCCCATTCTTCCTCCTCATTCGGTCACAGTTCGTCCTCTCAACCCAAGGATGAGGACGATGATGAGGTGAACGAAGAAGGAACGTCTAGTTCTCAAATCCCTTCTCCCGACACATACTTTCGTAACCTTGATACCTCATCATTTCGAAGTACAACTGACCTCGAAAATGGGATGGTAAATCTATCCCACATGATGAGAAGGCAAACCACAATGTACAATAGACAAGTGGAGATGCATGAGCAAACTATCGGGGGATTCAAGTCCATCGGCAAGGCGATCAAAGGGCTTGGGAACAAAATTAAGAAGTTGGGGAAAAGAAAGGATTAGATGGAAATAACTTAAGTAGTATTATTAATATAAGTATTATGATTAAAATACTACTAATAGTTTGTGGCATTGTTGCTTAATACATTAACTAGCTTGATGTGTTTCCTTTTAACACTTGAACATGATTAATTCTCTTGTTAATTAATCCTCATGTTGGTTTATCTTGCCTAAATCATACATGTTAGCTTATTTTATTACATGCACTAGATGTTAAAAATGATTGAATTCATGCATGCTTAATAGTTGCCTAAATACATAGATGATCACATGATAATGTTAGTTGCTAGTTGAAACTAGCTCTAGGAATTCTATGTGTTTAGTAATTTGAGGCTTTGAGATTTGCAGCCAATGGATTCCCCAAAAATTTCCCCATTTAGGCTGCCTAAAACCTGCAGACCTGGAAAGAAGGTCAAAAGAGCCCACGGCTCCATTAAATAGGCCACGGCTCCACTAAATTTAGTGGTGTCGTTGCACCTTTAATGGTGCCGTGCCTCTGGAAGACGAAAACTGCTATTCTCTTCCACTTTTTGACTTCTTTTCCCTGAAAAACTGCAACCATAACCTGATTCCCATGCACCCAAATCCCCAAATCCAACATTTCAAACTTGCATGCTGATGAACTCAAATAAGTACATTTTATTACTATCATTTATCCTATTAATTTGACTTGTTTTACTATATTATGTATGAGGATTGATACTTAATCGTTTACTTTTGTAATTCTCAGGTAAAAACAAGCATTTGGTGAAACTTGGCGATTTTAGACTAATAATGGAGCAAAACATGCATAAAGTGAAGAGTCTACTGAAATGAAGAAGATCAAGACTAATCTGCTCCAGATGCGCCGCATCTCACTCATGACATGCGCCGCATCTCTATCAAGATATCACCAGATACGATCCAAGATACAAGAGGACATGCGCCGCATCTAATCATGGAGTTACGCCGCATCTTCTGGCGGTGTACGAATATTCCTGAATATTATAATCTTGGACCCCACGCGAAGTTAAGTCAATGCGCCGCATCTACTTAATAGATGCGCCGCATCTTCCCTCAGACAGAAACTATAAATACCCCGTAGACCAGACGAATTCGAAGGCTTAAGTTCCGGAAAATATAACCTAAGTCCGAACAGCAGAACAAAAGGACGAATTCAGTCAAGGAGGCAGCACAAGACACACCCAAATCAAAGATACAAGAGCTGTAAGAAGGTGCTGCATGTATTTAATTCATTAAGTAGTTTTATTTTATTGTGTTAGCAAACTTTAATTCATCAGGATTGGTGGCTTGTGTAATGTGACAACGAAAGATTGCACTCCCTTTAATACTTGCTTTCCCATCAATTAAAGTTTATATATTGATGTCTTTGTTTACTACTTATTAGTGCATTGATAACCTCTGTGTTTATTAGTGGCTTGCGGGCATTTGACTGCGGGACATAATGTGGCTCCCACGGTTGTTTCTAAATTGATCACTTAGGAATAACTTTTAGACATAAGTAATCATTAAGGGTTTACTCGCCGATAAGAATAGGACCAACGAGAAAGGGTTAATTACATACACTTCATATAAAGCTATCAATAAAACAAGTGACAATCTACTTAATCATAAGGACTGCCCTCTTATTGTCTCGAGTATTTATCTGTGTACGTGTGTGCTACTTGCTGATTCGTGCCTATTGTTTATTTTATTATTTAATTGCAAACAAAACCGTGCCAGTCTCTCAGGCTGAAACCCCCTTGCGTTAGGATATTAAAATACTGATTAGATTAACGAGATTATACGTTCCACTCTTAGTGATCGACACTCTACTTACCATTATCTTCATACTGACCGGGTACACTGCTCGTTAAGTGTGTGTGTTATTGATAAGTCGGCTAAATATAAATTTAAAACTTGAGTAGGCATTAAAACTGCTAAACCGCAACGACACATCACGCGCATCAAGTTTTTGGCGCCGATGCCGGGGAGTGAATTGTTATTTTCTGTTAATTTGATTAGTATTTTAATTAGGATTTTCTTTTTATTAGATTAATTGCATCATTGTACTATTTTGCATATTTGTTGTATTGTGTGTTAATTGTTTTCTTTTTTTTTTTTTTTGTGTGTTTATTTTTTGTTTGAGTGTTTAATTTTTTGTTTTTATTTTTCGTATTTTTTCTGTTCTGCTATCGTTGTACTGTGCTAAATCAAACGATACGGCGCATCTGATTTCTCAGATACGGCGTATTGCGTTTAATTTTTTTTAATACAACGCGTTTAATTAATTCGATACGACGCATCTTTTCCCCAAGATACGGCGTATCTGTTTTTAATAAGAAAATTTTTCTAAGCGATAAAGTAATACGACGCATCTGCTTTTGCAGATACGGCGTATCTGATTTTGATAAAAATTTTTCTAAACGTTAACGCCATACGACGCATCTTCTTTTGAAGATACGGCGTATCTATTATTTTAATTAAAAACAGTTTGCGAATTATTAAACAGATACGACGTATCGATCTCTGTCGATACGGCGCATCTTTCTGAATCAAAAATCTTTTACATTAAACGTAACAAAAATACGGCGCATTAACTTTCGTTAATACGACGCATTCAATTTTAATTAGATAAGCTGATTTTTGATTAATTAATTCGATACGGCGCATTCATAAATTCTAAGCGGCGTATCTATTTTCTGAATAAAGTCTGATTAAATTTTAACGATTATAAGATACGGCGTATCCAACTTTTTGGATACGGCGCATCGTCTCTAGATATCAGTTACTTGTATTCTAATATCCGTTTCTATATTCATTAATTTCTCTTCTAGCGAACAAATCCTACTGATGATTTTACCTTGGATGACAGATTTTGCTATGGAAGACATGTCAGTTAACGGAAATCTTGCTAAGGAATGCTTGTTTTCAGATTCATTCAATGTACTCATGATCGATGCAGATTTATTCTCCTGGGAGACTCCTCTTGAAGCTGCTTTTAAGGAATTCATGCGTTTGTGCAACATTGACAAGGAGGTGTTCTCTTATGATGTATTTGTGAGGTACACTGGAGAAGAACTGTCGCTCTTATGGCCTATCATTGAAGCCGAAGGATTGAACTGGACTACTATCGAAGAAGATGATGGGAAATTCTATCGTGCATACATGGACTCAAGCAACGAAAGATGTGGTGGAGGCAATACCCAAAACTCTTACATGCCTTATTCCGAACAGTACTGGGGATTAAATGAGAACTATCAGGATAATGACATGAATTATGCTTTGGCGGAGTTACTGTTTCATGGCAGATTGGTACGATTGATAGACCTCTCCCTCAATGATTGGCTAGAACTCAAATATGGTAGTCCGGAATTTGCCCCTGTAAATGAAGTCAAGCAGATTATGACTTCATGGTTGACACGGAGTTTTAAGAAGCAATTTAACGAATTCATGGAGATAAAAAAGAATATGATTGGAAAGGTTTGCTTTGACGTTAACCACGATCCTAACGATGTTGATTTTTCAGAATGGTTAGCTAGTAAGTTTAATAACCATAAGAGCATGGATCGAGCTACTAAGGATGCATTATGGGTATATTGGATGAGAGGAGAAGACGAAGAAGTAGAAAGCGATTATGGGTCGTCACTTCATGATTCAACAATCAATGAGGGCATTGAAGAACTTTTCAAAATTGACATTGATGTGTTCAATTATGAGACACCTTTGTGCACGCAGTTCAAGGAATTTAACTACCTTCTTCGAGTCGACGATGATGTGCTTACTGGAGATCTACCAGGATTTAAGACTTATGACGATTTCAAAAACACCTGGTATTATGAATGGAATGACCAAGTACCATGGGTTTGGGATAAACCATGGGAATTTGCGCACATTAATCACACTTGTACACCCTTCGTTTTCAAGGACGGGAGTAGTGTTTGGCCGACCTGTGATTATAAAAGTGACGGAACCTGTAATGGGGGAAGTATAATTGGGATGAAACGGGTTGGAAACGATGTAACCTTTGAAGATTATGAGTGGTACGATAATGTTGAAGACTGCCCACAAAAATCGGAGGCTTTACAAGAAAAGGGCAGGATTGAACGCTTGAAAGGACTTAAGGGGACATCGGATACTACTTTCTGGGAATGGGTGCATAAACAGTTTGATGATTTCACGAAGCTTAGTCGACGGTTACAATATGATTTGGAAAGAGAATGGGAGGCGATTCAAGATGATAATAATAATGAGTCGTTGATTGAGGAACTAGATGACTATTTGATTAAGGATCCTTATTTTAAGTTTGTTGACAAGGACGAAGAAGAGTTCACCAAAAGAAAGTGTCAACTACTTGGGATTCCATACAATGAGCCACCCATGATTATTTCTGAAAAATTTAAAATCATCAAATATTCTTTGGGTCCTGATGAAGAATATACTGCGGTGAAGACAAAGAGTTATATTAGATTAAGTCGAACGGAGGAAAACGTCGCAGAGATATACGGGAAAATCTTTCGGATGAAGGACGAAGGATGGACCGTGACAAGGACTTAATGCTGAGCTGAACGTGAGTCTAACTTGAAGACTCTGGAATAAAGACAAGTGCTTGCCGGGAGACAACCCGGAGAATTTATCTTTTACTGTTTTCTGTGTCGAGTCAGTCAGGCCCGCATGAGGATACGGCGCATCTCAATCCTGATATGCGACGCATCTCCTACAATGGTCATATCTTATTTTAATTTTTCTGCATTTTTATTTTCGACTTTAAAACTATTTATCAGTTTATTTTAATGCGGCGCATCCCTGGTTAAGGATGCGGCGCATCTTCATTCTGATCCGTATTTATTCCAGGCTCGATACGGCGTATCTTCTTCCATAAGATACGGCGCATCGACTGACCTGATGATTTTCAGTATTAACTTTTATGTTTTATTTTCCCTAACTACTAATGTATTATGCAAGCTTGAACCTTTCTTATCTTAGGTGTGTTTTAAAGTGTTGGTGGTATTATAGTTTCCTGGATTTCCTGTGGATACATCAAGTATGAAGCTTTAACGTTTTAATCCACAAGAAAGATGATTTTTGCTCTTATACTAATGGAGGATCATACCGAGCAAATCTCAGGGGAGTTTTTCTGTTCTAATTCTTTTATTTTCCAGTTTTTAACCTTTTATACAAACAACGAGGACGTTGTTTAACTTAAGTGGGGGGATTGGAGAATTAGAACACTTAACAATTACTTGTCCTAAACTTTTTCAAAAATTATGCTTAAAATGTGCTTAATATATCAAACTTAAATTTTTTAGCATGTTTTTGTTTAAGATCTAAGTTGCATAGCTGCACACATGACGTTATTTTCAAAAATTGTGATTTTTCAAAATTCACAAATCTATGAGTGTGCCGGTGACTTGTAAGCTTTAGAACTTGGCTTGTATACTATTCGAGACCACCATAATGAGTATTATTTATATAATTGGAATGACTTGTCTAAATTGGTAAAATTCTAGGATTACACCCAAATAGCCTATTATTTGTTATGTGTTATTAACTAACTACACTGGTTAGTTAACCCCCGTATAAACCCCTTTGTTACTCTCATTTTTAGAGTAAGATACCCCTAGAAAAACACTCAGAGCCATTCCTTTCGTTTCTTACACCTATGTTTAAAATGTTTCGTTACACCCTTACACCTTAGCCTACCCTGTAGATTAGAATCCGTGGTTGGTTAATTGCTATAGGCAGAGTGTGTTTCCTTACATTACCTGTGTTCGCGTGCGTAATTCATTATCTTTGGTTAGGTCGGGAAATTGCACAATGCAATTGGAGTGAAAGTAAATATTGTATATTTTTGAGTTTATTTTTCGTGTGTTTACTACTTTCACTATTACCATTATTTCTGAAAGTATGAAAAGTATGGAAAAATTATCCGGAAAGAAAGTTATAGTGATGTGGTGAAATTTTACACATCTATGTTTATGTTTCAAGTAAAAAAAAAAAAAAAAATCGAAAAAAAAAAAAGAAAAAGAAAGAAAAAAGAGTTGGATGTTTATTTTAAGCCAACGATGTAAAGTTATGTAAGTGGTTCATATGGCCACTATTTGTTGTACTATATCTATGGATTGAATGGGAATTGGCAGTTATGGGAACGCCAATTAAGGTTTATTCTTTGATTAAGATCTTGTTGAGTATAATTCGTGTCTACCTAAAGCGTGTGTTTCAAGTGTTAAAGCGTGAGTTATTCAATGATATGAGTCTTATTCATGGGATGGTTGGGATAGTGATTAACCACACTTAGGATTTTAATTTATTTGTTTTGTTTATTTTTATTTTTACACCAATTTATATCCCAAATGTTATCCATACCCTATATTATTCTTTATCCAACCAAACCTTTGATTTATTGAGATTAGGGATTTGAGCAATCTTAAGTATCGTAGTCGTGGATTCGGCTATGTATTTATGATTTTGTCGCCCTTTTTGATATATTATTATTGGTGAAGTTTGGACCTATCTTTAGCCTATTCGAGTTAAGGATTTGAGCAATTGCAAGTATCGTGTTCGTGGATTCGATCATGTATTTGTGATTTTGTCGCCTTTTCTGGAATTTGAGATCGATAGTGAAAAGAGAATAATTAACCCTTAAGCCTAAAGACCCTTTTTACCGCTTTAGACTTGTTATTCCTTAGCTTTAGTGGTGGAGATGTGTATACTTGCCAAGCTTATGATAGAATATTCGTCGCGACTGGACAGTTAAACGATTAGATTTGCTTTTATCGACTTATTTTATTTTACTTCTAATTCGTTAAGTGTTTAGTTGTGTGATTATGAAATAAACGAATACATGCTTAAATATAAAAATAAATCCTAACATCTCTTAGGATACATTTTCATAAGATTTAATCTAAGGTTTACTTGGGGACAAGTAAAGTTCAAGTGGGGGGATATTTGATGAACTCAAATAAGTACATTTTATTACTATCATTTATCCTATTAATTTGACTTGTTTTACTATATTATGTATGAGGATTGATACTTAATCGTTTACTTTTGTAATTCTCAGGTAAAAACAAGCATTTGGTGAAACTTGGCGATTTTGGACTAATAATGGAGCAAAACATGCATAAAGTGAAGAGTCTACTGAAATGAAGAAGATCAAGACTAATCTGCTCCAGATGCGCCGCATCTCACTCATGACATGCGCCGCATCTCTATCAAGATATCACCAGATACGATCCAAGATACAAGAGGACATGCGCCACATCTAATCATGGAGTTACGCCGCATCTTCTGGCGGTGTACGAATATTCCTGAATATTATAATCTTGGACCCCACGCGAAGTTAAGTCAATGCGCCGCATCTACTTAATAGATGCGCCGCATCTTCCCTCAGACAGAAACTATAAATACCCCGTAGACCAGACGAATTCGAAGGCTTAAGTTCCGGAAAATATAACCTAAGTCCGAACAGCAGAACAAAAGGACGAATTCAGTCAAGGAGGCAGCACAAGACACACCCAAATCAAAGATACAAGAGCTGTAAGAAGGTGCTGCATGTATTTAATTCATTAAGTAGTTTTGTTTTATTGTGTTAGCAAACTTTAATTCATCAGGATTGGTGGCTTGTGTAATGTGACAACGAAAGATTGCACTCCCTTTAATACTTGCTTTCCCATCAATTAAAGTTTATATATTGATGTCTTTGGTTACTACTTATTAGTGCATTGATAACCTCTGTGTTTATTAGTGGCTTGCGGGCATTTGACTGCGGGACATAATGTGGCTCCCACGGTTGTTTCTAAATTGATCACTTAGGAATAACTTTTAGACATAAGTAATCATTAAGGGTTTACTCGCCGATAAGAATAGGACCAACGAGAAAGGGTTAATTACATACACTTCATATAAAGCTATCAATAAAACAAGTGACAATCTACTTAATCATAAGGACAGCCCTCTTATTGTCTCGAGTATTTATCTGTGTACGTGTGTGCTACTTGCTGATTCGTGCCTATTGTTTATTTTATTATTTAATTGCAAACAAAACCGTGCCAGTCTCTCAGGCTGAAACCCCCTTGCGTTAGGATATTAAAATACTGATTAGATTAACGAGATTATACGTTCCACTCTTAGTGATCGACACTCTACTTACCATTATCTTCATACTGACCGGGTACACTGCTCGTTAAGTGTGTGTGTTATTGATAAGTCGGCTAAATATAAATTTAAAACTTGAGTAGGCATTAAAACTGCTAAACCGCAACGACACATCACGCGCATCACATGCTTATGATTTGGCTATTTAAGCTAACATTATGCATTGCTATTCTTACAACCATTCTTACAACTTCACACTCACCTTCACACTCACCACACAACCATCATGGGATCAAGAGTGTTCAAGAAACCTAGATTCAACATCAAACCAACCAACCAAACTACTCTAGTTGATCAATGGATCAAGAGTATTGACACACCTCAATCATCAACTAAACCTATCAACAATGACATTGCATTCATTGATCTCACCTTGGATGATGAAGATGAAACCCACACACCCATAACCTCTACCAAATCATCATCTTCCTTCACTACACCCCTAGCTCCATCCAAGGCAATCTCTAACAAACCCATATCCTCATCCTCCACAACAAGAACCAACACACACTCATCTCAACCTAGTCCCATTCACCCTTTAGCCTTAACACCCAACTCATCACCATCAACTTCCCTTGAATTGGGAACTAACACAACACCCTCATCACTTTCACCATCACCACAACCTCTAGCTCTTACCCTCACCTTATCACCAATAACTCCACTTGAGTTTGGAAGCTACACATCATCTCCTTCCCTATCACCATCACCTCAACCCTTAATGGGTTATCCCATCCTTTATCCCCTTCACTCACACACCTTGAGTTGCCCTTGTTGCAACTACAACCTTGAACTCATCATGAACCTTAGAGATGAGCTTAACTTTAGGTTCTCATACCTAGAACACCTCCTCACACCACCCATAGGACCCATCATACTTCCACCACCTCCACCACCACATAGCCCAACCAACTAAACATAGTCATGTTTAGTCTTTCACAATAAATACCTAGGAACACTTTTGAAGTTGGAAGCAAATCTAGAAGCCTCATGTTACTTTAGAAGTTTATGTGTCTTCTTGTTAGTTTAATTTGCTTTCCTATTGTAGTCATACTTATGTATGACATTTATTTTATATTTATGTAATGGGCTTTTCATTTTGGCTACTTAGCCATAATTCTTTTATTGTGGTTGGATATTTGTCTTATGTGCTACTTGTTAGATATTGTATACTTGTCGTCTAACCTTGTTTTGTAGCACGAATCATTGCTCGATTCCTTTGTGTTCTCCAAATGAGGGGGAGTACACATCAAGGGGGAGCCTTAACCACCTTTTTGATTTGACAAAAAGGGGGAGTAATGGGAGTAAACTCATTAAAAACTGTTTCTATGATTAATGTATTTTGCCAGGGTAAACCCCTTTTACCCAAAAAAACTCATTAAAAACTTGTTAAAACTAATTTTAACCTAACATGAGTTTATATTTTGTCATCATCAAAAATGGGGAGATTGTTGATGCAAATAATGTTCTAAAAACGTTATTTATATCTTTCGATTACTTCACGTTTTGAGGATGACAAAATGTGAACTCACGTTACGTTAAAATTAACGTTAACAAGTTTTTAATCGGAAGATCCCGTTTCTACGCAAATCACTCTTGAACAAAGTTACAACTTGAACTAGTGATCAAAGAAGTGAATTTATGTTTTGAAAAATTCACATTTTAAATGGGACAAAACATTTTTTCAAAAATACACATGACAAATTATTTTTGAAATATTAAGAAATGTTTTAATGGAAAAATTAGTTTGAAAAATCACAACAGCTATTTTTCCCCCCAAAATCAGCTCCAACCTTCCCCAAATAAGTTTTCACCAGAAAAGACAAAATTTGGAGCGTCCTAGTCTACCACGGCTCCACGGTTCCACTAAATTTAGTGGAGCCGTATGGTATTTAACGGAGCCGTCCATACAGAATTTCTTTGTAACGTTCAGATTTTCTTTGCCTATAAATACCCACCTCTTTCACAGTTTTAGGCACCCTTCACACACAGAAAAGTCCCTTAGCTAAATCCTCTCACACCTTTCACTTCTTAGGTTCATTTAGATTAGTTTTTCTTTGTTTCAAGAGTGATCCAATCATCCTTCAAGTGATTGATCGCCCTCAAACAGTCAACTTAAATCAACCACGGATGTGGTCAAATAAAGTCAAACTACTTGAAGACAACTAACCAAGGAGTATAGTGTTTTCCCGGGTCGTTATATCCCAGCGAAGCGTGAAATTGTGTTTAAAGACGAATTGTGATCAAGTGCTATTGAATGGAAAAGGGGTTTTGAATTATTGGACTAAGGAAATAAAAGGAAATAGCTTTAAACAAGCTATGGAAATAAATACAGGAAACCAAATTACTTAAAAACGTTTAGAAACCTAGAAACGTACGTTTAAATTTAAATAAACGTAAACGTACAAAATAAAAAGTGAAAATGAAGAAATATTAATCCTAAAAATATGAAAATAACTTTTTTATAAACCTAAAGATAAAAGAAAATTATTAGAAAAAGAAAATTATTTATTTAACTATTTAATTATTATTTAAAATGCACTAAATTAAAAGAAAATAGGAAATTAACCTAGAAAATTAAAATTTTAACTTAGATAAATCTAAAATAACCTAAAACTTATTTTAAAACTGAAAATATATTTTTTACACTTTTTATCTAATTATTATTAATTAATTACTAATTAATAATTATTTAAACTAATTTAAATTATAATAAATACTAAATGAACAAAGAAAAATCTGAAAATTTTTCTATAAATACTCTAAGGTGACAGGAAGATAAGAAAAATATAAAATTGAAAAGTGCTTTTTGAAAAAGCTGAAAATAAGCCAAATGGCTTAAATAGAAGCTATCACTTATTTTTATGTTGGCTTTTCTTGGATTTTTTTTTTTACAAATCTATTAAGCTACTGGAAATATCAAACTTTAATGAAGGTGAGAACTGTGGAACTCACAAATAAGCTGAGAACAAGCTTAAGAGCTTAACAGTTAAGCTTATGAGCCTAATTTTGAGAGTTAAGCTCACACAAGCTTGAAATAAGCTTCACAGGTGGAACAAAAGGAGAAATAAGGTGAAAATAAGTTTAAGTAACTGGAAATGAGTAACAAGTAACAAAGGAATCCACTGATAAGCTTCAAATAAGCAAATAAGCAATTCCAAACTATACTGAGTACCAAACAGGCCTGTAGTCAAGTATACAAGCAAATTAAGCTTATCAAATAAGCTAAAAAGCTCAAAACAAATACTGAAGAGTCAAGTTGGGCTGGTGGGCTTTCCAAAAAGCCAAAGCTCAACCTGTGGGGTCCACTGAAGAGCTTATGAAGAGCTTATGAAGAAGCTCAAATACACTGATCAGTATACACTGATGAAATGGGACAAACTTAAAGCTATAAGCAGGCTTATCAAATAAGCTGCAAAATGCCAAACAAGAATTGGAACCTTGAGTCTGGTGGATAAGCTTTATAAAAATCCAAAGAACACAAGCTTAAGCTTACTGATGAGCTTTTGATGAGCTTGTGAAAGTGACTCACCTATACTGATGAATCAGTATAGGGAGTTGTATTTAGCAAGACACATAAGCATGATAAGCAGTTCAATTAAGCAGCAAATGAACATATGAGCATACAAGTACCAAACTAGCCAGAAGGGCTTCACAAAAAACCAAAATTCACAAACTAACAAGCACTAATGAAGCTTATGCAAGCTTCAAAAAGTTACTAAGTGAATTGTGCACAGGGCAGGTAAAAAGCTAAACAGGCAACTTTAGGACTGCTTTTCAATAAGCAAATGAGATTGAAAATGGTATTTTCTTCTTGATTCAGTTAAACAAGCAGCAAAACCACATAATTAAGCAAAAGTTATCTATTTCCAACTTATATTGAACCCTACAAATGATCTAAAAGACTGTTCTATTTTGACAGTTATGAAAACTTGACTTTTTTAAACTATGAACTAAGTTGACTTTAATGAACTTTAATCTAGATTCTACTTACTGATTATGATGTATTAAGTTGAACTAAGATGAGATTAAGCTAGATTACCAAGTTATGAACTAATGTGATGAATTTCACACTCTAAATCCTAACAGTGAATAACTTAAGTGAGATTAAAGATGATTTTGACTTTTCTCTGAATAAGAACTAGTTTTTAAGGTTCCAATGAGTTGTTAAGAACTAAAGTGACATGTAGCAACAGCAAATAACAACACAAACACCCAGCAACACAGCTGAAACAGTAAGATCCAAACACCCCTTAAACAACTGATTTTTATGATTTTCAAAGTAACTGAGAGAATTAGACCACAACACTGATTTCAAAGACTATGTTATCATTCCATAAGACCATTTAAGCATAAAACATCAGCAATAACAACATGAAACACAGAGATAGACACTATGCTATTTTAACTGAGAAAATGAGATTTTCTAGCAACTACCAATATCAAAGAACAAGCACCTTATTTTAAACTTTATTATCACTTAACAATTACCACAGAAACATAAGAACACAAAAATTAATGCAATAAACTACTGATATAGTAAAATGCTAAAATTGATCAAAAAGCTTACAAATGACATCCAGACCAAGAACATGAAACCAAGAACCAAAGAACACTCCTATAGCCTTCCACAAGGCCACTAAACCAAGGGCAATCCAAAATTCACCCTGCTCCAGCCATGATCATCATCTTCCTTGCCATTTCTGAATTTCACTCTAATTTTGTGATTTTTTTGTATTTTTGATTTTTATAACTAAACTGAGTTTTAAGGTTACTAAAAGCTTACACAAGCTTTATAAGGAGCTTATATGATCTTAACAAGTCCTTAACATCCACTATAACAACATATAAGTAAACTTGAGAATTTGAACTTGAAAATGGCATAAACTGAATTCGTACTTGAAACTTGAAATTGATTACTGAAAAAGGTTTACAATACACTGAAATAACTTAATTCAAGACTTGAAAGCTTAAACATACACTTGGAAATTGAAAATTAACTAATCGACATACATTAACTAAAATTACACTAGATAGATTTTTTACAATGCCTCTCATCCTTTCTTTATAGACTTCAATCCCTTTGTTGGGTCTAAAATGCTGCTGATTTGAGAAACATAACTCTGCTGAATAGTTATGAGACTCTGCTGATTAGCACAATAACTCTGCTGTTTATGACTCTGCTGATATTGGATAATAGGCATAGTGTAACTCTGCTGCTAGCTCACGAAGACTCTGCTGCTAGAAGATTTACTTTGCTGCTTATTAGATATGTATAGTATGTTAAGGATAAGTATAGAAAAGATACGTATGAATATTTTTCTTGTATAGGAAGTCTTGTAAACCGACTAGGACTCCTTACGCTATAAAAGGAGATTCTAGGGTTAGAGTTAGATATCGATTATCTTAGCATACGTATTATTGTTTACACTTCAAGGTTTCTTGTAACCCTATTGCTGTCGAGCAATCGTATTAATATTGAAGTGTTGTTTGAGAATTCGTTTGTGTTTATTCTTCTTAAGATCAAGTATTAGTTTCCGCATAATATTTGATATACAACTCAAGATCAGTTTCTATACCGATTACTTTAGATTTATCTAAGGTAATTAATAAGATCGTGAAGCTCAACTGGGATCAACAAGTGGTATCAGAGCTTGTGATCTAGAAACTGGTACCAAGAAGAATTTCTGAATACAAGATCTGCTAATCATCAAAGTAAGCAATGGATTCCGATTCAACACACATGGTTACTGCTTCAAGAGTTCCCATGCTCAAGACTGGAGAGTATGAGATCTGGAAGATGAGGATTCAACAATACATAAGAATGGTTGATTACTCACTTTGGGAAGTTGTTCTTCATGGCGACAGTGTGCAAACCAAGACTGCTACTGGATCAGTCTTGACTCTCAAGACAAGTGAGGAGAAAGCACAGAGAAGATTGGAGGTTAAGGCTCACAGTATTCTCATGATGGGAATACCTAATGATTATCAATTGAGCTTTAATCATATTGAGTCTGCTAAGGAGTTATGGGAAGCAATTGAACTTCGATTTGGTGGGAATGAAGCTACCAAGAAATCAAGAAAGAATCTACTGAAGCACCAGTTTGAGACTTTTTCTGCTTTGGGTTATGAGAACATTGAGGGAACTTATGATCGACTTCATAAGTTAACCAGTCAGATGGCTCTTTTGAAGATTGAGCCATCTCAAGAAGATATCAATCTAAAGTTTCTTAGAAGTCTATCTTCTGAATGGAACACTCATACAGTGGTTTGGAGGCACAAGGAAGATTTTGATACTATGACATTGGATGATCTGTATAACAACTTGAAGGTGTATGAATATGAAGTTAAAGGATTGTCAAGCTCATCTTCTACCACAAATAATCTTGCTTTTGTTTCCTCAAACAGCAAGAATACTGGTAGACATCAAGAACAGCACTCTGCTACTGGTGCTTTTGCTCCTGCTGTTGGTTCACATGTCTCTGCTGCTGACTCTGCTAACACCAACACCATCAGTGATGCTGCAATTTGTGCTTATTTAGCTGAACTTACTACAAGTACTTCAGTCATGCCTCAAGATCTGGATGAACTTGATCCTGATGATGTTGAAGAGATTGATATGCAATGGCAGTTTGCAATGTTAACAATGAGGGCAAGAAGATTTCTTAAAAGAACTGGTAAAGAGATGAAGTTTAGAAGGAACAAGAATGTGGGGTTTGACAAATCAAAGGCTGAATGTTTTAATTGTAGAAAGAAGGGACACTTTGCAAGAGAATGCAAAGCACCAAAAAGAAGCAATGAAAATTTCAAGAAGTCTGCTGATGAAGAGCCAAATTCTACTACTGCTATGGTATCATGTGATGGGTTAGGTGATTTTGATTGGAGTGATCTTGCTGAGGATGGTCCAAATTGTGCATTGATAGCTGAAGAGGAACCTGAAGTACAGCATTTTGCTCTCATGGCCTATTCTTCTTCTGGATCAGACTCTGAGGTATCCAATGAATCATCTTGTTCTTTTAAATCATGTTCTGATACAATTGAGATACTTAAGTCTAGCAATGGAAACCTTAAAATGGAAAATGAAACACTTAAGCTAGATAATCTTAGTTATGCATATGGTTTAAAGAACTTAGAAGAGAAGCTAGAATTTTATAAAAAGGCTGAAATTGAATACCTTGATCAGATCACTATCCTAAAAAATGAAATTATCAAGAAAGATGATGAGATTAAGGTTCTTATGGAAAAAGTAGGAGAGGCTGAACAGGCTAGAGACTTAGCTAAGAGTGAGTCTGAAAAACATATTGTTATGGTGGAAAAACAACAATTTGCCACTGACATTCTCAGTAAACCATTAGGAAGACACTTTAATGGTATAGGATATAATGCTGTTGCTCACCCTAAGAAACTTAGTGCCAATGCCCCTCCTACTAGGACATTGACTTTCATATCTGAGTCTGGAGCCACACCTGTAGGTGAAACTAGTAAACCTGTAGTTGAAACTAGTGAAAAAGAAATAGAGTCACCTAAGGTTGAGGTAAAGAAGTATGAACAAGCACCCCTTATTGAAGATTGGGTGTCTGACAGTGATGATGATGAAGTGGAATCTGATTCAACCCCTAAGAACAAAAAGGAAGAAATTCCTACTGTTGTTGAATCAAAAGTACCTAAGGCTAAAAAGGTTGAGTTTGTTAAGCCTAGGTTTGGTAAAGGTATCTCTAGGAAGATGGCAGAGTATGATAACACACCTAGAGTATATCCTAAAAGAACAAATAACTTGCCTAGGGGAAACCAGAGAAATTGGAACAACCTAGTTTCACAAAAATTAGGTACTGATTTTCAATTACTTAAGAAGGCATGTTATTGTTGTGGTAGTTTTGAACATCTGCAAGATGAGTGCTATAAGAAACCAGCTTGGAACCAGTACACAAGGGTGAACAATAGAAACTCTGCTAGAAAGACTCACCCTCACCCCAAAAGAAACATGGTTCCCAAGGAAGTTTTGATGAGAGATGGTGTGTCTAGAGTTATCTCTCCTATAGCACCAAAAGGGCCCATAAAGAAGAAAATAGTTGATTCTGCTGATAAGGCAAACTCTGCTGTTAAGGCAGACTCTGCTGTTTTACCTAAAGTTGTTACTGATACTGTTGTGGGCAATCATTTTTATGCTGTTAAGGCCTCAGCTTGCTGGGTCTGGAAACCAAAAGTTAAAGTTATAGATCATGTTCTCAGACACAGCAGTGCACTAATGCAGTTGAAGAAATTTGACTACTTTGATGCACAAGGCAGATCCAAGTCAGTAATGGCTTGGGTCCCAAAGAGAAACTAATTCTCTTACTTTTTGTGCAGGGCAATCTACAAAAGGAGCTAAAGGATAAATGCATTTTTGATAGTGGATGCTCTTCACACATGACTGGAGACCAGAGCAATTTGGAGAATTTTGAAGCTTTGGATGGTGGATATGTTGCCTTTGGGAATGATACTAAAGGAGGTAAAATTGTTGGTAAAGGCATAATCAGAACTGGAAAATTAGATTTTGAGAAAGTGTATTTGGTGAATGGTTTAAAGTTCAATCTTTTTAGTGTCTCACAAATGTGTGACAGAAAGAATTTTGTTCTTTTTACAGACACTGAATGTCTTGTCTTATCTCCCGACTTTAAGATACCTGATGATAAGTTGGTACTTCTTAAAGTCCCTAGAAATGACAACATATATAGTGTGGACATAAAGAACATTATTCCCAAAAGAGATTTAACTTGTCTGTTTGCCAAAGCCACTATTGATGAATCCAAACTATGGCACAGAAGGCTTGGACATCTGAACTACAAGGCTATCAACAAGTTGGTGAAAGGGAACTTGGTCAGAGGATTACCTTCAAAGGTTTTTGAGAATCCTGAAGTATGTGTTGCTTGCCAAATGGGAAAGCAACATAGAGCATCTTGTAAGTCCAAATTGGTGAATTCTATAACTGAACCTTTGTTTATGTTACACATGGACCTATTTGGACCCACTTATGTGAATAGTTTGAACAAAAAGATGTATGGCTTAGTGGTTACTGATGATTTTAGTAGGTTTACTTGGGTATTCTTCTTAGCTACTAAGAATGAGACATCAGGTATCCTTAAGGCTTTTATTACAAGGATAGAAAACCTATTTAATCACAAGGTTAAGATCATCAGATGTGACAATGGAACTGAGTTTAAGAATCAAGTAATGAATCAGTTCTGTGAGGAAAAGGGTATCACTAGACAATTTAGTGTGGCTAGAACTCCTCAGCAAAATGGTGTGGCTGAGAGGAGAAATAGAACATTAATTGAAGCTGCTAGGACTATGTTGTCAGAGTCTAAGTTACCCACTATCTTTTGGGCAGAAGCAGTCAACACTGCTTGCTATGTGCAAAATAGAACTAAGATAGTTAAACCTCACAATAAGACCCCTTATGAGTTATTGCATGGTAGGAAACCACTGATTGATTTCTTTAGACCATTTGGGTATCCTGTCACTATCTTAAACACCATTGACCACTTAGGCAAGTTTAGTGAGAAAGCAGACATAGGTTACTTTGTTGGATACTCTACTGAAAGTAAGGCTTTTAGGGTTTTCAATCAAAGGACTGGGTATGTGGTGGAAAATTTGCATGTTAGAATTAGAGAAACCACACCTAATGTTGATGGAAAAGGACCTGAGTGGATGTTTGATATTGATTCTTTAACCAAAAGTATGAATTATCAACCAGTCATTGCAGGTACTACTAACATGTCTGCAGGTACACAAACTAACCCTAATGCAGGTACACAAGCTAAGAAGGATGGGCCTGCAGAGGAGTTTGTTTTGATTGAAAGAAGCAAGTTTGATCAGTACTTCACTCCAACAGATAAAGAGGGAAAAAGTTCAGATGATGCTGCTGTTCATAAGGAAGTACCAAGGTTCATGTAGAAGATGATGCTGAACCTTCTCATGATGATAAGCATAGGAATAAAGAGTCAGAAGTTGATGGGCAACAAGGGAATAAACATAGCAGCAGTTCTCTCAACTCTGCTGCCAAGCCAAAGCACTCTGCTGATAAGCCAAAACACTCTGCTGTTAGGCCAAAACACTCTGTTGTTAGGTTTGGTAACTCTGCTGCTATGGACAAGGACTCTGCTGCTGTTAAAGATGGTGATTCTTATGATGATTCTTCTGATGAGATGCCTGAATTAGAAGAAGTGTATGTGGATACTGATGATGAAGTTGTTGATGTTTTTGGTGCTGAAGCTGATTTATCAAATTTGGAGACTGATATACCTGTTAGTCCCACTCCAACAACCAGAATCCACAGAATCATCCAAAGGAGCAAATAATTGGTGATGTTCACTCTGCTGTTTAGACCAGAAGTAAATCAAAAGGGTTAAGTGATTTGTTTGATCAGGGATTATTTGCTCAAACACTCAAGAAGAGAAATAGCCACAAGGATTTACAAAATTGCATGTTTGCCTGTTTCCTATCTCAAGAAGAACCCAAGACCATTCATAAGGCTATGAAAGATGAAAAGTTAGGTTGAAGCTATGCAAGAGGAGTTGCTGCAGTTCAAGCTTCAAGAAGTCTGGACATTGGTGGATTTGCCTAATGGACAAAGAGCAATTGGTACTAAATGGGTGTTCAGATGCAAAAGAGATGAGAGAGGAGTTGTTATCAGAAACAAGGCTAGATTAGTGGCTCAGGGATTTACTCAGGAAGAAGGTATAGATTATGATGAGGTATTTGCCCCCAAATCAAATGGCTCGAAGAACGTTTCCGGATGAACATAATCAGATAGCTTTTCTTAGTAAGGTTACTGCAGCTGATGGATTTCATGAGGTTATGGATTTTCTGAGTTCGTCTAGATTAAGGTATGCGTTAACAGCTGATCCTACCATTTATAAATCTCATATGAAACAATTTTGGTCAACTGTTAAGTTGGATATTCTAGATGGTGAGGAAAGATTGATAGGTAGTGTGGATGGGGAGAATATTGTAGTTAGTGAAACAACAATTAAAAGAAGTCTTCGTTTATCTGGCATACCATCACCCCCTACCCTTACCCCAGAAATTGTTTTGACTGAGCTTGAGAGCATAGGATATGAGAGACCTGAGGCTGGTGGAACATTTTTGAAAGGTCATCTTTGTCCCCATTGGAAGTTTTTGCTACATACTCTTCAACACTGCTTGTTTCCCAAAGTAGGTGGATGGAGTGAGTTTAGTGCTTCTCAAGCTATGGCTTTAGTGTGTTTGGCAACAGGGCAACCCTTTGATTTTTCTTCTATGATTTTTGAGGGGATGAAGAAGTTTATTAAGAAGAAATTTTATTTGTATCCAAGGTTTCTACAACTTATTATAAACAGACAGTTAAGGGAACCATTGAGGCATACAAATATTGAGCCCTGTAGTAGAATGGCAATCAAGATGTTTGCATTTCTAAAGAAGAATGGAAAAGGATTTTCTGGTACTATAACTCCCCTAACTGAGCACATCTTGAATATAGTGGCTGCAATGAATGAGGATGAAGAGGCTGGAACACCCACAGCTTCCCATCACACATCCTCATCTCCAAGTTTGAATATATCAGTTTCCCATGAACCTCAAAATACCCAATCACCTAGGACTTCACCACATGAGGACATTGTGCTACCTCAGGCCAATGTTAGTATGGATGCAGATGAGGCTGATACGGGTGTTGGAGGTATCATGATGGAAGAGGCTGGCACTACTGTTTCCAACTTAGTAGTTGAGCAGGACAGTGTCAACATAATTAAGACCTCAACCATGGCAACATCTTTTGTAGAAGGTTCTCAAGAACCTAATACAACTGATGGTAACCCCAGCCAAATGGCTAACTTGGGGGGCTAAGCTGTTCAATCTAGGATTGAGACTGAGTTTGTGTCCAAAGATTCACCTCTCGGAGAAGGTAACACATCTTGAAGTGATGAGGACAGAGATGAAACTATTGAATTGATGGACACTGATGTACATATTGACATTGCACATGATACACCTCTCGGACCAGGTAACACAGGTCGAAGTGTTGATGCTAGTATTGAACATGACACTGAGGATTTGACGGTTAAAACACCAGTACATAATGCCAATTCCAGTGATCAACCTCTCGGGTCAGGTAACACAGACCGAAGTTGTGAGGATATCATGAAACAATTTAAGGAATTGATGGATAAATGTACAAAATTGTCACAGGAGGTTCTTGGACTAAGAAAGGAGTTGTCTACAGTCAAAGCTACTTAAGGTGCTGAGATAAGAAGGCTTAAGCTCAGGGTTACCCATCTTGAGGGGAGGTTAAAGAGGAGTTCCAAACCAAGTTTGGAAGAGGATGCTTCCAAACAAGGGAGGAATGATCAGGAGGCTGTAGTGAATACTCAGGATCAGGAAGTTGTAATAGGTTCAGGGGAGGTTGAAAAGGACTCTGTTGAAAATGTTGGTGATAAGAGTGGAAAGGTTGACTCTGCTGGTGCAGAACACTCTGCTGATGGGTTAAAGGTTTCTGCTGATGATACTGAGAAGAGTACAGCAGTAAAGGACTCTGCTGAATCAGATGATGAAAAGTTAACCTTAGCTCAAGTACTGCTGAACATGAACAAAGGAACTAAAACACCCACACCATCACAACAACAACCTGCTGCTGAATCTGCTGAAGAGTTTGAAAGAATGCAAAAGTTGGCTGATGAACAAGCTCAGATTGCTCAGGATGAAGAATATGCAAGAAGTGTTGCAGCTGATGAAGAAAGAAATCAGTTTGAACTTATGGAAATCAGTTTGAATCTGCTGAATCAGTTTGAACTTATGGAAGGTTGACTCTGCTGGTGCAGAACACTCTGCTGATGGGTTAAAGGTTTGTGCTGATGATACTGAGAAGAGTGCAGCAGTAAAGGACTATGCTGAATCAGATGATGAAAAGTTAACCTTAGCTCAAGTACTGCTGAACATGAACAAAGGAACTAAAACACCCACACCATCACAACAACAACCTGCTGCTGAATCTGCTGAAGAGTTTGAAAGAATGCAAAAGTTGGCTGATGAACAAGCTCAGATTGCTCAGGATGAAGAATATGCAAGAAGTGTTGCAGCTGATGAAGAAAGAAATCAGTTTGAACTTATGGAAAGCTCTACATTTAAAGAAGTTAATCAAGAAGAATTTGATGAACAATTGCAGTATTTCGTTGATCCTGATATGATTGTAAGAGGTGAAGCTTTCTTGATAACACATGATGAGCAGTTGGATGGAAGTGAAAAGAAAAAAGAGCTTGTTGAGTTTATACTCAGAAAGAATGGATTAGCTAAGTGGGAAGAGCTGATTATGAGGATTAAAGAAGCACAAAAGCATGGTTACAAACAAAAGTCATCTTCAAGAAAAGCATTGGTTAATGACATGAAGTATTATTTGAAGAATGCTAGAAATTATCAGATGAAGGATTTCAAAGGAAAGTCAGATGCCTTAATTGAAAAGGAATTTTATGAAACTTATGCTAAGTTAAATCCAAGAAAAGTTTCTGAAAAGAAAAGAAAGCCAGAGGTTATGGGATCTGACAATGTGAAAGAATCTGGGAGTGGAAGTGTTTCAAAGCCCATAGTATCTGATGTTGAAAAGGAGAAAGAAATTATTGTTGAAGCTGAAGCAATGACTGAATCCTCTGTTGGTGTAAAAAGATATAGGAGGATAGTAAAACAGGTGGGTAGGAAGAAGAGGAGATCTCAGTCAGTTTTGATGAGTGATTCAGAGAAAGAGGATAGTGATTCAGAGAAAGAAGAAGTGACTGATGAGCATAATTTTGACAAAGTGACTGCAGATGATATGAAAGGGATTATGGATCTCACAATTCATAAACCTCAAGAAGAACCTGAGTTACTTAATGAAGTTCCTTTGTCAATCAAGTATCCAATCATTTCATATTCTCATGATGTTCTAAATGATAGTCAAGTATGCTGGGTAATTAGAAGATCAAATGGTTCAAGTGTGGGATATATTAGTTTTTCTCAGATGTTACACTACATGGATAGGGATGATATTATTCAACTCTGGAATCTTTACAAGATGAATTATGGTGATACTAGACCAGAGGTGGTGTATGAAAGACTAAATTATTACTACTTGAAGAATATGTTTGAACCAGATGAGAGAAGTATTGAATGGAAGAAGTTATTAAGCTCCACAGTTCAGAAATGGTATTTATATCAATCTTGTGGAGTTCATCTCTTATCATGCATAGGTGTGACTGTGTATATGCTTGTGGAGAAGGATTATGTCATCAACAACAGTAAATCTATTCTGTATCAAATGTTGCAGCCTGGTAAGTTGACATTACAAAGACCATTTGATGTAGATAATCAAGCATTTGAACTAATTGAGAAATATAAAAAGTTGCTGGAATCAAAGGTTTCAAAACAGTAAAGTGTTTGGAAGCATCCTCCTAGTGATTGGCTGGATTTAAGGAAACTTGATGATTTTTGAAGAAAAATATCAAGTTTAGGGGAGGATTGTTGGGTCTAAAATGCTGCTGATTTGAGAAACATAACTCTGCTGAATAGTTATGAGACTCTGCTGATTAGCACAATAACTCTGCTGTTTATGACTCTGCTGATATTGGATAATAGGCATAGTGTAACTCTGCTGCTAGCTCACGAAGACTCTGCTGCTAGAAGATTTACTTTGCTGCTTATTAGATATGTATAGTATGTTAAGGATAAGTATAGAAAAGATACGTATGAATATTTTTCTTGTATAGGAAGTCTTGTAAACCGACTAGGACTCCTTACGCTATAAAAGGAGATTCTAGGGTTAGAGTTAGATATCGATTATCTTAGCATATGTATTATTGTTTACACTTCAAGGTTTCTTGTAACCCTATTGCTGTCGAGCAATCGAATTAATATTGAAGTGTTGTTTGAGAATTCGTTTGTGTTTATTCTTCTTAAGATCAAGTATTAGTTTCCGCATAATATTTGATATACAACTCAAGATCAGTTTCTATACCGATTACTTTAGATTTATCTAAGGTAATTAATAAGATCGTGAAGCTCAACTGGGATCAACACCCTTTGTCGACATCTCTGAGTAATCCTACACCCTTGGATTGCTTCCAATTAATCCCATTCGTTGAAAATGATTTTGGCGCCAAAAAGTCTTACAAGTTGTTTGAGCAGGTTTTTGTAATTAAAGAAATTTGGAGAGATGTGGAGGTGGAGGGGAGAGGTTAGACAGCTGTGGTGATGAGGTGGGGGGTTGAGGTGTAAAGGTGATGGTGGTTTTGGAGCAGTGATGGTTTTGGCGGGGTTGTGTGAGGGAGACGGGTTTGACTGAGGTCAAACCCTGGTTTTGGTTTTGGGTTTATTTAAAATGGAGTGGGCCGGGTTATATTTTGAATTGGGTTGTAACTGGGTTTAATAATTAGGATTTTGGGTTGGTTTTATTTTGGGTTTTTGTTAATTAACTTGGTCCGGTTTGGTTTGTAGAATTATATAAGCTAGGGACCAAACTTGTAAATTCTGAAAATTGGAGGACCCAAGTTGTACATCTTCCAAAATAAACCAAGGGTGATTCCTGCCATGTTCCAATAATCCAGGGACCATACATGAGATTTCCAACAATATAATTTTCCCAGGGACCATTTTTGCAAATTCTGAAAGTGCAGGGACCAAACTTGTAAATTATTGAAACTTTTCACCAAAGGACTAAATATGACAACCTATGATTTCAAAAGGACCTTTGGTGACTTTTCTTACAAAACAAATGCCTAGGGACTAAATTTGACAAGTTTTAAAAGTTGAGGGACTGAAACTGCCAATATTGCAAACTTTGTTCGTTTTTCAATTGTTTTCAAACATTTTGCATTTGAAACATATAAAACACAATCCCTGGGATATTTTCAGTATTTTGATGCATTTCTGAGTGTTTTTGAATGTTTTGGCAGTTCAGATACGACAAAAATGATGAGTATTTACACACTCATCCTTCAAGTGATCCTCTTCATACCTCTTCACTAGCAAGAGAAGAACACAAGTATCCAAGTTGATACAAGGTGTTGTCATCCCTCTTCATTAGCAAGAGAAGAACTCAAGTAATCAAGAAGATACTAGAGTTATAGTTGATAGGTTTTTGTAACACTTGTTACAACCTTGTTGTGTCTTAGCATACATCAAGTTTATTTCCTTTTTGTGAGTGAGAGTGAAGATCAAGTGTGATCTATAGAGATAGTGAACATCTCTTGAAGCCATTGGGCTTGTGTGATTGATCAAGAAGATCAAGGGTCATTAGGTTAGTGTTAGTTGAGTAGAGTGAAGTGAGTGTTGATCATTGTGATCGTGTTGAGATCTTGGTGATCTCTTGAAGCCACTGGGCTTGAGTGTTTGGTCACGTGGACCTTGGTAGATTGGTGCTAGCTAAGATTAGCACTCGACATCTAGCTTAGTGTCGGTAATAGGATAAGCGACGTGTACGGTTTTCTCCGCCTGAAGGGAGGTTGTTGATATAGTGTTTGAAACTCTCGAGTGTGGTACTCGGGGAGTGGAGTTGGGCGAAGAAGAGCTTCATAGCCGAACCACTATAAATCCTCTGTCTCGGTTTGATCTTTCCAACTCTACTCTTTACTTTTATTTGTTATTATTACTTAGCTTAGTGTGTAGTTCATATTGGTGTTGATTGATTACACATAAAGTTCGAATCAAAGTTTCCAATAGCATACTTTTAAAACAAGACTTTTAAAAGAAGTTTTTTTTAACCGGTAAACTATTCAACCCCCCTTCTAGTTTCCCACAAATGTGATTAATGTAACATGTGGCTGTATTCATGCATTATCAGCATTTTCAAAATTTAGTCGTTGAATTTTGTTGGGTAAAACTCAGTCAATTAAGAAGTTTTGAGGTATATGACTTAGTGATATTTAACCGTGTCTAATAAGATCATTTAATAAGTTGAATGTCTTCCTACAACGTTCAAATGCAATTAAACTCAACATACTATTATAGATGACAAAAGACTAAGGTTTTATTATTTCACATATAGCGAATGGGGATGAGCAACGTCCAGGTGGCGAGAAACCCACATCATAACCACCTAAAATAAATGCATTAACTTCATTAAAAGTAGTCGAGTGCTTAACTCTATCACCAAATTGAAGCAAACATTAGCATATGCAACAAAATCTTCCCTGCATCAACAAATGGAAAAACTTATTAATGTTTAACGTGCACTTTGTACATCAAGAGCCATAGTTTTAATTAGAAATGTTCAGAAATGTACACTGCTTTTTTACTAATCTATCCTTCATATTCATCTTCAAGAACTTGTGGTAGATCAATGTGATTAATGTAACATGTGGCTGTATTCATGCATTATCAGCATTTTCAAAATTTAGTCGTTGAATTTTGTTGGGTAAAACTCAGTCAATTAAGAAGTTTTGAGGTATATGACTTAGTGATATTTAACCATGTCTAATAAGATCATTTAATAAGTTGAACGTCTTCCTACAACGTTCAAACTTAGTGATATTTAACCATGTCTAATAAGATCGTTTAATAAGTTGAACGTCTTCCTACAACGTTCAAATGCAATTAAACTCAACATACTATTATATTTGCAGTGTCCCTTAGCTAACGATTGGTAAATCAACTTCACTGTAAAATGTGAATAGCAGAATATGTAATTATGATGAAAAACCACAGTTATCAGCAGATAGATAAGCAAGAAAAAAGCACATGTTTACCTTGATGGTTTACCTTGATGGTCTCATAGTGATACCATCCAACCTCAGATGATAGTTTAACCAACAAACAGTACTCGTGTCCAGATGTGAGCCTCAAATCCCTGATTTAATAGAGAAACAATTTAAGCACAAATCCATATTCATAAAAACATAACATTGTTCATCTTAGTTATACAGCTAATTAGCCATATATGTAGTCTTATTTGTTTAATATCTGGTCTACTGTTCTAAACATAATTTAACTTGTAACGAATTTGTGTAAATATTTAACCTGAGCGTGAAGGTGGAACAAAATTGGAACGATCGCTCCTTGAACTGACCAAAGGCAGGTTGCAGCAAGCACAAGAATCCTCTTCCATCGTAATAATGGTACCTAGATAAACACTTGACCAATATATACATTAGAAGGGTGTTACCAAGTCAAATAACTTACGATCATAAATAATTATTTTTGAAATACACTAATTATACGACTCACATCAAGAGAGTGTGTACACCAGTATTAACTTGTATTTGGGAGAACGGTTGCCTCTCGAAAGCAAACTGGATCTATGTTCAGTTTACTGCAAACAGATCTCATATATATACTACCTATTCTTTACTTGAAGATGCATAACCAAAATAAGAAGAAATAGGCATAACCGTAGCACTTGAAGATGTAGCAGGTCTTCCACCCAATGTCTGTTGAGCTTGACCAAGTCCTCCACGTCTGTGGATCTCCTTGTGCAAAGCAGGTGCCTACAATATAAGATAATATTGGGAAAAATATTGCAAACTTTGTATAGTACACCGTATAACTATGCCTATTTTATACTTACCTACAATTTTCTACTTACCTTCTTAATACTCTTGTTTCTTTTATTACCAAAACAATTCTAAAACTGTCTCTCAGAAAATGCAACCAAAATAGCATCATGGGTCCTCAGACCTCAAGTATGAAGATTACCTCCTTTTTTACGGGTTCCTTTTAGACAAAGTCAACTCAATGTGGCAAGGAGATGACATGTAAGCTACAAAGCAAAATCAATATTTATCTGATTAAAGCATGTTACAGGGTTTATAATTTTGAATTGCGTCAGGGTTTTTTTTGAACTGAGACATACCTAGGTCGCGAACAGCAGCGGCGTTTGTCTTGCGTAAAAGGAGGAGGAGGTGATATTTGCGGTGTTGTAGCTGTAAAAAAGCAGAAAAAGGTATAACTATTTGAGCACAAATGCACCAGCACAATGAAGAATGATAATAGTAATGAACGTAAGCACAAACATACATATGTGACAAAACAAACATACGAAACCTACGAAGCGAAACCATCTTAACTATGAAACCATGCATCTTAACTTTTTTAAACCACCATGTATGTCATACTAATAACAGATTTTTGTAATGTTGTTTGTTTATCATGGGAGGATTATCATATTCTGACTTACCAGTTGTTTAGGCTTCCCGATTCCCTGCAAATCTTCTAAACCGCATTTATCCTACTAATTGTTGTTTTGGCATTTGGATCATTCATGTCAACCTATAATTAAAGTTAATTTGAGAAGATTGACATTTAATTTCTTATTACAAAAATATAAAGGGAAACCAAAGTTGATATAACTTACAGTGGGATCCATTTCCAAGCGAACATCTACAACTTTACCATGTAATGTTTGCTACCTTTGCATCCGATTGCTGAAGTTTGTGAAGCTTCTCCTCAAGATTATGATGCGGGCGCTGCTCAAAGAACTGGATGCAAGTAAGTGAAAATACAAACACTTACCAAGTGAATTCAATAATTTACTAACCGAAGATCCACAAAAAAATAACCAAAAAAAGCAGGAACCAAACACCCTTAACACTATAGTATCCAAACACCCCTTTTAGACAACCGTAACCAAAACATAGCAGTAACAAAAAATAAAAAATAAAAAATCAGTCTTTAGACTTTGCATTAACCTAAATAAAAAGAGTTAATATGACCAACTCAACCCGTTTAGAACCGCATTAAATGTTACTATCTCACTGGTTACCTGACCCCCGCAACCTACCCATTCTGCCATCTATGAAAAAACCCATTTTGAATTGGAATTGGAATATATAATAAAATGACAGATACTTGCTACCCAAGCCTATAAATGTTTCTATTTTCCATCAATTAAAAGATTTAAAGTTGTTACCATGAAATACGCAGTCAAGCTTCTATTGTTAAGCAATTAATATCAAGACCCAAAACACTTCTTGAATTTCGTTTCAGTAACAACATAATATAATTAAGTTTTGCTGGTATGTGATTTTGATACAATTTATACTTCCAAAAGGAAACACACAAGTGGAAATATGTGTAACCCCGGTTCGTTGTCCCGTCGAAGGATGAATGGAATTATGTGATTCGGGTTCGTGAAACGTGTATTGAATGGTGATAAATGAGAGAGATTTTTGGTTTTTAATCTACAAATATGAAATATAAACTAAAAACAATTACTAAGACAAGGGAAATACTAATCTAAGGCAAACGTAAAAGAAAACCTAAAAACATGTAAAACCCGGGCTAACCCCGAGCTTTAAAAGTGAAATTAGTGAAATATTAATCCTAGGAATGCCAAATTAATTTACCTAAGTCCTAATTAGCAAAAGAAAATTTTAGAAAAAAAAGAAATATATTTTTTTGATTTTTGTTTTAATTTTTATGAATTAAAAACTAAATAAAAGAAATTAATTGATTAAAAATAGCAAATGAATTTTGAAAATTGTGAAACTTTGCAGAAAAAGACTTTATACTATTCTAAACTTAGGAAAAATAAAATCTTTGAAAAAGCTTTTGGGAATAAGCTGTAATTAAGCTAAACAGCTAAAGTGGGGTTAATATGGAAAAAGGGGTTAAGACATTAATTTTGTAAACGTTTAATGAAAAAGACCCAAGGGCATAGTGGTGAGGTGTGTGTGCTGTGTACTGAGTGACTGGGGTTCGAATCCCAGTTTTGCTATTTTTTTTAAATTATTATTTTATTTTATTTTTTTTTCTTTTGAAACTAATTAAGCACTAAAAAATAAGCTACTTTTAAAAAAGAAATATTTTTAAAACCTACAAATAAGCACAGAACAGCTTATAAAAGGAAACGGTGGCTAGAAAGGGTGAAAAACAAGCAAAAAGCAAAGGAACAATTTGAGAAAAGCTACAATAAGCTAATAGTACTAGATTAAGCTATACTGATCTAAATCTATTCTAAATAAGCCAAGTTAATCAAAAAAGACTATAAGTAACAGTGGATAAGCAAAAAATAATCTCAATAAGCAAATACTAAACTGATGCAGGCCTAAAATGGATCTGAGGTGCTGTTTAAGCTACTGAAAAGCACTTAATAAGCTATCTTAAAAATTCAGAAAAATAAGCAATAACTCAATAAGCTACCAAATTCTATTGTCACCAAATTTTAGCTTAAACTAACTAAAAATGAACTAATTAAAAATAAAAGACAAAGGCTGCTTGGGCTTATTTGACTCTAATGTGCAGACTATTAGGGATTTATGAGCAGACTAGAACCAAACCTATGCTAAAGCTAATGAAACTTTATCAGCTTTTGAAGATCACCTTTGTGCACTAAATGGAACCTAAGTAAACCAAAAATGGGGGCAAAATAAGCTTAAGCCTATAAGAAGCTTGCATGATCAGTACAGACCAAGTTACTCCTAAATATCAACCCAAATCTGTCAAATCCTTCATTTAAGCTAAAGTCTCCAAACAAAAATCTTATAACAGTGATTTAAGCAAGACTCAAACATCCCTAATGTGCAAATGAACAGTGCACCCTTCTTTGACCCGTTTTGACTTTAATCCAAACACCCCTTTAGGGTGACTGTTTTGGATTTTAAGCTAAGGAAAACAACATATAAGCTAAAAACTAATAAGGCAGATGAATTTAAGGCTACAATGAGATTAAATAAGCAATAAAACTGATAAGGAAGCATTGAGAATAAGCAAATAAGCTGTTTGACTATCGTTGACTTTGAGATTAAATGAGAAAACTTAAATTTCCTTAACTAAAGTTGGAATTACAATACTGAAACTGAGTTACAAAGCTTAAAATCTAAAATCTAATCCTAATGACTGAAAGTAAAAAAAACAATAAAATGGTCTAAACTTTTCTAATACATGAAAAATTGGACAAAAATTGCTCTTGAGGAGAGTCTGGTATTTATAGGACTTCAGCTAGGGTTTCATCTCTACTGTGCTTCTTCTCTGGCAACATCTCAGCCCTTGGATTTTTCTTGGTCCCCAATCCTTTAACCTGAGCCGTTTGATTGGTTCTTGAGCCATGGATTGCCAGCGTGGCATTGGAGGGGGGGGGGAGACAGAGCCATGTGAAGGTTTTGGACTGTGGTGGTGAGTTGGAAAGGAGAAAGCGACATGGAGAAGATATTAGCAGGGATTAGGCGGGAAAATGAGGGGGTTAGGGATAATCAATAGTGACTTTTGACTATTTCTTTGACTTTCTATTTTGACCCCGTATTTAGTTAAGGGGTGTGGGCTTGGATCATGGGCTGGTGATGGGGATTGGGTTTTATAAAATGGGTTTTAGTTTGGGATGGATTTTTAATTTTGGATCCGGGTGTAGTAAGTAGATAGTTTAGGATTTAGTTTAGGGACCAATATTGTAAACTTTGTAATTTCAGGGACCAATCCTGCCAACTTTGCAAAGTTAATACAGGGACCAATTTTGTCAAGTAAAAATTATCCAAGGGCTGTTTTGGCATCTTGAGCAATATCTTGGCTCAAACTTGTAAATTTCTTCTCCGGCCTCGGCTTTAAATACTCTTTCCAAATCTCGTGCTCGGTTTTTGCCCTTTTTCATTGATTTTTGTCCATATTCAAAATATCCGTACCTGCACATTTATAAACACAAAAACAACATATATTTGGGATAATTGGTTAGTTTTTGGTCTTTTTGGTCTGTTTTATAAGGTAAATTTAACACATACCAAAATCCCCCAGACTAAGGTATTGCCGTGTCCTCACGCAATGTCATCAACTCACACTTTTAAAACCAAAAATTTCAAACCTCTTTTTACTAACTTTGAAAAGTAGCAAAATATTCAAAAGAGATTAAGAAATCAAAAGTTCTAAAAACGCCCCGTTTTTCCAATTTATTCACACTTACTACTCTTTTTGTATTTTTCTCTTTTTCATGTGACGGTTTGTTGACTTTCATTATCTCACGATAACTTTTAGGATCATGGAGTAGGAAACACGACTCATAAAGAAGTGACCATACGGATAAAATTCGTCGTCCCTGATTTTTCACGAGCCCCCAAACTAAGCTTAAAAACGAAATCATTGTTATATACAAGTTAGATTGCTATCACTACTCATGGAAGTTAATTGTGTATTACTCCTTGTTCCCAAATTCCTATTTTCCTCTATTTATTTTATTTTTGGTGAGAAATGAATTTCTTCATATTCTCGTTTCGATAAGTTTTAGTCCGATAAAGATACCTAGTTTAGACGCTAAGTAGTTTCCAAACCTTCCCTCGAAAACCGTTGCATACAAAAATGAGGTCCACATCAAGGTCTCTGATTTAACACGATTTTGAGGATATCCCTTTTATATACGACCGAAACAACTCATCTACGAGTCCAGAGACAGAAGCTTTTATTAGGATATCCTCGGAGTCGAAATTTGGCATTTTTAACATTTTTAAGCACATATTATAAATCCTTGGCCTTTTAAACAACCTAGACAACGGCAGCGAACCGTCAAGAATCGGGAGTCTAATTTTGACCTTGGATATTTTTCCTCTGCCTTTTTGAAGTCTGAGTCAACGGGAGCGAACCGTCAGGAAACAGAAAACTTTTATCGGCTTTGGATTATTATTATTATTCATTATATATTTTTGCCAAATTCCGAGTCCTACGGCTTTTATAGCAATAGAGACAATAGCACGTACTATCAGGAATCAGTTGCCTATTACACCGTAACACTGACAGTACCTTGATGTGTACCCAACTTTCATAAGCAAGGATTTTCTTAAGAAGAAGTAAAAACTAATTATCGCCAAAACCAAAATACCTTTAATTAGAGTACTATATTTCTTTTTGGTGATACAAACCGATGGGAACAAAAAGCCACAATTAACTTCAATGAGCTCTAAAGAGAACCAACTACTCCACGTTTAGCAATCTAACTTATAAACAACTCTATCATTTCTCGTTCTTCGCAAATTTAAAATCTTAAATAATAAGATCCGCGAATGCTTAGCCAAGTATAAAATCAAGAAGCGCATATTTAAAGTCGATTATGGGAACTTGCAAACTCTTAGAAAGAATTCGCGTTTTCTAGCTCCTTGTATAAAAGACTAGCACAACTTTCTTTTAAAAAGGTTAAGGGGACAAGCTAGGGCTCAACATGCCCGGTCAAGTCAGAATTTTATTCCTACTCTCTCCAGCGGAAAGTCAACAAAATGTCAAAACTCTTATTATATTTTTGCAAAATTTTTTAAATTTTCTCATTTTATTTTTGGATTTTTTCATTTTTTGGAGGAAAAAACGGGGTTGCATGAGTAAACAGGCAAAAATGCTAGGCAAAAATCAAATCGAAAGATGACCCCCCAGACTAAAATGAGACATTGTCCCCAATCTCTTAAAGGTAAGGGTTCTCCTACATAAATCTAAGGCCGTTTATTAATTATGCCAAATAGATAACGTTAGTCGATAAGATTAGGATATCGGGTTTCCCATAAAGCAACGAAGGATGAGACTCGAGTGGAGAGAAGCAAATCCACGAGCACGAGAGTCTTCGTTATTCGGGAAAATACTGGACACATCACAAACAACCACGAAACACGACAAATGGAAGAGTGATGTGGTGTTTTTTGCTCTAATTCTTTTATATCCACGGCAGCGGCGCCAAAGACTTGGTGCGCGCGTGATATGTCGTTGTGGTTTTAGCAGTATTAATGCCTACTCAAGTTTTAAATTTATATTTAGCCGACTTATCAATAAAACATACACTTTAACGAGCAGTGTACCCGGTCAGTATGAATATAATGGTAAGTAGGGTGTCGATCACTAAGAGTGGAACGTATTATCTAGTTATTCTAATCAGTATTTTAATATCTTAAGTTAGCTATACAACCTAATCTAACGCAAGGGGGTTCAGCCTGAGAGACTGGCACGGTTTGGTTATGATTAAATAGAAAACTAAAATAATGAGCACGAATCAGCGATTAGCACACACGTACACAGATAGATACTCGAGACAATAAGAAGACCTGTCCTGATGATTAAGTAGCTTGTCACTTGTTTTATTGCTAGTTTTATATGAAGTGTATATAATTAACCCTTTCTCGTTGGCTCTAATCTTATCGGCGAGTAAACCCTTAATGATCACTTATGTCTATCCCACTATCCTAGAATATTGAGCATTTGTGATGCCTACGTTTCGTATACGCTAGAATAGATAGGCGAGGAAGGGGCATGGCGACCCAAGCAATGCTCAGCTAGACACAGAGGTTATCAATGCACTAATAAAAGTCACCAAAGACATCAACATATAAACTTTAATTAATGGGAAAGCAATTTTAAGGGGTGCCCATGATATTCCGTAGTCACATGGAATCGGCCCATCAATCCTGATGAATTAAAGTGTACTAATACAATAAAACAAAACTACTTAATGAATTGAATACATGCAGGACCTTCTTACAGCTCTTGTATCTTCGTTTAGGGTGTGTCTTGTGCTGCTAACACGTCTGAATTCGGCTTTTAGGGTTTCTGTCTCTCTCTTCTGAGTTTAGCTTCGTGTCCAACCTAAAACTCTCGAAATTCGTCTGACCTTGGGGTATTTATAGTTTCTGTCTGAGGGTTAGATGCGGCGCATAGGATAAGTAGATGCGGCGCATTGACTTAACTTCGCGTAGGGTCCAAGATTAATATACTCAGGAATATTCGTACACCGCCTTAAGATGCGGCGTAACTCCATTTCTCTATGCGGCGCATGTCCTTTGCTGTCTTGGATTGTAACTTGTGAAATCTTGATAGTGATACGCCGTATGTACGAAGTATGTTGCGGCGTATCTGGAGCAGAATGATCTTGATCTTGTACATTTCAGTAGACTCTTAACATCTTGCTTGTTTTGCTCCATAATTAGTCCAAAATCGCCAAGTTTCACATAATACTTGTTTTTACCTGAGAATTACAAAAGTAAACATTAACGTATCAATTCTCATATATAATATAATAAAACAAGTCAAATAAATAGGATAAATGATGATGATAAAATGTACTTATTTGAGTTCATCAAATATCCCCCCACTTGAACTTTACTTGTCCCCAAGTAAACCTTAGAATAAATCTTATGAAAATGTATCCTAAAAGATATTAGGATTTATTTTTATATTTAAGCATGTATTTGTTTTTTGTCATAATTGCACAACCAAACACTTAACGAATTAGAAATAAAATAAAATATTTCGATAAAAGAAAATCTAATCGTTTAACTGTCCAGTCGTGACGAATATTCTATCATAACCTTGGCAAGTATACGCATCTCCTCCACTAAAGCTAAGGAATAACAAGTCTAAAGCGGTAAAAAGGGTTTGTTGGTTAAGGGTTAATCATTCTTCTTAATCTCTATCGATCTCACATTCCAGAAAAGGCGAAAAAATCACAAATACATGATCAAATCCACGACCACGATACTTGCAATTGCTCAAATCCTTAACTCGAATGGGCTAAAGATAGGACCAAGTAATCTTTACCAATAATATTATATCAAAAAGGGCGACAAAATCATAAATACATAGCCGAATCCACGACTACGATACTTAAGATTGCTCAAATCCCTAATCTCAATAAATCAAAGGTTTGGATAAAGAATGATATAGGGTATGGATAATATTTGGGATACAAATTGGTGTAAAATGAAAAATAAACAAAACAGATAAATTAAAATCCTAAGTGTCGTAAATTACTTTCCCAACCATCCCATGAATAAGACTCATATCATTGAATAACTCACGCTTTAACACTTGAAACACACGCTTTAGGTAGACACGAATTATACTCAACAAGATCTCAATCAAAGAATAATCCTAGTTGGCGTTCCCATAACGGCCAACTCCCATTCAATCCATAAATATAATATACAACAAATAGTGGTGATATCGCCCACTTAATACAAAACTTTACATAAGTTGGTTAAAACAAACTTCCAATTTTTCCTTTTTCTTTTTCTTTTCTATTTTTTCGATTTTTTTTTTTTTTTTTTTTTTAACATCAACATAAATGTGTAAAATTTCACAACTTTACTATCACTATTTTTCCGGATAATTTTTCCATAATTTTCATACTTTCAGAAATAACTGTAATAGTGAAAGTAGTAAACACACGAAAAATAAACTCAAAGTTATACAATATTTACTCTCATACCAATTGCATTGTGCAATTTCTTGACTCAACCGAAGATAATGAATTACGCACGCGAACACTGGTAATGTAAGGAAACACACTTTGCCTAAAGCAATTAACCACGGATTTTAATCTACAGGGTAGGCTAAGGTGTAAGGGTGTAACGAAACATTATAACAAAGGTGTAAGAAACGAAAGGAATGGCTCTGAGTGTTTTTCTAGGGGTATCTTACTCTAAAAGTGAGAGTAACAAAAGGGTTTATACGGGGGTTAACTAACCAATGTAGTTAGTTAATATCACATAACATATAAAGGCTATTTGGGTGTAATCCTAGAAATTTACCAATTTAGACAAGTCATTCCAATTATATAGATAATACTTATTATGGTGGTCTCGAATAGTATACAAGCCAAGTTCTAAAGTTTACAAGTCACCGGCACACTCATAGATTTGTGAATTTTGATAAGTTCACAATTTTTGGAAATAATGTTATGTGTGCAGCTATGTAATTTAGACTTTAAACAAAAACATGCTAAAAAATTTTAAATTTTGATATATTAAGCGCATTTTAAGCATATTTTGAAAAAGTTTAGGACAAGTAAGTGTTCTAATTCTCCAATCCCCCCACTTAAGTTAAACAACGTCCTCGTTGTTTGTATCAAAGATTAAAAACTGGAAAATAAAAGAATTAGAACAGAAAAACTCCCCTGAGATTTGCTCGGTATGATCCTCCATTATTCGTATAAGAGCAAAAATCAACTTTCTTGTGGATGAGAACGTTTAAGCTTCAAAAATAATGTATCCACAAGAATGCAGGAATCTATAATACCATTCAGACTTTAACACACCTGAGTTAAGAAGGTTCAAACTTGCATAATACATTAGTAGTTAGAAAAAATATAACTAAAAAAATTAAAATGAAAATCATCAGGTCAGTCGATACGCCGTATCTTATGGAAAAAGATACGCCGTATCGAGCCTGGAATAAGTACGAATCAGAATAGAAGATGCGTCGCATCCTTAACCAGGGATGCGCTGCATTAAAATACTGACAGAAAGTTTTAAAGTCAAAAATAAAAATGCAGAAAATTAAATAAGATATGACCAGTGCAGGCGATGCGCCGCATCTTATGATGGAGATGCGCCGTATCTTCTGCAGGTCTGACAAACTCGACACAGAACAGAAAAGTAAAAATTTTCCGGGTTGTCTCCCGGTCAGCACTTGTCTTTATTCCAGAGTCTTCAAGTTAGACTCACGTTCAGCTCCTTATTTTGTTCTATTGATCCCCACATGTCCGTGCACGATGTAGTTGTGAATTACATCGTCACGAACATATTCCGGCCCCAATTCAAGTACACCTTTGTAGAATCCTTTCATCTTTTGGTACGGATACTCGATCCCTTTCTCAGCGTCATTTTCATCTACAAAAAGAAATGGTGTAAATTTGTAACAAAATTTGTTAGGGGCATGTTTAAACCTTGGGTGAGCACGAGGCATCATGTAAGTGATAACGTTGCTTCCACTTTTAAAGGTGATATTTCCTTCAAATCTTTTAGCGTTAATTTCGACCTCCTTACAAAATGGTTTCCCAACGATCACGTCACCCATCTCAACATCACGATAAGCATCCATGTTTTCCACCACGGTGAAATCTGTAACAATAGTTAAATTTTCGACAAAAATAGGTACATTCATGAACATACCAACTACGTTTTTCCCTCTATACTCAATTTTTTTTTCATTATAGAATTATAGAAATCTTTTGACATTACATTAATTGGTAAAATAGGGAAAAAGTTGGCACTAACCTGCTTAAATCCTATCATGCAAGGAAATTGTAAATTATAAGCACAATCTACATGGATCTTTCTACCATAATCACATAAACTAGGATATCCTTCAAATTCATCATAATTCTTAGTGTTGATCATATTGACTCTAGGTATATCCATAATTTCTCCTTCTTCAATTTCGGGTTCAAAATCCTCCATAAATTGATCATTGATTCCTAATGGTAAATTAAGATCATTTAATTCAATGTAGTCTCCATTATAGGTCTCAAGTGATTCATTATTTACCAAGGTTTCTCCCATAAACCTAGCTTCTAGATCGAGGTCCATACGTTCTCTTAATCCTAGCACATAGACGCCTCTAATTATGCTTTTAGCAGGATCTTGGCACTTATAGACTAGTTTATTATTCCCTACCTTTAATGAGATTTTTCTTTTAAACACATTAATCTTAGCATGGGCGGTAGACAAGAAAGGTCTTCCAAGGATTAAAGGAATCTTAACATCCTCGGGCATATCTAATATAACAAAGTCTACAGGGAAAACAAACTTCTCAATCTTAACTAGCACATGCATTTTCAGCAATCTCTTCAGGTCGTTTTACCGTTTTATCAGCCAATTCAATAAGCAACTTAGTTGGTGCTAATTTTCCTAGTCCTAGGGTAGTGAATGTCTTAAGGGGCATAACACTAACGCTAGCTCCTAAGTCAGCTAACACATTATTGAAAGATATATCATTAATTGAACAAGGTAAAGTAAAACTTCCTGGGTCCTTTTCTTTATTAGGCAAGGCATGTAAGTCGGTTGCAGAGCTCTCTTCTTTCATTGTAGCCTTGATCTCCTCTTCAATCTTTGCCTTCTCTTTGAGTAATCTCCTTAAACTGATTGAAGAATTAAAGAAAAATTCGGGCTTTGCAGCATCATTACCATTCATCAATCTTCTAGGAAAAGGTATGTTAGGCGTGACTTCTTCAGTGGTGCTTATGGCCTTGACATGATCTCTTGGGTTAGTTTCAGTTGAGCTAGGTAAACTTCCGTATCCCCTTTCTTGAAGAACTTTGCTCATTTGTCCAATTTGTTGTTCCAATGCTTTGATCGAAGCTCCTTGATTTCTTGTTATAGTATCCGTTGAGGCTCGGATTTCTTTGATCATCGAAAGTCTGCCTCCTTTCTTGATAAGTGGGATTAAAGTTGTTCTTTTGATAGTATCCCGGAGCAGCTTCCCTAAATCTTCCTGAAGGTCGGAATGGTTGTCCAAATTGTGTGTAGTATGCTTCTTCAAAAGTCTCACTTTCATTCTTATTAGGGCAATCTTTAGTGTAGTGAGGTCCTTCGCATTTTTCACATCCAACTTGGGCAGCATAAACTTTCTCATCACGCTTCTTCATCTCTCTACTAATTTTATCCAATTGAGCTTGAATTGCAGCAAACCCGTCAAAATTAGTGCTGCTCTTAGATCTAGTAGAGGTTCCGTCGTGCCATTTTTGAGAGTGATCAGCAGCTTCTTGGATAGCTTTTCTAGCATTGGCTGCACTCATTTGAGGCACAGCTCCCTTAGCATCCAAGATTTGTCTAGTAGGCACGTCCAATCCTTGATAGAACAATATTATCTCCTGCATTGGACTTAGATAATGTTGAGGGCATTTCATCAATAGGTCTTTAAATCGTTCCCAAGCTTGATAAAGAGTTTCATCAGGCTCTTGCTTAAAACTGTTGATAGCCTCCATCTTTTTAGCAGTTTTAGCAGGTGGACAATATCTTTTCAGGAATTTGCTCTTCAAATCTTCCCATGTTGTGATTGAACTAGCAGGTTCATTCCTTAGCCACTTATTAGCAGCTCCTTTAAGCGAAATTGGAAAGATTCTTAGCATAAGTTGATCGTCAGAGACTCCTTCTGTAGTAAACAAATCTGCAATCTCGAGGACCTTTTCAACATGTTCATTAGCATCTTCATGTTCTGTTCCACTGAAAGCATTTTTTCTTAGCTCCTTGAGAAACTGACCCTTTAACTCAAACTTTGACTTTTCATCAAACTTTGGTCTAGAAACTCCTGAACTGTAATCAGCACGGGTTTTGTTCATGTATTCCTCCATAGTAGTGTTTTCCGCCATTGTTTCTGTTTCTTCTTCCTCTTTCTCTTCAGAAAAGTAATCAAGCTCGAACGAACTTGAAATTTCAAAGCTTTTGTGTTGAAAGGCCTTTTAAGCGAATGTAGGGCTCGTTCAGGATCTTCGAAAGGTATAATCAAGTTCTTAGTTGAACTCCTGGTCATGCACTTCCTGAAACTATCACAAAAGCATCAGTAAGGTATGTTCAAGAAAGTAATATATCAGAAAATTAACAACGAAAACGGAATACGAAAAATAAAAGTTGCTGATATCTGCAGAGGATGCGCCGTATCCAAAAAGTTGGATACGCCGTATCTTATAATAGTTAAAATTTAATCAGACTTTTATTCAGAAAACAGATACGCCGCTTATAATTTAGAATGCGCCGTATCAATTTAATTATCAAAAATCGATTATATTTATTAAAATTAAATGCGTCGTATTAACAAAAGCTAATGCGCCGTATTTTCGTTAGGTTTCAAAATACAAGATTTTTGATTTAGTAGATGCGCCGTATCGATAAAGATCGATGCGTCGTATCTGTTTAATAATTCGAAAACCTGTTTTTAATATAAATAGACAATACGCCGTATCTGTTAAAACAGATGCGTCGTATGGCGTTAGGGTTTAGAAAATTTTTTATTAAAAACAGAATACGCCGTATCTTGGGGAAAGATGCGTCGTACTCGAATTTATTAAACGCGTTGTATTTTATAAAAATTAAACGCAATACGCCGTATCTGTGAAAACAGATGCGCCGTATCGTTTGTGTCAGCACAATACAACGATAGCAGAATGCAGAAAAATAGAAAAAGAAAAACAAAAATAAAATCAAACAAAAAGAAAAAAAAATTAAAGAAAATAAAAACACACAAAAAACAGAAAATATGCAAAATATACAATGAATGCAATTTATCTAATATATAACAGGGTTAGTGGTTAGAATCTAAAAATTAAAAAGAAAAACCTAATTAAAATACTAATCAAATTAATAGATAATAACAATTCACTCCCCGGCAGCGGCGCCAAAAACTTGATGTGGTGTTTTTGGCTCTAATTCTTTTATATCCACGGCATCGGCGCCAAAGACTTGGTGCGCGCGTGATATGTCGTTGTGGTTTTAGCAGTATTAATGCCTACTCAAGTTTTAAATTTATATTTAGCCGACTTATCAATAAAACACACACTTTAACGAGCAGTGTACCCGGTCAGTATGAATATAATGGTAAGTAGAGTGTCGATCACTAAGAGTGGAACGTATTATCTAGTTATTCTAATCAGTATTTTAATATCTTAAGTTAGCTATACAACCTAATCTAACGCGAGGGGGTTCAGCCTGAGAGACTGGCACGGTTTGGTTATGATTAAATAGAAAACTAAACTAATGAGCATGAATCAGCGATTAGCACACACGTACACAGATAGATACTCGAGACAATAAGAAGACCTGTCCTGATGATTAAGTAGCTTGTCACTTGTTTTATTGCTAGTTTTATATGAAGTGTATATAATTAACCCTTTCTCGTTGGCTCTAATCTTATCGGCGAGTAAACTCTTAATGATCACTTATGTCTATCCCACTATCCTAGAATATTGAGCATTTGTGATGCCCACTTTTCGTATACGCTAGAATAGATAGGCGAGGAAGGGGCATGGCGACCCAAGCAATGCTCAGCTAGACACAGAGGTTATCAATGCACTAATAAAAGTCACCAAAGACATCAACATATAAACTTTAATTAATGGGAAAGCAATTTTAAGGGGTGCCCATGATATTCCGTAGTCACATGGAATCGGCCCATCAATCCTGATGAATTAAAGTGTACTAATACAATAAAACAAAACTACTTAATGAATTGAATACATGCAGGACCTTCTTACAGCTCTTGTATCTTCATTTAGGGTGTGTCTTGTGCTGCTAACACGTCTGAATTCGGCTTTTAGGGTTTCTGTCACTCTCTTCTGAGTTTAGCTTCGTGTCCAACCTAAAACTCTCGAAATTCGTCTGACCTTGGGGTATTTATAGTTTCTGTCTGAGGGTTAGATGCGGCGCATAGGATAAGTAGATGCGGCGCATTGACTTAACTTCGCGTGGGGTCCAAGATTAATATATTCAGGAATATTCGTACACCGCCTTAAGATGCGGCGTAACTCCATTTCTCTATGCGGCGCATGTCCTTTGCTGTCTTGGATTGTAACTTGTGAAATCTTGATAGTGATACGCCGTATGTACGAAGTATGTTGCGGCGTATCTGGAGCAGAAGGATCTTGATCTTGTACATTTCAGTAGACTCTTAACATCTTGCTTGTTTTGCTCCATAATTAGTCCAAAATCGCCAAGTTTCACATAATACTTGTTTTTACCTGAGAATTACAAAAGTAAACATTAACGTATCAATTCTCATATATAATATAATAAAACAAGTCAAATAAATAGGATAAATGATGATGATAAAATGTACTTATTTGAGTTCATCAAAGAGGTAGCCCTCCTCACGTCACTTATTAGTAAAAAGATAGCATGATAAGAATGGGGTGCCTCCTACGAAGCGCTTGTTTAGTATCGAGTCGTATAGCTTAGACTCGCCCCGAATTTAATTGTTCTTGGGGGAGCATGTGGAAGAGATAATCTCCATCGGATTTTCGTTCAAGATGTTTGGATAAACATTGAAGATGTTTTGGCTTTTAAGCTAAGGAAAACAAAATATAAGCTAAAAACTAATAAGGCAGATGAATTTAAGGCTACAATGAGATTAAATAAGCAATAAAACTGATAAGGAAGCATTGATAATAAGCAAATAAGCTGTTTGACTATCGTTGACTTTGAGATTAAATGAGAAAACTTAAATTTTCTTAACTAAAGTTGGAATTACAATACTGAAACTGAGTTACAAAGCTTAAAATCTAAAATCTAATCCTAATGACTGAAAGTGATGCGTTCGCACGAGGTTTTAAATTTATAAACAAGAATTACCGATAAACTAGGAACACATTCGGGCAAGTATACCCTAGTCATTTGTAGTATACGAGTTGGTAAGTCAAGGTCGTCCCAAGAGACTTGGTTGCACTCAAGTGTCGTTTGTTTGTTTAAGCAAGTAATAAGTTGATGGTTATGATTGTCACGGATCAAACCAACAAGAAAAGCAATATAAGAACAACCACACAAAGAACAAACTTGTATGGACAAGTGATAATAAGTTAGTAAGGACTTGGTGTAAGCCTTTACTAATATTAGGATGGTTAGTTTGGAAAACATATTATCATTGGTAATCCTTTCGACCTATAGAACCAATTATAATAGCTTAGCATTTTATAAATCAAATATACATAAGTCTTAATCAATTGGTCATGTCATAAAACTCATGCCTAAACCAACAACAAACAAAGAGTTCTTTCGACCCATAACTTTGATGTCATCAATTTGTGAAGTTCCATTTACTTGAAAAATAATGATTAGAACACATATTCAAAAGATGCCTTTCGACCTTTAATCTAAATTAAACTTTCACTTGTTATGTTTATTAAGTTTCTCATACAATCGTCACAAAGTACAAGACCAAAACATTCGTCGACTAATGAATTGAAATCAACCACTATTGAGAATCCTTTCGACATATAGACTCAACAATAATTAATCAAAACAATAAACAAGACAAGTTCCAATTTAACCAAATATGATGTTATCATCATAATCCAAACAAACACTACAAATATCCAAACATCCCTTTATCACAAGTTATCATATGAACCAAACAAGTATTAAGACATAATCATTCACAAGACAAAGCACATAAGAATAATCACATCATCAACACAATCAAAGAAACCAAACATGAATAATAGAATTCAACATCATAAAAGTAACAAGAGTTTACCCAAGGTATCAATTACAATAGGTAAAGGTGAAGGATTATAGCAACCTTCAAGCCTCCAATCAACTACAACTTCTAACCAAGCCGGAAAATTACACCCGAACACTTCGTCAAGCACTTGAGCACTACTTCTAGAATTGGCAGAGGTTTGTGGCCTTTTGGGGATGGAAATAGTTGGTGAAAATTCGTCCTTAAGGGTGGAGGCTAGAATTTCACCCTTGAAACCATGCCAAAATGGTCTTATTAATAGGTAGAAGCCACCCTTAGCCAACAAGTAAGTTACTTGGGCACAAAGGGTCATAAAAGTGCAGGTTTATGAGTTAATGAAGGCACATGATCGGACATGAGGCTTGATGGCACTTAATTACACATTAAAAATAACTTGGAGAAGCTAGGTTCAGCCAACCGATCGGATACGGGGCAATACCGATCAGTTGGAGCTCTTGTAGTTGACAAGTTGGCTCCATCCGAATCGGATGTGGGGCCATACCGATCGGATGGAGCCTTCTGACCAGATATGAAAAATACCAAAGTTGTAGATCTTTCTCTTAGCTTTCCGTGGCCGCTTGAATCAACTAAATCTGAGTTCGTATGCTCAAGTTATGGTCAAAATGGTGAAGGTGTGTCGGGGACAACGAGTCTTTCTTTAGCATTTCGTTTGAGCTTCTTTTCTTCATTTATTTTCTCGTTTTCCCTCTTGTGCTTTATTCTTTGAGTCTTTGGAGTGACAACTTCATGACTTTATCTTCTCAAATATATTCCAAGAGACTCGCTTTTGTCGGAAATTTTTCGTACATGCATAAATCTTCGTTTATTGATCATTTCTTCGTCTTTTTCTTCGTTTTCTTTGTCGTGAGCTTCCATGAACCTAAAATATGTAACACCCCAACCCGGCAAGGGTAGAAGTATCACACAAATGGCTCCATATCAGATCAAACAAAGCATACAATCAATAGTAATACAATGGTTCTCAAAGGTTACAAATGAAATCTTGCAATACAAAAGGGTACAAAGGAAAATAAAAGCTGCCTATCAAATCCATAAGTACATCTCTTCTAATAGCTTCTACTCAAAGTCTTCTAGGTCCAAAGTCTCTTCACTCTTACCCAGCTTCCAACTAAAACCTGCCGCGGGAAAAGAAACGCGGCTGAGCTACTAGAGCTCAGTGAACAGATATAACGTAACAAGCAGTAGTATAATGTATAATTTACATGAGTAAAAGAGTGTGGAAGCATGAATACATGGTATCAAGATGAAAGGTAAGAGTACATGGTATCATAAGGAAAGGTAAAAGGGTACATGGTAAAGGAAGTCAGAAATCCACTACGAGCCCATAACATAACATGAATCATAATCATAATCATAATCGTAAACATGCAGAGGGGAGACCTCTTAGTATCCTGTGAATATGAGGGGTGTCCTCAATCATGGGTATCCTGTAAATATGAGGGGTGTCCTCAATCATGGGTTGGAGTAGCTAGCTCCCAGAGTGTGAAAGACGTGTATCGCACACACCATCAGTCACCATGAATAACATAACATAACATGAACATGAACAAATCTAGGATGCATCCATACGCCCCCGGTGGCCATAATCTGCCTCTACATAAACATGAATCATAAACATAAACGTGCAGGGACGGGACAGGTCATCACTCTCCTGCCCTAGAGTCATGCCATCGGTGCATCGACTGACATGGACATGAAACCCTCATGCCTAGTGAGTGGCTCGTAGTATCAAACTGAGGGTTAAGGTCAAGTATCGTGAATCATGTATTTAGTTTACTTGCATAAGTCAATGTCTTGTTTCATAAGTTCATAATCATAGACTCATAATCATGGTTCATAAGCAAGGTTCATAAGCAAAGGTTCATAAGCAAAGGTTCATGGTCAAGGGTTCATAATTAAAGGTTCATAATCACAAAAGGTTCAATATCATGATGGTTCAATAATCGGAGTTCATGAATGAAGGGAACATAGCAATGGTATAAATACTGAAACTGACAGATCAGAAAAATGAAAGAGATCATGAGAAACCTGTGAGAAGGTTCAGAATATCTGTACCTCATACCGCAACCGAAAACACAACAGAAAATATCAAGATCGGAAGCAGACCCCATCTCCAGCGAATCTACACGAATTCATGACTGACTTATTAAAACGTATTTAATTCAGATTACTTATTTCCGTAGGCTTTCCTCATTTAGAAACTTTTCATATTGAGTAGCTTTCTAGTTTTAGTAACTTTCTATAACTATTAAGTTTTCCGATTTAATAACTTTTAGGTTTAAAAATGTCAATTAAATAACTTTTAGACTTAATATAATCAATATTTTAATTTAGGGCAACTATGACAACTTTTAATAGTTTGGGGTTTACACTTGTCATTTTATTAAAGTTTATGGCCTAAAATGCAATTCACATAATAATATGAATTATATTATACCCTTATCGACCCACATAAATGATAGCACACTAGTCCTACTTGACCACATAATCATACATTCTCATGCACATCTATATGATGCTTTCTGTTCCCTTTTTAACGTGACCCTCACAACACAACGCCACACATCTTGACTCCAATACAGCCACCACAATCGACCCTACATTACCCATATAATAACAGATTGAAATCACCTTACATGTTATATATTTGACACTCTTAACTTACCCACAAGCACACCATTTATTTTAGTTTGTTACACCTTAACCTTACATGTTTACAGCCCCACACTATATCATGTGTATACTTTGCACATCATACTCGTTTTATAATCACCACGAGGGGTTTATCCATATTAAGTCTCCATGTTTTCCAGCCCACCAATTATGTTGCACACTTAAACACAACTCTACTCGATCCGTTACACATATTCGATCTAACCAACTTTCATCCTCGTTATACATGATATGCATTCGTCTATTTTCTTTCATATACCCATAGTTTACCTAAAAGTAATTAATTTGAAATGAACTCATATTTTATTGTTTGTTGAGAGATCTAATCTTGTGGTCGCACATGACAATGATATGCAAATATTTAAATAACTCTTTCATTTTTACCTTATTAATCATAGACTGATAGGCTATTAAACTATGCTCAAACTGCTAATGTTGATGTTATTATATGGTCAAGTTGTTGGTTATTTTTATTATCATTATTTTTTTTAATAAGTCGCTACTAGAAATAACTTGGGGCATATAGATAAAAACTTATTGTATGTCTTTAATTGCATGTTCGAATGAAAAATATTTCAGTCATATAGTTTCCCTTGAAGTTATATCAACATCATTTGTACAATTTTAGCTAGACAAATTCTCAATAACTATCGAAAATAAAGATCGGCTTGAGACAAGAAAACGAGGTCTTTAACTTGACCAGACCCAGATTCAGTTTATACTTACACACATTACAACCTACATGTTTGAATACCTGATTATGTTCATATACTACCGAACTTATGAGACATGACACAAACGCCACCAGGTTGTTATACACATATCGCGATACAAAGTAAACCACACCCACGATGCCAAATCTCCTATATATGTGACGTACACCTCTTATTTAATTTCTTTCATGGGTGGTAGTATGATTTTATGTGACGTGAATGTAGCTTTAAATATTACGTAGACTAGACCAGATGCTACATGTATGTCGCATGGTAAGTGGTTTAGGATATATTAGAATCAAGGTACCTTATCTCTGGATAATAGGTCGAGTAGAACAGCCACAAAACTCCAACTAAACAGTCACAAGATCTGCTACAGTCGATCACCACCACAGCTCGTTGTCTCCTCCTCTCCTTCTCGGTTGTAGACTAGATGATGGGGTTGTTTAGAATTTCTTGTTTTCTTTAGAAAGATGGGAACAACAGTATGTGAAATATTGGATGGGTGAGTATGTTTAGGCGTGCAAAGGGAGTAATAAGGGGAAGACGTGTTTTGTGATGGGAGGTTTTTAAGGAAACCATGCCATAATTTTAAATTTCCAAAAATGTCTCTCCATTACTAACCGAATGAGGTGAATTGAAAACAAATATTTATTTCCAAAGCGTGTGAGATTCTTGGACCTTATGACGTGTGGGATTTTTGATTGTGCACAAAATTTCATTTATTTAGGACCTTATGACATATAGGCGTGTGATGATTTAATCAAATGTGTACATTTATTTTATCGTAAGTCTTATTATCGTATAACTTTTATTCGATCAATTAGTAGTAGTTAGGTACTTAGGTTATATTCGGAAAAAGGTGTCTTAATGATTTAATGTCTTTTCAGATGTTTCCAATTAGAGGGGCATTTTAGGTATTTCACGTGTTCAAAATTTCTGGGTTTTACAACTCTTCCCCTCTAAAGAAAAATTTTCGTCCTCGAAAATTGAAGGGAAAACGGAACGGAAACACAGCGGACCGTGAACGGAAAAGTGAATGACTTGTTTCTCATGACTCTAACTTGTTGATCAAAAGCTTCGGTTTTCTCAGAAAAGACATACCATATTGAATCCGAATCAAAGGGATAATATACCAAATGTAACAGATGATAATCGTATTCTCTCGGAAGAGGTACAGAGAGTACATAGGATTTACGGATATATCATCCGTGGAATTTATTAGGCGAATCAGATGAGAATATATCGAATTGTAGAAACATGAGGGTGATATAAATGTTTAACTCTTCAGATTCTCAAATAGTCTCGGCTTCAATATAACCTTTCAAAGGTATTCTCATAAACAAACGGATCTTATTTCCTCAAAGTCCAAAATCTCATCTCTTAACTCATAGCAGATCATAATGGAACAGATTGAACGAATGTGAATCGTACATATGGCAAAACATAGGTGTATTCCTTCATAGACAGATCGAATCCATAAAGACAGAAGACATACTGTTTGATAACATCAACCGGCAGAAAGCTCTACAATGAAACCTATGATTATTATCGGAAGTACAAAGGTCAACATTGCGTGTCGAGTCTCCAAACGTATCAAATCGTATATCGGTGACAATAGAGTTAACGTATCGGTAGAATGAACCTAAAATCTTACTAACACAGACAATCTCAAACAACTATCACATTTCTAAGGCTTCTAAGGTACTTCTCGAAATATCCTATGATCACAATGAGGGTACGTCATATGACGTAGGTATTATCACGTTGGCCAGACGTCATAATACCCGCTTCATATGAGTATACCTTCATGATGGTCATACTTTATCTCAAGTCGTAATCATACCACCTATCTTAATCCACCTAGTGCTTTTATAGTCTCAGGGTTACCAAAGTCAAACATCATAACTAAGAATACGAAATTAGTCGAAGAGTAACGGAAATCCGAAAATGTCCATCAGAGTTCAGGTACATCGTTAATAGTGTCAAGCTTCATAACTTACCGAAATCAATTCAGCCCGGAATAAGCTGTTACTTCAACATCCGTCTTTTCATAAATATCCAAATTTCTTCCATATCTCGTCAAAATTCTCATGCAAATCGTTATTCAACAAACGCAGAATGAACACAGAACGAAATTGCTAACAGCGAACCAAATCATTCAAAGAACCTCATTAACAGGTAACGGAATTTAAGTAGGTTGAGGGGAAACGAATACGTCGACCAAGGCGTCAGGTCTTTTACAACACATCAAAATTCTCATGACAAAACCATCATCCAACATACACAGAAAGAACACCAAACGGAAATACTAACGGAGAATTCGAATCATTCGAAGAATCTTATCGTCAGGTAACTGGAGCTTAAGTGGGTTACGCAGAAGTGAACACGCCATCAATAACCTCGTCCTTCACGAAAGCAACTCATCCAACCAAAATCGTCCACTCGAATACATGATTTCAAAATCTCCTCCAAGTCCGAGTAGTCTGTCTACGCTTGTCCATCTGATCATACGCTGGGAAGGGTGATAAACTTGAGTCTGGTCCCTCAAGCCTTCGGCACTTCTTCTTGACACGGTGATGGAGTAATGTGGATTTCTGGCACGATCTTTAAATCTCTTCATCATCCAGTCTGCTTCCGCTCTCAATTCATCTTAGTACAACCAAGATGAATAGGGAAACAAGATTGCGTTTCTTCGACAGGTCTTCTAACACCGCTCCAGGTTTTAAGGTAATGTCGCCGTCGTCGACTCCAGATTATGTGTTGAATGGTCATCTCCTACGGTCTGGTTGCCTTGATGCCCGAACGGTAATCTTCACGGTTTGCATAATATATGGTTGAGTATTATCCCAGTTCCTCTCTTCTTCTTATCTGCTTCATCCATGATGATGCTTATCGCCACCGTCTTCTACTACTCTTCCACCAAGTTTCTCACTCTGATAACTGTCTTCGATCTCGGTTCTTCCTGTGGGAAACTCTGTCTTCACAATCTACAGGGTAGTGTCGTCTATAATGGTTTCTGGATGTCAATCAAATTTCTCTTCCAGAACAAGTGGTCGTCTCATCAATAATCTCTATGTTCCTCTTCCGTTCTCGTACAAAACACAATGTCATACTATGACAATTTGTCCAAAATACGCAAAGACATGATCATTCTAGCCAATACCATTGGCATAATTCAAACTCATGAAGTTATAATGAGAGCACGGACAATTCTGGAATTATTTAGGGAAAAACTTTCTCATGCACGTTATGACGTCTTCCTTCTTCTTCAAAATAACTGACATACTTCACAGAGGTTACCCTTGGTTAGTTAACCCCCTTCTTAGAGGTTCTTGTGGTTGCTTACAAATAGTCATCCAGTCTATAATCAAAAGACCATACAATAAGATCTGTCAAGATCATCAGATTCATAGAACGAATGCAGTCATCGGATCAGACAGATAGTTCATATATCGAAGTTCAGCACGTGTTTCAATAAAAGTGTTGAGATGGATAAACGAACAGTTCAAAGTGTAGGAATTGACCGGCTTTTTAGCATAAGCAGTAAGTGGGATGTGTATTATCAGTAATACGAACATCGTATATTTGTCAAAAGTGAGATGTACAGAATATCCGTTATTAGCATCATCATGCTCAGTTAACAAATCCATACCGAGATAACATAGCATCATATCCCTCCAAAGGAAAAAGGTTGGTAGAACAAGATTCGTCATTCAAAGGAAAGGAACATAACTTCCTATATCCATGGTTAATAATTACCAGATTTCTCATAGGGGTAGTAACGGATTTATGCAAAATTAAGTAGTATCGGACGATACATTCACATTCAGCATGAGCAATGAATTCACAAAATGTGTCGAACACATTATGGTTGAATGGCTTACGACATGGTCAGAAAGGTGTTAAACAGCTTATCAAACCAAATCGGAGGTGGCTGTCAAAATCTGAAAATGAAACTTAAATGGTGTAAGGTATCCAGGTGGTTTTCCGAGGTATTCCCAGCTTACTTGGTTACTAAGCTTAAGTTGCAAAACTCCTAACTCCTGAAAAGTTCTGATGAGGCTTAACTAAAGGCAAGGGCACGAATCAGAGTGATGCGGAAGCAAATGATACTCACATACATGTCTTAGTCTACCCATTCCTCACTAATCAAAGTTAGGTTCCTATAGAGAGATCCTAAAGCAAATCTTATAGGTTATCTTATGAGCGCTTACAGGGAAACTTAGGGGTCCTAACTTACACAGGCCAAGGGTAAATGTATTACAAATCGCAGCCTGATTTCTCTGATACCATAATTGTAACACCCCAACCCGGCAAGGGTAGAAGTATCACACAAATGGCTCCATATCAGATCAAACAAAGCATACAATCAATAGTAATACAATGGTTCTCAAAGGTTACAAATGAAATCTTGCAATACAAAAGGGTACAAAGGAAAATAAAAGCTGCCTATCAAATCCATAAGTACATCTCTTCTAATAGCTTCTACTCAAAGTCTTCTAGGTCCAAAGTCTCTTCACTCTTACCCAGCTTCCAACTAAAACCTGCCGCGGGAAAAGAAACGCGGCTGAGCTACTAGAGCTCAGTGAACAGATATAACGTAACAAGCAGTAGTATAATGTATAATTTACATGAGTAAAAGAGTGTGGAAGCATGAATACATGGTATCAAGATGAAAGGTAAGAGTACATGGTATCATAAGGAAAGGTAAAAGGGTACATGGTAAAGGAAGTCAGAAATCCACTACGAGCCCATAACATAACATGAATCATAATCATAATCATAATCGTAAACATGCAGAGGGGAGACCTCTTAGTATCCTGTGAATATGAGGGGTGTCCTCAATCATGGGTATCCTGTAAATATGAGGGGTGTCCTCAATCATGGGTTGGAGTAGCTAGCTCCCAGAGTGTGAAAGACGTGTATCGCACACACCATCAGTCACCATGAATAACATAACATAACATGAACATGAACAAATCTAGGATGCATCCATACGCCCCCGGTGGCCATAATCTGCCTCTACATAAACATGAATCATAAACATAAACGTGCAGGGACGGGACAGGTCATCACTCTCCTGCCCTAGAGTCATGCCATCGGTGCATCGACTGACATGGACATGAAACCCTCATGCCTAGTGAGTGGCTCGTAGTATCAAACTGAGGGTTAAGGTCAAGTATCGTGAATCATGTATTTAGTTTACTTGCATAAGTCAATGTCTTGTTTCATAAGTTCATAATCATAGACTCATAATCATGGTTCATAAGCAAGGTTCATAAGCAAAGGTTCATAAGCAAAGGTTCATGGTCAAGGGTTCATAATTAAAGGTTCATAATCACAAAAGGTTCAATATCATGATGGTTCAATAATCGGAGTTCATGAATGAAGGGAACATAGCAATGGTATAAATACTGAAACTGACAGATCAGAAAAATGAAAGAGATCATGAGAAACCTGTGAGAAGGTTCAGAATATCTGTACCTCATACCGCAACCGAAAACACAACAGAAAATATCAAGATCGGAAGCAGACCCCATCTCCAGCGAATCTACACGAATTCATGACTGACTTATTAAAACGTATTTAATTCAGATTACTTATTTCCGTAGGCTTTCCTCATTTAGAAACTTTTCATATTGAGTAGCTTTCTAGTTTTAGTAACTTTCTATAACTATTAAGTTTTCCGATTTAATAACTTTTAGGTTTAAAAATGTCAATTAAATAACTTTTAGACTTAATATAATCAATATTTTAATTTAGGGCAACTATGACAACTTTTAATAGTTTGGGGTTTACACTTGTCATTTTATTAAAGTTTATGGCCTAAAATGCAATTCACATAATAATATGGATTATATTATACCCTTATCGACCCACATAAATGATAGCACACTAGTCCTACTTGACCACATAATCATACATTCTCATGCACATCTATATGATGCTTTCTGTTCCCTTTTTAACGTGACCCTCACAACACAACGCCACACATCTTGACTCCAATACAGCCACCACAATCGACCCTACATTACCCATATAATAACAGATTGAAATCACCTTACATGTTATATATTTGACACTCTTAACTTACCCACAAGCACACCATTTATTTTAGTTTGTTACACCTTAACCTTACATGTTTACAGCCCCACACTATATCATGTGTATACTTTGCACATCATACTCGTTTTATAATCACCACGAGGGGTTTATCCATATTAAGTCTCCATGTTTTCCAGCCCACCAATTATGTTGCACACTTAAACACAACTCTACTCGATCCGTTACACATATTCGATCTAACCAACTTTCATCCTCGTTATACATGATATGCATACGTCTATTTTCTTTCATATACCCGTAGTTTACCTAAAAGTAATTAATTTGAAATGAACTCATATTTTATTGTTTGTTGAGAGATCTAATCTTGTGGTCGCACATGACAATGATATGCAAATATTTAAATAACTCTTTCATTTTTACCTTATTAATCATAGACTGATAGGCTATTAAACTATGCTCAAACTGCTAATGTTGATGTTATTATATGGTCAATTAGTTGGTTATTTTTATTATTATTATTTTTTTTAATAAGTCGCTACTAGAAATAACTTGGGGCATATAGATAAAAACTTATTGTATGTCTTTAATTGCATGTTCGAATGAAAAATATTTCAGTCATATAGTTTCCCTTGAAGTTATATCAACATCATTTGTACAATTTTAGCTAGACAAATTCTCAATAACTATCGAAAATAAAGATCGGCTTGAGACAAGAAAACGAGGTCTTTAACTTGACCAGACCCAGATTCAGTTTATACTTACACACATTACAACCTACATGTTTGAATACCTGATTATGTTCATATACTACCGAACTTATGAGACATGACACAAACGCCACCAGGTTGTTATACACATATCGCGATACAAAGTAAACCACACCCACGATGCCAAATCTCCTATATATGTGACGTACACCTCTTATTTAATTTCTTTCATGGGTGGTAGTATGATTTTATGTGACGTGAATGTAGCTTTAAATATTACGTAGACTAGACCAGATGCTACATGTATGTCGCATGGTAAGTGGTTTAGGATATATTAGAATCAAGGTACCTTGTCTCTGGATAATAGGTCGAGTAGAACAGCCACAAAACTCCAACTAAACAGTCACAAGATCTGCTACAGTCGATCACCACCACAGCTCGTTGTCTCCTCCTCTCCTTCTCGGTTGTAGACTAGATGATGGGGTTGTTTAGAATTTCTTGTTTTCTTTAGAAAGATGGGAACAACAGTATGTGAAATATTGGATGGGTGAGTATGTTTAGGCGTGCAAAGGGAGTAATAAGGGGAAGACGTGTTTTGTGATGGGAGGTTTTTAAGGAAACCATGCCATAATTTTAAATTTCCAAAAATGTCTCTCCATTACTAACCGAATGAGGTGAATTGAAAACAAATATTTATTTCCAAAGCGTGTGAGATTCTTGGACCTTATGACGTGTGGGATTTTTGATTGTGCACAAAATTTCATTTATTTAGGACCTTATGACATATAGGCGTGTGATGATTTAATCAAATGTGTACATTTATTTTATCGTAAGTCTTATTATCGTATAACTTTTATTCGATCAATTAGTAGTAGTTAGGTACTTAGGTTATATTCGGAAAAAGGTGTCTTAATGATTTAATGTCTTTTCAGATGTTTCCAATTAGAGGGGCATTTTAGGTATTTCACGTGTTCAAAATTTCTGTGTTTTACAAAATAGAAATTATACTTCTTTAAGTACCAAAAGTTCATAAAAGTGATCAATATATATGCATAATATCCACGATAACGCTCCTAAAAACATGTACAATTTGAGCGTTATCATATTTCCCCACACTTGAACTTTGCTTGCCCTCAAGCAAATCTACAAAAAGAAAAATTAAAATACATAACTAAATGACAAAACGAAAATAAAATTTTAAAAATTTTGAAAATTTTTGTAAATATCGAAAAATCTTTTTGGTTTTTTTATAAATAAGCGAAAATTGAGCGCACACTCCCCCACACTTAAGGGTTTGCTTGCCCTCAAGCAAATATTAAGAAAAATAGATCCCACATGGTGCATGAAAAATGATTATAAAAATTATGATGCAAATCTACCAAGTACAAGTACAAGATACGATTCATCGTTTTAAGCGTTATGGTGAAAAACCGAGATGTATGAAGATTTTCTTGCTTGAGTAACATTTCTAAACACCTCACGAAAAAGAAACGAAGTATAATTCACTCAATCACTCATTTATTTAGGTAGTGGAGTATATAAGAGAAATCACACTCATTGCTCAGTCATGATCCGTTTATTACCATAGGCTTGTACAAGAAATAAAACTCCACCGCTGTGGCGTAAGCTCCAAGTGTAAACATCTAAAGAGGTCTTTTATTCGGGTTTAAGGTTAAGGGTAAAGTTACCTGGCTAATGTGCAAATATTTCATACAAGAATATAATAGCTCGCTAACAACGAATTCTTGACTAGCTAAGCAACGGATGGTCACTAGATTGTACCTTGGTTCGCTAACAACGTTACTTGCATAACGGATGGTCACCAAAACACGCCCTAGCTCGCTAGCAACGTTTTTCAACTATTCAAAAACCCGGATGGTCACTACAACATCCATGCACTACATATCTAAACAAAGCAATCACTAAATCCGGATGCTCGAAAGCTAACAACGAATAAAGTAATTTGGTAAGGGTAGGGATAAGGCATGGGAGTATTTATGAAATTGGTTTTAAAAGAAAAATAAAGTCAAGTCTAAGTCCATTGTTGCTAGTTACCGAACAAACCGCAAACCCGTAAATGATTATAGTTAACAATCTTCTCCTCTTCACATATCGATCACCAAATATATATGTATATCACGTCTTAGCACATTGGCTAATCGATATTTCAAACATACTTCCTCTTCCTTCATCTTCATAATAATATAGCACATTGGCTATAATTGTCATCACATATATTTTTTCTTTCTTTCTTTTTTTTTTCTTCGATGACTTATTCATTCATTTTTTTTTCACATTTTTTTTTCAACATTTGTCCTTCATACATCACATCTCCCCCACACTTCGCATAAGCATACACCACAAAAATACAAATAAGAAGTTGCGCACCTTCATCTTTGTCGGAATGGCACACACGAATGGCAGAGTGTGGCTAACTAATAATCATAAAAAACAATCCAACATACCAAGCAACTAGCAACCCACCATTTAGACTTTGAAAAGGGGTTAGGCTAAGGTTTAAAGTGTAAAATATTTTTGTATTTTTCTGGATTTAATCAAAAATGAAAAGGATGGCTCGGAGGGTATAACTAAGGGTATCTAGCGCTAAAGATAAACGCTAACAAATGGGTCCATATGGGTGGTTAACTAACCGATGTGGTTAGCTAATATATCATTAGATGTAAAATGAAGGCCATTTGGTTTTATTCCTAAGGGTGCCTCTTTATCACACGAATACACTTATATCACACGAATGCGATCTTACTGCGGTCTGGTAATGATTTACAAGTACAAGTTCTAGAATAAATAAAATCACCGGCACACTCATAACAAAAGATCCAAGCATAAAAGATGTATGCTATATATGAAACAGGGTCAAATCCTCACAGTTTAGTGGAAAGAGCTATAATATGTGCTAGCAAATGTTATCGATCCCAGAATGGATTGCAATATTAATCGGGACACATCTCAAGTTTTTCAAAATTACAGATTTCACCAGTGGATTGATCCAGTTATTCTAATATATTATCCTAAAAGCGTGAAAACAATTAGATCACAAGGGCAAACAAGTATACAAAATTTTAAATTGGAAAGTAGTTTTTTTTTTTTTTTTTTTCTATTTACTTCTCCCCACACTTAAGTTGCGCATTGTACTCATTTTGAAAAATAAACTTCAAAGCATGTAAAATAGGGAAAATAAATAAATAAATAGTCCAAGAGAAACGAAACTTCCCGGGCCAAGAAATCGCGTAAGCTTATGCTATCATTTGTTTAGCACCTTATCATATAGAGTTCGATCGCGATTTCTCATTCAACAAAACATCTCCACACCAAGTATAATATCACCAATAATCCAATCTCCAAGAGCTTATTAAATCTGCAAAAATAAACTAAACTACAAAAAACGCGTAAAATCCTAAAACTCACTTTCGTAGGCATCACGGTTGCATTTAGCGTATGCAACAAGCCTTTTAAACCCCTCGGTGGCCCGAGTGGATGAGTGAAGTCTCGTGAGGGTTTCCAGTGAACATACCCACAAAGTTCAAAACATATTTATTATTAAAACAAGTACTTATTTATTCACAACGTACTAAATTAACAAAATCTAAAACTAATTTAAAAAGAAATGATACTCTTGCAAAAACCAAAAGACATTTAAACTTATTCGATCTAAACACAAACACACAAGAACAAAATACGAAAAATGAAAATAATTTTTTTTTTTTTTTTTTTTTTTTTTTACCGATTGGTCCATCCGATCGGTTATGGTATCCATCCGATCGGTTGGGATGAGCCAATATTTACCAAGAGCTCCAACCGATCGGCATGGTCTCCATCCGATTCGGTTGGCACTCTGGTGACAATAACTTTTTCTTTTTTTTTCTTTTTTTTTAATGAAAACAAGTTTTACTTAAAACTTTTTATTGACAAAATAAAACAAGAACGCATAACGTAATGAACACGAAAATAAACACAAGTAAAACACATAAACACATCAACACAAATATACTAGAAGAACATCAAAAACATAATACGACACTTAAAACAAAAAGAAACATAAAAACATGCAAGAGATCACAGAACATATAAAACATAAAACTCACAAAACAAGAAAAACAAAAACTAGAAAAAAAAATGGGACAGAAGCCTCCAACCGAATCGGTTACGGGTGGTGACCAATCGGTTGGAATGATTTGGGTGGTTTTTTCGCAAGCACTTTTGAGAACACTTATGAAGCAATCATCGAAATGAATATTTTTAGAGCACATGAAACCAAATCCCAACACCAAAAAACTTTGTTTTGATGCCAAGATCATTAAGCAAAAGATGAGAATTTGAGAGATTTTTGAAACAAAATGCAAAGGAGGCAATTAAGCAAATATCATGAACAAACAAGCAAGCAAGAGCAATCAAACAAGAGCAAAGAAACAAGTATTTATGAGCAAGAGCAATATAGCATTCGAACAAACAAGAAGACAATCAAACGAACAAACAAGCGCAAAACAAATCCCCGGCAACGGCGCCAAAAACTTGATGCGCTTCGAGCAAGTTTTGAATTTATAAACAAGAATTACCGATTAACTAGGAACACATTCGGGCAAGTATACCCTAGTCATATGTAGTATAGGGGTTGGTAAGTCAAGGTCGTCCCAAGAGACTTGGTTGCACTCAAGTGTCGTTTGTTTGTTTAAGCAAGTAACAAGTTGATGGTTATGATTGTCACGGATCAAACCAACAAGAAAAGCAATATAAGAACAAGCACACAAAGAACAAACATGTTTGGACAAGTGATAATAAGTTAGTAAGGACTTGGTGTAAGCCTTTACTAATATTAGGATGGTTAGCTTGGAAAACATATTATCATTGGTAATCCTTTCGACCTATAGAACCAATTATAATAGCTTAGCATTTTATAAATCAAATATACATAAGTCTTAATCAATTGGTCATGTCATAAAACTCATGCCTAAACCAACAACAAACAAAGAGTTCTTTCGACCCATAACTTTGATGTCATCAATTTGTGAAGTTCCATTTACTTGAAAAATAATGATTATAACACATATTCAAAAGATGTCTTTCGACCTTTAATCTAAATTAAACTTTCACTTGTTATGTTTATTAAGTTTCTCATACAATCGTCACAAAGTACAAGACCAAAACATTCGTCGACTAATGAATTGAAATCAACCAATATTGAGAATCCTTTCGACATATAGACTCAACAATAATTAATCAAAACAATAAACAAGACAAGTTCCATTTTAACCAAACATGATGTTATCATCATAATCCAAACAAACACTACAAATATCCAAACATCCCTTTATCACAAGTTATCATATGAACCAAACAAGTATTAAGACATAATCATTCTCAAGACAAAGCACATAAGAATAATCACATCATCAACACAATCAAAGAAACCAAACATGAATAATAGAATTCAACATCATAAAAGTAACAAGAGTTTACCCAAGGTATCAATTACAATAGGTAAAGGTGAAGGATTATAGCAACCTTCAAGCCTCCAATCAACTACAACTTCTAACCAAGCCGGAAAATTACACCCGAACACTTCGTCAAGCACTTGAGCACTACTTCTAGAATTGGCAGAGGTTTGTGGCCTTTTTGGGTTGGAAATAGTTGGTGAAAATTCGTCCTTAAGGGTGGAGGCTAGAATTTCACCCTTGAAACCATGCCAAAATGGTCTTATTAATAGGTAGAAGCAACCCTTAGCCAACAAGTAAGTTACTTGGGCACAAAGGGTCATAAAGTGCAGGTTTATGAGTTAATGAAGGCACACGATGGGACATGAGGCTTGATGGCACTTAATTACACATTAAAAATAACTTAGAGAAGTCAGGTTCAGCCAACCGATCGGATACAGGGCAATACCGATCGGTTGGAGCTCTCGTAGTTGACAAGTTGGCTCCATCCGAATCGGATGGGGGGCCATACCGATCGGATGGAGCCTTCTGACCAGATATGAAAAATACCAAAGTTGTAGATCTTTCTCTTAGCTTTCCGTGGCCGCTTGAATCAACTAAATCCGTGTTCGTATGCTCAAGTTATGGCTAAAATGGTGAAGGTGTGTCGAGGACAACGAGTCTTTCTTTAGCACTTCGTTTGAGCTTCTTTTCTTCATTTCTTTTCTCGTTTTCCCTCTTGTGCTTTATTCTTTGAGTCTTTTTAGTGACAAATTCATGACTTTATCTTCTCGAATATATTCCAAGAGACTCGCTTTTGTCGGGAATTCTTCGTACATGCATAAATCTGCGTTTATTGATCATTTCTTCGTCTTTTTCTTCGTTTTCTTATTCGTGAGCTTCCATGAACCTAAAATAGGAATTATACTTCATTAAGTACCAAAAGTTCATAAAAGTGATCAATATATATGCATAAAATCCACGATAACGCTCCTAAAAACATGTACAATTTGAGCGTTATCAGAAAGTAAAAAAAAAAACAATAAAATGGTCTAAACTTTTCTAATACATGAAAAATTGGACAAAAATTTCTCTTGAGGAGAGTCTGGTATTTATAGGACTTCAGCTAGGGTTTCATCTCTACTGTGCTTCTTCTCTGGCAACATCTCAGCCCTTGGATTTTTCTTGGTCCCCAATCCTTTAATCTGAGTCGTTTGATTGGTTCTTGAGCCATGGATTGCCAGCGTGGCATTGGAGGGGGGGGGGGAGACAGAGCCATGTGAAGGTTTTGGACTGTGGTGGTGAGTTGGAAAGGAGAAAGCGACATGGAGAAGATATTAGCAGGGATTAGGCGGGAAAATGAGGGGGTTAGGGATAATCAATAGTGACTTTTTACTATTTCTTTGACTTTCTCTTTTGACCCCGTATTTAGTTAAGGGGTGTGGGCTTGGATCATGGGCTGGTGATGGGGATTGGGTTTTATAAAATGGGTTTTAGTTTGGGATGGATTTTTAATTTTGGATCCGGGTGTAGTAAGTAGATAGTTTAGGATTTAGTTTAGGGACCAATGTTGTAAACTTTGTAATTTTAGGGACTAATCCTGCCATCTTTGCAAAGTTAATCTAGGGACCAATTTTGTCAAGTAAAAATTATCCAAGGGCTGTTTTGGCATCTTGAGCAATATCTTGGCTCAAACTTGTAAATTTCTTCTCCGGCCTCGGCTTTAAATACTCTTTCCAAATCTCGTGCTCGGTTTTTGCTGTTTTTCATTGATTTTTGTCCATATTCAAAATATCCCTACCTGCACATTTATAAACACAAAAACAACATATATTTGGCATAATTGGTTAGTTTTTGGTCTTTTTGGTCTGTTTTATAAGGTAAATTTAACACATACCAGTATGTAATTTAATAAAAGATTTAAGTTTTGTATAAGTTGCAGACATACTTACAACGGAAACAGAGGCTTCTTTCATGCATCCATATAGTACGCCAACAAATAGTTTTAACGACCTTTGATGTACCCCAGTTGAGAGTTATGTATACAGTTTTCGAATGACTAAGGGAACTCATAAGTTAGATAATAAATCTATACCTAGTCATGTGATAATGGGCTGATTTGGGATTCTATTTCGATATTTTTACGCAATAGGTCGACTAAAAAATAGTTAACATGGAAGCGGGTCACCTGGGTGAGTATGTGAAGCTTCTCAAAGGTCTCTCAAAAGTCCTTGGAATATTTTTCATATGCTTAGACCTCCTTTTATTAGGACTTCCACAACTTGTTTTCAGAAAATGATCATCAAGAATGTAAGTTTAAGGATCAAGTTTTTTGACATGATATCAAGTAACCAATTGCTCAATTTATAATGTGGAAGTGAGAAATTTTCCACAAAATGTACCTTTTCTAGATATTAGCCATGCTACCAGTCGATATATGTATTATTATTATTATTTTTTTTTTTTTTTGGGTATATGACACTTTATGGGCCCTCACCTTATTCATGTATGCTTCATCCTCTAACGTATACCTTTCAGCACCTTTAATCATCTTCTCAATATCCACTTCCGACACACTACCATTGTTAGTTATCTGGATTGATTTGTTCCTGCCAGTGGTTAATAGTTTTTATTAAAATAAAGTTCAATGATGCTCTTTGTAACTGCAAAGTGCAAATATAGTTGGTTTTTATTACCTCAAGTAGTCTGGAAAACACTCCAAAAGCAGAGAAAATAGTGACGATTGAATAACATCTTGAATGAATGAAAAAGAGCATACGAAATTGTCTCTACTATGAACAAAAAAGAACCTCTGGATCATGGCTTTGGAATTCAGTTTTATATGGAAATTCAGGGCGTCGGCTGCTGGAACAATCCTTTCCCTCTAGATGTCTTCGACTATCAGCATGGTATGTTGTAGAATTTCATGTTAGTGGTGGAATCATTAAACGTGATAGAGCTATATCAGAAGAAATAAATTATAATCAGATTAAGTGAATAACATACATCTGTTCTGTCAAATCTTTCAAACAAAACTACACGACTACCACGGTCTCGAGTAGCAAGAAGGTCCCCAAATTTATCAAATTCTATAGCTGAAATTATATACAGATAGTCTTTTGGGGGTCATCACAGCCCGTCTTCACCCACTCAAAATATTACTCGTTCAGACCTAAACTTGTTTCTACCTGCTACCCAGCCCATTTGACCTGTCACTTTGCCACCTCTAATATCCAGGAATGTCATTCAGAAGAACATTTTTGCTCAAGACAAGCTACATAAGATGTGAATACACTAACATATGCGTTCATACTCAAACATGACTTTGCCGACATTTTGTCTTCGTTCAAGTGTAGTTATATTTAATTTTTCGTTTGATATCCAAATCTTATAGGTCCCATTTGGTTGGTGATTTGTAAACCACAAAACTTATTTCGCACACCACAAGGCTTGTTGTGTGCGCCATACCATCTAATGTTGATATTGTACCCTGCAGTATACGAAGTAATTTATGTGGTGGATCGCCCTCCCATTGTGATGTAATAATCATATATCTATGGTCGTATAAACTTAATGAAGACAAGAAAAATAAGTTGCAGTCTGTCTCAGAAACAAAAAAAATACTTACAAAATCAGCATATATCAAATGCTCAAAAAGTTTTGGCGCTTTCACATGCAAATACGGAAGTACCCAAGGTACTACCTTTTTAAAAAGAACATTAACAATCTGACCCATTAACAATGGCTTTAAAGAAGGAATCCATCCCAGCCCCATATACTGCTGAAACTCCAACAGCCCGTAAGTTCTTATAGAACTCCTCAAGAGCAAGAGAAAGATTTCGAGTTAAAGTTGATGGATGAGAGTTGTCAGAATCTAGCGCAGCATGGAACACCTCGAAGTCTGACATCCACTATTCAAATAACCAAATAATAAAATTGTTAAAAAATCTTAAATAGAGAAGATAAATGATAAATCACTAACAAAGGTAAATTTTATTTTTTATTTCTTTTAAATGTGTGTAGCAAGTGGTGGCAATCTCTACTTATTTACTTATGAAAAGGGTCAAATTTATATTAACTTTTATCTCTAGCATGTAAAAGAAACAGCTTGTAAGGAAACGGGTCGAATCTATAAAGTCACACGCAGTGTAATTTAATTCATAAAACCTCAAACCCTTTCAAAAAATATTTATATCACTATCAAATAATCATGCTTGACATATTAACTATATGTGAGAATAATACGAACAAAAAGTGTTTCAGGTCATTCAACATGTAGATGCTTTTATTCATACTCAAGTTACATTTCGTAGGAATCCCTTGTACCACTTCCAGTTACAATTTACAAATAATAGTGATCAGACATTTAAATTAATCTCCCTAATATCACCTAGAACATGGATATCCATATTTATTCCTATTGTATCTAAGCATATATTATATCAATTAGCTTAGGTAGCTACTGTCTTCACCCACAGTGTTTATTCGTTCATTTAATAAGCCATGTCTTTTCCATCTAAGCACAAGCAGAAGTGATCAGACCTTGAGATTGACAGGCTTAATTTAAGTACTGTAAAACTTCTCAGTTTGTGCCTTACAACCTACATTGGCCTTTGCTTCCTAATCAAACCATATTAAAACAAAACTGAAAATAATTCTCAAATCAATATAACATTTTTTACCTAAACTTATGATTAAGCAACAGGTACTTCCTTGCCTTCCTCAATCAAACCCTGAAATTTATGGATTGGATCTTTATTTATTTTGAATTTGAATTATGTTTCCGTGCGTTATGTTTGGCTATGAATAAAAATAATCATAAGTGAGTGTTAAACAACACATACCTCCTCATAATCTAATGGAATGTTATATTCCATCTGCTGCAAATACCTGTATAAACAGAATTAACTAAAAAATTATATACATGGTCACATGTGGAATAAGTTTAGGTGAAAAATGTTATATTGATTTGAAAGCAAACAATTTAAACAAAAAACAGTTAGAAATAGATCATATATAAGCAACATTCACATCAGTTAAAAGTTAAAACAATAAACAATCAAATTAAATTATCCTCACCTTGTTACAATAGCAAATCATTTGCTTGACACCAAAAGGGTGAAACCAAGAAGTGCGTGTTCTCGGGTCTGACCATCCTTGGAAATACCAGCTTCAAAACCATCAGTGGTCGAGTCGATAATCAAGACAGCACACTCAGCCTGTGAAGTTCCAGTAATCATATTCTTGATGAAATCACGATGTCCGGGGGCATCAATAACTGTGCAGTAGTACTTGGTGGTTTCAAGCTTCCACAAAGCAATATCGATGATGGTATTAATAAGATAAACAATCAATAATTTAACAATAAATTATACCGTCAACTTCGTCACCCTGTTCGTTCCTTCTTGTTTGCTGACGGATTCCGTAAACAATCAATAATTTTATTAAGAAAGATGCCACACAAAATGTGAACAATGAAGCCGTGTAAAGTCCTCATATCTTACAGATATGGCGGTCAATAGAAATTTTCCAAGGAAGAGCAGATCTCATAATCGTAACTGATAGCAACAACCACATAATCAGTTAATGAATTGTATACAATTACAAAAAGATCATTGGCTCTCACCTCTTGTTCAAGCTTACAAAGATGAACAGCTGAAACCATGAGTGGAATATGTAGTTTTGGGTTCTCCTCCCTAAGAGCCCTTGATAAGCACTGGAATATGGAATTAAGAGTCATAAATGCAATCGTGCATAATATGCAACGACTAACTATAATAGGGAAATTCAGTTGTTAAAAAAGAGATCAAAATGTTATTACTAACCACAGTTGTTGTAGCTATCATCGTGTAGTCGTCCTATCCATTGCAAACAGTAAAACTGACTCATTATAAAGATTATGAGATGGACGTAAAATAAATAAAAACAAAATATTAGTAACGATCTTACCATAACCTCCAAAAAAAAATGAATAATATGCTTTTCCCATAATCTTCACCTACGACTGTGCATGACAAAGAAAAAGAAGACCATATTAAATTAATGTTTCATTTTGTTTAGAATTAAACCTTAACATCCATCAAGAAATTTCAATATTATAATCAAGGAGAACATCATTAGCCAAATTAGCAACCACCTCCATTGATTCCGCAATACCCCCAAATCGTATGCAACCTACCACTTTTCCCCGACGTGGTTTCTCACTAACTACGATTGACATGAAACACAACAACATGATAAACTCACAACAAAACATTAAAAAAAAATCCGGTTTAATTTGTGGATAACATGATGGCTGTGAAAACAAATTAGGGTTTTGAAGAATGGATGAAACTCATACATATGGCTATATCCGTAATATTTAAATTTGTATGTTTTTTAAAAAATCCGGTTTAATTTTTTTTTGTAAACATTATAGTTTTGGCTTTGTAGTATCTAATTCAAAAATTAAGTTGCTCTAGTGGACATATCTTGATTAATCTACGTGTAAAGCCTCCTGTTATATATAATGTAGAGATAGGGTGTTGGAAAATGCAGCTAAGAATGACGTTGAACTAAGGAATGTTTTGGGCGATACCATTGGCAACCCCGACCAGATGCGACAAAAGGTTGTTACTTACTTACTTACACGTGTAATCTAATTACTAGTACTAGTATGTTTTACTTACTTACACGCGTAATTACTAATACTATGGCATTCCCTTAATTCAACAACGCCCCTGCGGTATTATTTTGCTAACCATGATACCAAAACCATTTCCACTTTTCCCAATTCCTAGATCATTATGGGATTTACAATTGCCAAAAATCTATTTGCAATGTAAGAATTGCAGAAAACTAGAAGGGGGTTGAATAGTTTTACCGGTTTTTCGTTAGTTATAAAAGTTTACTTGTGAAGAACTTTGATTCGATTATTTGTGAAATCAACCGACACCAATATGAACGCTTATTTATACTATCAAGTCTAAACAGTAAATATAAAGAGTAGAGATGAAAAGATCAAACCGAGACAACGATATTTATAGTGGTTCGGCAACGAAGCTCTTCTTCGCCCTACTTCACTCCCCAAGTATCCAACTCAAGAGTTCTAAGCACTATGTCAACAACCTCCCTTCAGGCGGAGAAAACCGTACAATGTCGCTTATCACAATTTCCGACACTAAGCTAAATGTCGAGTACTAATCTAGCTAGTACCAATCTCACTCACGATCCACACGATCCTTACTAATCACACGATCCACACACTCTACTTTAGATCCACTTGATTCCTTACTAATCACACGATCCACACACTCTACTTTAGATCCACTTGATCTAGACACTCTCTACACAATCAACACAGATCTCTACATGATCACAATGATCCACACAAGATAACTAAACAACACAATGACAACTTGATGTATGACAAGATACAACAAGTAAACTACAAGTAATGCAAGTGCACTACACAATGACTCTAACACCTTGTATCTTCTTGATACTTTGTGTTCTTCTCTTGGACTAATAGAGGAATGAAGGTGATCTTTGGTTGGATAAAAGAATCACTCTTAAACAAAAGAAACTATCTAAATGATCAAGGAAATGTAAGTATGAATAGGGGATTAAACTCAGAAGGTTTTGTGTGAAAAAGGATGCCCAAAAACTGTGAAGTGGACTGGTATTTATAGGCAAAGAAAAATTTGTCCATTACAGGGGGACGGCACCACTAAATACCCGACGGTACCACTAAATTTAGTGGTACCGTGCCAGACAAAAACGCTCCTGTTTTTGTTTTAGTGGTGAAAGTTTATTTGGGGAAGTTAGGAGTAATTTGGGGGGGGAAAATAGCTGTTATAAATTTTAAACTTATTTTTCCAATTAAAACATTTCTTTATAATTCAAAAATAATTTGTAAAGTCTATTTTTGAAAAAAAATGTTTTGTCACATTAAAAATGTGAAGTTTGAAACACAAATTCACTTCTTTGATTATTTGTCAAGTTGTAAATTTGTTTGTTCTTACCTAGAGTAATTTACGTAGAAACGGGATATTTCGACTAAAAACTTATTTACGTTAATTTTGACGTACAGTGTTTTTACATTTTGTTATCATATCAAAACGTAAGGATATCGAAAGATAGAAATAACGTTTTTAGACATTATTTGTATCAACAATCTCCCCCTTTTTGATGATGACAAAACATAAACTCATTTTAAATGAAAGATTAATTTTAACATGTTTTTAGTATGAGTTTATATCCCATAGTGTGCAAAATTTTAGTGGTATGTAAGCTTGAAAAGCATATTTTAGTGAAAAAAGTGATTAGTGATTATACAGAATTATTCTAGATAAAAGTAGTAGGATATCAGCTATATGTACCTAAACACAAGATCTTAAAACTTCCGTATTATGTTTTTTTTTGAATAAGAAATTTATAGATGAAACGTGAATAGATCAAGTGAGAAAAATAATTAAAATAAGAAGGCGGAGAATTTATTCTATCCAAAACATTTTAAGTTAAAGATGAAAATTTTGAAAAAAGATGTAGTCCATAGATGCATCTGAAATTGTTGTACTACATTTGACATGCTTTTTATCATTTTCACCAAACAAACAAACCAACCAACCAACCTTGTAAAACAGCAGGAGTGAATCTCTCTATTGGAAATGGCAACCAAGAAGATGATGATAATGTGCCTCTCAAAATCTGCTCATTACTCTTTCTTCAAATTTAATTTGAGAGGTAATTTATTCATTGAAACCCCTTTCCCACATTTTATTCACTCCAATTGTTTTTCAAATGTTGATCGTAATACTCAATCTATTTATCAAAAAGTTGCCAACTTGGATGATGCTTTGAACCTGTTCGATCAAATGTCTCAAATGCGACCTTTTCCTTCCATTATTAAGTTTAATCAGTTGTTGCATTCTCTTACCAAAATGAACCATTTTTCTCATTCAATTGACCTTTTCAAACAAATGTGCGCCCTTGGTGTTCCTGTTGATAAAGTTACAATGAGTGTTGCAATCAAGTGTTGTTGTCAGTTGTATCGCACCAATGACGCTTTTGCAGTCCTAGGCTATTGTTTTAGGCGATCTATTGTACCACATGTCTTCATATTTAGTGCGCTTCTAGATGGACTCATCCTAGAAGATAGGATTCTTGAGGCTGAGATGTTTTTCAAGAAATTGATAAAAGATAAACTTTGTGAACCTGATGTGGTTATGTTCTCCACAATGATTAAAGGGCTTTGCAAGGTTGGTAATAACGTTATCGCCATTCAATTGCTAAGGCTTATGGATGAAAAGGGTTGTAAACCTAATGTTGTTACATATAGCAACATAATTGATAGTCTTTGCAAGGACGAAATGATTGATGATGCTTTCAAACTCTTCAAAGAAATGGTTTTCCAAAAAGGCATCTCACCCGATGTCATCACTTACTGCTCTTTGATTGATGGCCTTTGTAACTTAGGTCGTTTGGATGAAGCCTCTAAGATGCTTCAAGAAATGTCGGATGTTGGGATCTCTCCAAATGTGCATACCTATAATATTTTAGTTGATGCATTTGGTAAAGAAGGTAAATTAGACGAAGCAGAGGATGTTATCAACATCATGCTTGATAGAGGTATTATTCCAGACATAGTGACATACAATTCACTAATTAATGGTTACTGTTTGCGTGGTGAAATGAGCAAAGCAAAGACCATTTTTTATTCAATGGTGTTTAGAGGTCTTGTCCCTAATGTTGTTTCATATAGTACTTTACTGAATGGGTATTGCAAGAATTTGAAAATAGATGAGGCGATGGATCTCTTTAATGAAATATAAACTTATGGTTCGGCGATTCACAATTTCTTTATTTAAATAAAAAGGCGTCCCAATTCATTTAAATAAAGATATTGTAATCATTCTATTTAAGAATTCCCGACGAAACACTCATACTTAACCGATGAACAATGAAAATAAACACAAGTCTTACAAGATATAGGATGAAAATTTACAAGAACAACAACACTAATCAACACTTAATCTCCAATCAACCTTTAACCCTTGTCTTGAATCTTTATCCAACTTGATTTTAATCTTGTAAAACCCTTGTAAGAACCCTTCAACTCAGCCCCTAACACCCTTGTATAGCTTCTAATTTGTCCAAGAAATCACCAAAACAACCTTAGGACCTTGTAGGGATCATCAATACCTTCATCTTTCTTGTACAATTTATATCTTGAATCAAACTTATAAGTGGTGATGGTGGTCATGTAGTGTACGACACAAGGAGAGGACAAGAGAGAGTTTTCTCTAAATTTTGTAGGTGTTGCTTTGTGATGAAGTTTAGTAAAAGGCTTATATATGGAGGTGGAGGTTTAGGTGTCACATAAGTAAGCAAGGAGTGCTAAGCCAAGGCCATGTACTATCTATGGCACGCCACCTCATGCTATGAGGTGGTGAGTGTGTTAGTTTTTGATAAATATTAACTTACGGGGTATAGTTTGGTCCCGGTAATTACTAATGTTAAGCCCTTAAGTCACGAAACTTAAAACTGGGCAACGTAAAAATGTAATACCTATAAAAATGTTAAAACTTATCAATATACTCCAACTAAGTATATTAGATGTGTGATAAGTTTAATGGAGAGCGTATACGTTGATAAAACCTAATAACGTAGGTTTGAGTACGCGTATTACGTAAAGAGTATAATGTTTACGTAAAAATAACAAAGTGGCAATAGTTCATATAAAATATGACTATTGGTGAAAATAGGATATATTGGACACATAGACTTATCATAGTCTTGTGTTGGTCGCGAGGAAAGTTTACACGATTAAACTTTCATAATTACTATAAGTAATAATATTAAATAATAAAAGTAGTTATAATTAACATTAAATAGTTAATTATAGACAGAGGTGAACGAAGACGTTCAGAGAGTAATAATTCAAAAAAGAGTGAATTATTTTAACTTGGAATATTACCTGTTAACTATCGATTACAGTAATTGCTTTTACGTTACGATAAAAGTCAAATAGTCACTAGTCAAAGTCAAAGTCAAAGTAAACTTTGAAAAGTCAAAGGGTAAAATAGTCATTTTTGCCTTATGAAATTTTACGGGTTGCTACAAAAACAAATGACACCATAATATCAAACAAATCTTTTTCGTCTTTCGTAAATTTACCAAGGGCTATAGTTATCGTAATCCTCCTATTCAACTACTCCGACCATTTCCGAAAACCTCATAGTATTTTTGGGGCATCCAAGGAGTCGATCATTTCTGCATGATTTTTTTTCTCGCGCACTACCTCTTCCAATGGGTTTCGAAGATAAAAACCCTTTATTGGACCATAAATTGCCGGGTAAATCCATGAATTCAATTTGATTATTCCTTCTTATTATTAAGCATCTGAATCATGAATTATCTTCTTATGACCCATGAATCCGATTGATTTGTTTTTTGAAAGAACTGGTCAAGGAAAAAGCAATCTCCTCGCCCACTACCGGTTGATCCTTAGGCCTGCCCCACTGGTCTTCCATTAACTAAATGGATTCTTAGATATGTCGTTACTACACTCGGCTTGAAACCAAAGTATGACAAAATTACTATAAATGGTCTGATTTATTTTTGAGTGATTAAAACGATTTATGTATTTTTCTTAAAAAGTTGAAGAGCGGTCCAATAAGAGCAATGATAGACCCACAAAAATACTTCCACAAAACACATCCACAAAATAACTTGGCATTATTTGATTGGTGTATTTTGGCTATATGTTTCCTTTCTTCTTTCTTATTAACCAATCAAACAATGCCATGTCATTTTGTGAATGTGTTTGTGAAAGTATTTTTGTGAGTCTATCATTGTTCGTCCAATAATATTAGTTGTGTTTAAAATTACTCCATCCGTCTCAAAATTATTGTCATGAGAGAGAAATCACAAAGTTTAATAAAAATTGGACCACTATCTAGGGGTGAACATCGGGCCGGTCCCGACCCGAAACTGATTGATCCCGAAACCGAATGTCTCGAAAAACAAAACCAAATCCCGAACCGAAAACCAAAACCGAATCCCGAATCCCGAGCCGAATCCTGAAAACAGTTGGTTTTGTTTGTATTTTTTCTGTTTTTGGCCCGTCCCGACAGACCCGAGTCCCGAATGTCTGAAAAACCAAAACCGAGTCCCGACCCGAGTGTGGTCGGTTCGGTTTCGGGACGCTCATTTTCGGTTGGTTTTTTTTGGGATTTCGGGATTCGGTCGGGATTGCTCACCCCTACCACTATCAATCTCAGCCACTAAAATAGAATATTTTCTCAATAAATTCTTTAGGTTTTACTTAAAAAAGAAAGTGGACAATTATTTTGAGACATCCCGAAATATTGACTATAATTTTGAGACGGAGAGAGTATCAAAATTATAGTCAAGTTAATAATTTGTAAAAACGCATTCTTTCATTTTCACCAAACAAACAAAGGGAATCACTCTTCTGTGGGAAATGGCGACCAAGATGAGAGGTAATTTCTTAATCACCAAGTCTTTCCTTAAAACCCCTTTTTCATTTTTGGCTTACACAATTTCTTCTTCTTCAAATGTTGATGATTTTGAACAACATCATCAATCTAAGTACAAAAAAGTTTCCAACTTGGATGATGCTCTGAACCTGTTCGATCAAATGTCACAGAGGCGACCTTTGCCTTCTGTTGTCAAGTTTACTCAACTGTTGCAATCTCTTACCAAAATGAAGCATTATTCTCATTCTCTTGAGCTTTTCAAACAAATGTGTGCCCTTGGTGTTCCTGTTGATAAATTTACAATGAGTGTTGCAATCAAGTGTTGTTGTCAGTTGTATCGCACCAATGACGCTTTTGCGGTCCTAGGCTATTGTTTTAGGCGATCTATTGTACCAAATGTCTTCATATTTAATACGCTTCTAGATGGACTGGTCCATGAAGATAGGATTCTTGAGGCTGAGATGTTTTTCAAGAAATTGATTAAAGATAAACTTTGTGAACCTGATGTAGTCACTTACAACACCATGATTAAAGGGCTTTGCAAGATCGGGAATAATGTTATTGCCATTCAATTGCATAGGCTTATGGATGAAAAGGGCTGTAAACCTAATGTTGTGACATATAGCACCATCATTGATAGTCTTTGCAATGACAAAATGATTGATGATGCTTTCAAACTCTTCAAAGAAATGGTTTTCCAAAAAGGCATCTCACCCAGTGTCATCACTTACAACTGTTTGATTAAAGGGCTTTGTAAGATCGGAAATAACGTTATTGCCATTCAATTGCTTAGGCTAATGGTTGAAAGAGGTTGCAGACCTGATGTTGTGACATATAACACCATCATTGATAGTCTTTGCAAGGACAAAATGATTGATGATGCCTCTAAGATGCTTAAAGAAATGTTGGATGTTGGAATCTCTCCGGAGGTGCAAACCTTTACTATATTAGTTGATGCATTTTGCAAAAAAGGTAAAGTAGACGAAGCAGAGGATGTTATTGACATCATGATTAAAAAAGGTAATGTTCCAAACATAGTGACATACACTGCACTTATAGATGGTTACTGTTTGCGTGGTGAAATGAGCAAAGCAAAGACAATTTTTGATACAATGGTGTTTAGAGGTCTTGTCCCTGATGTTGTTACATATAACAGTTTATTGAATGGATATTGCAAGAGTTTGAAAATAGATGAGGCGATGGATTTCTTTAATGAAATAACCAGAAAAGGTTTGAAACCCGATGTAGTCACTTACAACACCATGATACAAGGATTGTTTCGGGTTGGACGTTGTGGAGATGCACGGAAACTCTTTGATGAGATGCATGGAAAGGGTCAAATGCCGAATCAATTGACTTATGGAATTATTCTAGAGGGTCTTTGTAACAACCATCAGATAGAAGAGGCATTATCTTTGTTTAATTTAATGGGTGATAGCAAGCTAAATACAAATATTGTTGTGTACAATATCCTGATTGATGGTGCTAGCAAATGTGGGAAGTTTGATATTGCAAGGCTTCTTTTCCAGGATCTAACTGATAAAGGATTGCGTCCTAATGTTCGAACATATACTGTGATGATTAGTGGGCTGTGTAGGGAAGGTCTAGTGGGTGATGCAAAAGACTTGTTTCTTAAAATGGCAGAGAGTGACTTCCCTCCGGATAATGTTACTTACCGTGTTCTTCTCCAAGGATACCTAAAGAACCAATACTATGATGATGTAGAGATTCTTATACATGAAATGGATGGAAGACGTTACTCCCTTGATGCTACGACTTTATCATTGTTATTAGATCAAATCGCAGCAGGTTTGTTAGATAACACTTTACTTGAGTTGATAAGTAAGCTTGTGCCTAAGGAGTTGGTGGGTGCGTCCATTTTTTCTACTTGAATAGGTCTGGGTGAAAAACGGAGAAAGAGGTTGTGGGTTGAAGAGTATACTTACAGAATGTTGAAAAATATGAAATCAGTGCCAAATATCCTTTGACTTCTTGTGTTTGGTTATTCGTAATTGTTATTTCAATGAATTCACAACTGTTATGTGTTTATATTTTCTGTAGGCGACTCACTTGTTGCTAATTTTATGGATGCTATTTGTTGACATCTTCTTTTTATTTCCTGACCCATGTTTTTTCACACTTGATCGATTTTATTGTGGTTGTTAGAGTTTGGTATGGAGTTATGGACAACGTGGATGTCATAGCTCCATTGTGTTGATTTTATTTTTACACTTTCTGCACCAGATCTGCTCACAGGATCACTATATTTCTTCTGTTTCTTTTGGTTTTGACTTTTAACTGAGAAATGCAGCGTACTCGTTTGCAAGATTCCTGCACAAACACATGTTAAAACTATACTGTTTGGGCTGTATTTTGGTTGTTGATTTGTGCAGAAAGACTGCTTGTTTTGGGCCTTTGTCGGGGTTGGTTTTGGTCAGCTATGGGCACCAGCAGTTAACTGCATCAGTTTCTGTTTCTGGATATGTACATGTACTTCACTGCATATCATATAATTGGTAATGGGTGTATAACGAATCTTATACAGCAGAAGCACCAATAAACTGTTGGGAAATTGGGAAATTGGATGGGAACCAATAAACTGTTGGGAAATTGGATGGGAACCGTTTGTTCAGGTATTACTGTTTGTTCAAATACAGCAGAAGCACCAATAAACTGTTGGGAAATTGGATGGGAACCGTTTGTTCAGGTATTACTGTGCCCATGTTTCTTGAAAATGTGTTAATGATTCTTTGGGAAATAATTTAGGCATGCTTAGATATGCATATAGTGGTCATTTACGATTTGGTTAGATTTGTTCTTTTTATGCTATATGTGCTCTATGTTTCACTTGCTTTACCAAATTAAGAATGCGGGTAGGATATGTTTTGGAGAACGTGTTTCTGTAGGTGGTTTGTGGACTTATCTAGGAAAGAACTGACAATCTGCTGGATTCTGAATTTAGTTTGTGCTCTAATAGGTGCTTCTGTGCAACTAGATACGCTAAGGGGGGAGAATGGGGTGGGGGTGACACGTTTTTAGTTTGAGTATTATACAAATGTTTTTGCACATGCATTTGCGTGTATGTGTGTATATACACACACTAGGACCGTGTTAATATTTGCGTTTGTTTGAATAAAATGTGCATCATGAAACCACTTGCTATGATGTAGTCTAGTTGATGTTGTCTATTAATCACTTTTAAGCAACATAGAGTGGGTAGAGCAACTGAGCAAACACTTGATCAAAGTTGCTGGCTAATTTAGCTGGTTGGGCTTCTTTATTTCCCCAAAATAAATAATAATCTAAAATCCAAATTATAATACGGAGTATTTATTTGGCAGTTTTCGGCCCACAAGTTGTTATTGCTTTGCCTTCTTATAGTGGCAATGAACCTGTGCGGTAATCAAAGGTGAACCAATCTTTGTTTCTTTTGGTGTGATCGTGATATCACGTACATAGGTCAAACGCCGCACATGACTTACTCTTTTTAGCAGACATTAGTTCTTTCTTTTATGAAAATATGGAATCTTATTGGAAGATGTACTTTGATTCGCTATACACAAATTAAACTATTGGGGACGGTTCAGTTTTCAATGGTCGTTTCTCTCCTATTTGTTTCTAGTTCAATACATCAAGTCGACTTTTATTGTGATTCTTCATTCTTGTGTCTCAGACAGAAGCGAAAAGGAGAAGTGCTCGAGTTTATAGTCATGGCATATATTGCCAATCCATTCACATAATGACCATGGTCGTTCCATATATTGCAAAGAGAAAGCTAGAACCTTTACAATATGTTTTTTTGGGTGATTGGTTTGTTTCATCAGATGTGATTATGTCATAAGAGCCTACCCTTCAAGTTATTACTTATTAGTACTAGAATAAACGAATAATAGAGAAGTAGAACTATTACTTGATGAACTTGAGGAAAGAATTGTGGTGCTCTAGAATCTGTCATTGTCGGTAAAGTTCTACTTCTTTATTATTCTAAATTTCTAATACCAGTAAGTAATAACTTTAAAGGTTCTAGCTGTAAAGGGTTTTTTTGCGGAGTAACCTCTGCATCTTTTTTTCATCAGTATACTTGACACTGGTTTTCCGTCTCTTATTACAAACTAATCAACTATTAAGTTTCAAGCTGGTTACATTGTTATGGTTGTCTCTTTGCGTCGTATAGCGTACTTCTCTAAGAATAACAAGCTAGATTTATTCAGAATCGGATATCATAGTTCAAAATGCATATTATTATATTCTCTTAATTAGTAGATATTGCTTTCTCTTTGCAGAATGAACATGGTCATCACATATAAGTATTCCGGTTTTTCGGTTATTCTAATACTAATCTATACTCCATATAAAGAGAAAACACATTAATTTGCTTAAACTTAAAAACTGCAGATATTTTTTTTCTGTTTGCAGAACGAACATGGTCATTATGTGAATGGATTGGTTTTGTATACTTTAGACCTTCTTTATAAAGTGGTGGAGAGGCTCAAAGGCATATGGTGAATGGTCATGGTTAGTTGCACGCTTCTTTCATATTTCACTATAAACAGATGATTATAGTGAAAACGATTTTTTTTTTAATTAACACTATATCGAAACAAACCATGGGGTTCCCGGTACCCACACGAACGCCACCAAATGTAAATTTTCTAGAGTTTAACCATATCTTCTTGTGTTTTGAAGCCTGTAACAAACTAACTATAAGTTTATGCATGATTTAATTTTTAATTTAAAAAAATAACAACAACATAATTTCCAACCAATTATTTTAGAAAAAATACACGTTTGGTCCCTGTGGTTTGCTCAGATTTCATGTTTAGTTTCTAAGTCGTTTTAATTACACCAGAGATACCTATTTTTAAAACCTTGCACTCATTTAGTCCCTATTTTCGATGGGCCGTTAGTTTGACTTTTAAGTGTTTAAATATTATTTGCCCGTTAGTCCCTCCGTTAATATTTTTTGCACCGTTAGCCATCATTTTTTAAAATAAATTAAAAAGGGCATCATATGCTCAAACTCGGGGCTTGTTGCCCAAAAACCAGCGCCCCAACCATTGGACTAAGCGTCCAGTGGTGTAATTATATCAAAATAAATTATATTTAACATTTTTTTGGCACAAACTCGTTTTTATCCGTTTTCGTCTGTTTTTATACGTTTTCGTCCGTTTTTTTACATTTTGTCCCTTTTTTTACGTTTTTGTCCGTGTTTTTACGATTTCGATTTGTTTTTTACGTTTTAGTCCGTTTTTTTACGTTCTCGTCCGTTTTTTACGTTTTTTCCCCTTTTTTACGTTTTCGTACGTTTTTATATGTTTTCGTCCGTTTTTTACGTTTTCGTCTGTTTTTATACGCTTTCGTCCGTTTTTTTAACGTTTTCGTCCGTTTTTATACGTTTTCAACCATTTTTATATGTTCATGTTTGTTTTTTACGTTTTTGCCCGTTTTTTACGTTTTTGTCTTTTTTTTACGTTTTCGTCCGTTTTTTTTACGTTTTCCTTCGTTTTATACGTTTTTGTATGTTTTTTTTTTACGTTTTCTCCCTTTTTATACGTTTTCGACTGTTTTTTTAGTTTTTGTTCGAAAATGTATAACAACGAACGAAACTGTATAAAAAAACAGATGAAAATGTATAAAAATGAACGAAAATGTATAACAAAGGACAAAAATGTAAAAAAACAAACGAAAACGTTTACAAATAGCCGAAAACGTATAAAAACGGACGAAAACTAAAAAAAATGCAAAAACGTATAAAAACGGAGGAAATCGTAAAAAAAGGACAAAAACATAGAAAAACGGGCAAAACGTAAAAGAAGGGACAAAAACGTAAAAAACGGACGAGAAAGTAAAAAAGGAGAAAAACGTAAAAAAACAGACGAAAACGTAAAAAAAAAGGACGAGAACGTAAAAAAACGGATAAAAACGTAAAAAAACGGACGAGAACGTAAAAAATGGACAAAAATGTAATAAAACGGACACAAACGTATAAAAACGGAGAAAAAGTAAAAAAAAATAAAGTCAAAACCAAATAAAAACGGAGGTAAACGTAAAAAAAAGGGACAAAAACGTAAAAAAACGAACGAGAACGTAAAAAGTGGACAAAAACGTAAAAAACCGGACGAAAACGTAAAAAACAGACGAAAAAGTAAAAACACGGACAAAAACGTAAAAAAAAACGGATGAAAACGTATAAAAACGTAAAAAAACGGACGAAAACGTATAAAAACCGACGAAAACAGATAAAAACGAGTTTGAGAAAAAAAAGGTTAAATATAATTTATTTTGATATAATTACACCACTGGACGCTTACTCCAGTTGTTGGGGTGTTTGTTTATGGGCAACAATACCCGATTTTGAGTTATGCTGCCATTTTTAATTCATTTTAGAAAATGAGGACTAACGGTCAAAAAATATTAACGGAGAGACTAACGAGCAAATATTATTTAAACGCCTAACGGTCAAACTAATGGCTCATCCAAAATAGTGACTAAATGAGTGCAATGTTTAAAAAAATGACTTAGGGACTAAACATGAAATATATGCAAACCACATGGACCAAACGTGTACTTTTTTCAATTATTTTATGACATGAGTGGTGAAATTAATTCGTAATAAATCTAACAAACAATTTGCCGTACTCATGGCTTGATAAAGGGTTGGTTTGGGTTTAAGGTTAATAAAAGAGTTTGTCTAATGCTTTTTGCATGCCTATGCGTCACCATTACTTTATTATTATTATTAATCAAAACAAGACCTTTTATAATCAATAAAATTATTAGAAGACCTAAAAATATGATTAATTATGTGCATAAATAGATATGGCATTAAGTTATTGGTTTGTGAACAAGCGGATCCTTCTGCTGTCACCAATAGGAAACTGACACATAAATTTAAGCATATGATTAGGCATACCAGTTATGCATGACAATTAATGCTCTTATAACTAATATATGTGCTATGTGAGATACCAAAACATTTTAAAAGTTTATAATAGTTTTATATATCCGAATATCAAAATATCTATAATTTTTGAAAAAAACTTTTATATGTGTTCCAAAACTAACATTTCGTTTATCCGTATCTATCCCGACAGGTCGGGGCAAATACAAATAAACCGTCGCTATTTCACCGGAGCCGAACCACTATCAAATCCTGACTTTAAGTTCAAAAGAGTAAAAAATCTATCTTGAGCTAGTCGAACACCTTATTCAACCACCAACCCAATCTTGTAGATGATGAATTCACGTATGCATCATCGTGCAGTCATGAATGCGGTTTCTATGACACCAATCTTGAGAACCTATGTTTCACGACCACAACCACCTGCACAAAAAAGACTTTTATCTGTTTCAAAGATGATCAACCAGAATTATATACGTAAGATGTCAACCCAACCATCTCAAAAAAAAAAAAACACTTACCAAGTTGGCATCGACGGCTTTTAATGGAGTTAAAAAATACTTGTCATCGGACGATCTGATTTGAGTCTGTGTGGCGGTGGGTTCAAACTCCGTGGATTAGTCGGCCAAACAGTCGAAAATCATGGTTACAAAAAAATAAAAAAAATAAATAATAAATAATAATGATAATAATAATACTCTGTAAGTGATGTCTTGAATTATGCTTTCCTTGTGTCTAGACTCCAATCTGCTAGCTTACAGGCTAAGCTCCTCCGACAGTCTGGCATAGTAAATTATGGATCTTCCTTTAACGATGCTCTGTGTACTTTTAATGCGAAAATGGAGTTCGACCTTTTGAGTAACCCGAATGAGATCGCTGCCCCCAAACTTATGAAGAAATTGGCAGATATATATTTCACACGTGTTACTAAAACGGTTGAATCCACTTTTGGCCTATCCGCTCGACAGATGGCGCTTTGGAGGTCGCAAAACTTACCAATGTGTTTTATGTTACCGCCTAGGTGTCCCCCTGTTTTCTATTCAGATGCCGTGCTCAGCTTGTTCCAGGTCATTTGCGGGGGACATTTATGGGGATCATGCAGTGTCATGTGCTGGTATTATCGGTATTAAGCACCGGCACAACGTGGTACGCGACACTCTCGCTGACATTTGTTCTCGGTCTGGGATCTCGGCTCGTAAAGAGGTTGACATCGGTCTTTGCGGAGAAAGGGACAAAAGCTTACGCCCAGCTGATATATTGCTCTATTCTTGGGACGGTGGGCAGGATGTTTGTGTCGATTTGACAGGGTCGTCTCCTTTAACGCAAACTGGTATGGTTGATTTTGTGCCAGGACGAGTGGTGTCTGAAGCAGCACAACGCAAGCGTATCAAGTATGAGACCAAGTGTGTCGATATTGGATATGGGTTTCTCCCCTTCTCGTTCTCTTCCTTTGGGGAACTTGGGAAGGATACAGTGGCCTTACTGAAGCGGATCCGAAAGTTCTCTGTAACTCAAGACATCGGATCGCGTGCCGCTGCTCATATTTTTGTTAGGATTAGCTTTGCAATAGCTAGAGGAGTGGGAGCCCAGTTAATATCTTGGCTCCCCTCTAATTTCTTATAGATCCTATGAGTTTCTAATAATAATAATAATAATAATAATAATAATAATAATAAAACCAATTCTTTTGATAAATTATCGACTTTCGGATATCGAAATAAGGATATAAGCACATGTGCACTAAATAAAACCAAACAAGGATGCCCCACAATATATTTGAGACAAATGACCTGGTAGAGACAAAAGGACCGGTGAGACCAACTATCTCAACCAATAAATGTCATATACTTGAAAAAAACACCATGATAAAA
>CP139505.1:425204307-425354810 GCA_021014915.2 Artemisia tridentata subsp. tridentata | reverse complement strand
GATTGAGGCGACCGGGCAACTTGTACAACCACCAACTATAAGCCGCCACTTAGCATGCACTAGTACAAAAATGGGATTTAGTCACACATGCTGTTTTTCGAGCAGCCACACAGTCGCCTTTTTATGTGACTAAATGTACCAGAATAAAATAAACAACCACACTTGATCCGACTTGTGTGACCATTTCGGAATTACATCCGAGGCTATAGCCACACATTTGAATATTTTCGTGACTATACGTATCTGGTAAATTTTTTTTTGATTTTTTAGTCACTTATAATTTGGGACGTGTGACGGATACAAATAAGGTTGAAACATTAGTCACACTATATATATACATATGTGACAAATATATGTCACGCAATTGAAAAGTGTGACCAAAATCCATATATGGTCACACGAAGTAATTGTGTATGTGGCTAAATCATATGCTCAAGTTTGTCACACATTATTTAAGCATGACTGCTAGTTTTTGTTGAAAATTTAGCCACATATGAATTTGAAATGTGTGACAACTGAAAAGTAAGTTTGAAGCATAGTCACGATATGCATTTAAAAGTGACAAATATATGTCACACACTTGAGATGTGTGACCAAATGTCATATATGGTCACACTAAACCATAGGCATACATGATTAAGTGTGACCAAAATTCGATACAAATAGTCACGTAAGTTAATATGTGTGTCTAAAGTTAAGTGTGTGTTTGCCTGCCAATTCCTAATGTGTATGGTCACATTTAATTGTAGCACAATCATGTGACTATAGGCCATACAATAGTAACACCATACCACAAATGTGCATCTAAATTATGTTTATGGCCACATTATAAGGGTATTATATGTGACCAATACATTGAAAATAGTCACACTGAAATATTCATGTGACTAATATGTATAGCAAAATGTGAACTCAGTTATCATTAACCTTGATATTAGTCACATTGGGTGTTTGTGTGACTAAATTCAAGATGTTACATATGGTCACATGAAGTATTTATTTAGGTGTCTAAATCATAGAGTCATATTTTGAGTTCAGACTGTTAGTCATGACTCTTCATTTAATTTGCCCCATTACAATGCTGGGATTTTATAGTCTATCTAGTTTAATGCAGTAGTATGTAAGTATGTTACTTGCCCCTAGCTGGAACCAGATTACTTGACTTTCTAAAGTCAATTTTCAACTTTATAATGAAGTAACATGTTACTAAAGTGCCTGCAAGTGCATATACATGATAAATGGAAACTGCAAATACAATAAAGCTTGACTGCAAGTGGACATATACATGATAAATGTCAGACTATACATTCTAGCAGTAATAACTATACATTCTAGCAGTAATAACTATACATACTAGCAGTAATAACTATACATGTTTAAGTCAAACTATACATTGTAGCAGTAATAACTATACATTCTATTTCTTGTCCTTGGGTCCTAGATATACTCTTCCATCTTCCTGAGCAGTTCATATGCCATGTCATCATAATTAAGCTGAAGCTTGAGTATTTTCTTCCCACGCAACATCTGATGTAGAATGTCTTTGTGAAACTTTAAAGGGTAATCCTTTTCTACAAGCATGTAGATCACCAACTCATTCACAGTTAAAGCATGTACTCCACATCGTTGAAAAATTTTCCATTCTTTAACAGTATTGTGCGTTAGTCTTCTCCAACATTCATCTTCATGATTTGGTTCAAACATTACCTTTAAATAATTCCAGACTTCTCTATCATAATTAGCTTGTTCTGGTGTCTTATTACCAAATCTTTGTTTGAGTAATTTCCATAGAGCTATCATATCTTTTCTATCAAAATCATGAACCATATGAAGAAAGCTTACATACCTTCTAGAAGAACCATCATGCCTCTTAATATCGTAATAAACTATTTCCCCAAAAGATCCAGACTTATAATCAACAATGGGATGTTTGACAGTTAAAGGTTGTGCATCCATGGCTTCTCCTACAGAGTCAACTGCAAGTTCAGTGTGAGCTTGCATTTGTTCTTCAGCAACAGCTTGCTCAGTTTGTTCTTGTTTTCTCTTTTTACTGCTTTCTATTTCCAATTGTTCACCTGCTCTCTTTGAACTGTCATTCAAGAAGAGATCATTGTTTCTCTTGGCAATTGCATATAATTCTTCAATTCTTTTATCATCCAAGAATTTCAAATCCTTTAGTTTCCATCTGTCCACATTCTTCGAATACATGCACATGAGTAGATGTTTATGATATGATGTACATATTGGGTATTGTTGATATTAATATAAATACCTTTGCAAAAAAAAAAAAAAAAAAAAAAAAAAAAAAAAACTACCTGCACATGAGATCTCTTCTTTGTTTTTGAGTGGGTGGCTTGTTCTTCTTTGCTGCATATCTTTGTTCTGCATACAACTTCTTTTTTGCATCAAAAAATTCTTTCAGCATCCTGGCTTTTTCATCTACTGAGTACTTATCTTGCTCTTGTTTATGTAGTTTCTTAGCAAGCTCAGAATCAGCTGCAACCTGAGCCCTTTGCTCATCCCATGAAGCTATTAACTCTGCATCTTTTTCTTCTTGTATTCTCCTTTGTTCCAAAATTGTCTGATGTTCTGCATCATACTTTTGTGAGAATTTCATAGCAATTTCAGCATCAACTTTTAATTGCTCTTCTTTTGATAATGGTTTCTCCACAGGCTCTTCAGTAAGAATTCCTTTACCTTTGCCTTGTACCTGTGGAGTTGATTGTTTAGCTTTTGGAGAGGATGATGGCTCTTGTATCACAACACCTTTGGTTACTGGTTTTGCTGTCTTCAGCTCAGCAAGTACACTAACAGCATTTGCAAAAACCTCTGGTGTAGCAGTACTAGCTTTTGTAGTACCAACTGTAATTGGCTCAGTAGCACTATCAGCATTTGTAACCTTGCCCAGACGATGATCAATCACCACTTGATTCCCTTGGTTATCCTCCCCTGAAACTTTGCCTTCATTCCCTCCCTGTTTGGGAGCATCCTTAGAAGCTTCAGAAGATTTAACCTTTTGTTTGGGAATTCTTGATCCTTTGACTCCTTCTAAATACCTAACCCTTCTCTTCAAAGCCTTTATCTCCCCACCTTGAGCTTTGATGACTCCATCTTGGGAAGAAGCTATTGCTCGCAGATCACCAATTTGTGCAGACAGCTTGGCACAGGTATCCTTCAATTCATTCAAAAGTTGCATACTATCCTCACCACTTCGGCTTGTGTTACCTAGCCCGAGAGGTGGATCACTGGAAAAGTTAAGTTCAGTCTCACCCCTAGGATGAACATCCGAACCCCCCATTGTTTCCATGTGACTGGGACCTTCACCTGAATCAGTTCCAGAGGAACTTTCTTCATTAGAAGTTGTCTTGGTTCGGGTCTTAATGATGTTACCACTGTCATGTGCTGCTGCTAAGCTAGACACAGTAGTGGCAGCCCTTGCCAACATGTCACTCTCCCCCCCAGTGACATCCTCATCTGCAACAGTTGGTATAGAACCACTAGCCTGAGGTAGCTCAGTGTTCTTGGTGTTAGTCCTACGTTTATAGGTCTTTTGTTGTTGTTCTGTGGGTGTGTGATGGGTACCAGCTGGGATTGCTGAACCTTCACCCATTTGGGTTTGGGCTAGTGCCAACATTGTTGGAAACAAAGGTGTCACTCTCCCTGAAAAATCTTTTCCAACCCTACTCATATTAGCAAAAACCTTTTTGGTAAGGCAGGGAGTGGGATAAACATTTTTGTGACTTTTCTTTTTTTTAAATTGGTTGTCCAAAAAGAGTTGCAAAAACCTTGGATATAGAAAATATTTAGCCAAAGAACCATCCAAGTTCTTAACCATATTATCAAAAATTAATTTTGAGAAATTAAATCTGTATTTTCAGCCAAACCCTAAAAATCTAAAATGTGCTAAAAGACCAAATTGCCCCTACAAGTTTAAAAAAAATTAATTAAAAGCTTGTAAAGTATCAAATAAATTCCAAACTTCTGGCAATGCACAAATTATGATCTCAAATAATTTGAAGAACTTCATTTAACATTTATACAAGTTGTGAAATTACCAAAATACCCCTATGAAGGCCGAATGATATTTAAATAAGTTTATATGTATTTTAAAGGTTATAAATATGGTTTAAATATGGGAAAATAATTAGGAAATCAATCCCATTAAATTCCAGCCCATATTGCCGAAATAATTGGTCAATTAACTCCCCTAAAACTCGGCTCCATCATCTTAAATTGATCACACATTTTCTTTTGTCAAACCCTAGTTGCCGCCCCAAAAATAACACACAAACAAATCATCATTTTAAAAATCCGGCCACCAAAACCTTCTCCAACAATTTTTGGTGATTGTCCATCATCAAAAGAAGCCAAGAAAATTCCCTTTCGAATTGTGGAGTCCCCGATCAAGAGTTCTTGAATTTATTTCGTTTTATGCACTCGCAAGGTAATAATTCGCCCATAATTCGTTAATCCTCTATAAAATTCGGTTCTCATTTTTCTGATGTTCTTCATATTGATTATGATCTGGGAAAAATAGTTACAAGGTCGTGAGATCGTTCGTTTGGTCGTGGGGAATTTCTTGGTGTCGAACGCATAGAACCGGGTACCACAAAATCGCAACACCTCATCCGCTCGTCCTAAAATATTTCTGGTATTTTTCTAGCATTCTAATCATCCCATATGACGTATAAAAAATGATATAAACAAGCCATGCATCGTATTTTAATCGTATAATAATTATTGTATTCGAAACCCTAAAAACACAATAATTCTCTAAAACACTCATACGAATTTTCTGGGCTGATTCTATATTTTTCGTGGCATCTATGATCACCATATGATCTGAGAAAAATGATAATTCGAATTATAGAAGCTTAATATAATTATTTCGAATTTATTGGATTAATCGGGTTATGTAATATATAAATCGTATATATGGATTAAAAATGGAACGAATGGTTTAGGGTTCTTGATATGATATAGATCTGGTCTAAATAATGTTCTAATGATGATTTAATGATTGGAAAGTGTTTTGGGAAATTAGGGTTTGATTTTGATTATATTTTATATATACCGATTAGAAGAATAAATGTTGAGGGGGCGTTTTGTAATTTTTAAAATTCGTGGACCATTTTTGTAATACTCTATAAAACCAGGGCAATATGAATAAAATATGTCTTGAGGGTGCTATTTGTAAAATATGGAAGTTTTGGAATTAAAATGTAATTTGTAAACTATGTATATTCGAATTGGAAAATAAATAAAACGAGGGACTGAAACTGTAATTTCTGGAAACTTGAAGTGGTTTTGTGTAAATAATAATGCTAAGAGTATTTTATGTAATTTGGAGTATTTTTGGGGCTAATGTGTAATTATGGCTAATTATATAATTTGATTTGTATTTAAATAAATTACAAGGACTAAATATGTAAATTACCTAAACCTTGAGGGCTGTTTGTAACATATTTATATTGAAGGGTATTTTCTGTAAATTGAATAAATAAAAGGGCTTGATGTGTAATGTAACTAAGATGAGGATTAAATGGTAAATAATAAAAGTATAAGGTTTAATTTGTAATTAATAAAGTAAAGGGGTGTAACTTGTAAATTTTGGAACTTGAAGGCTAATCATGTAATTCTGGAATGTATAAGTGTCTGAAAGGTAAAATGATAAGATTTCAAATGTGGACCTTTAACTTTGGTAAATTTGCATTAATAACCCTAAACTATGAAAGATTATCATATTTGATCTTAGATTTGTATAATGAGTTAAAATGAACGTTCCTTCCATAATAAGCTAATTGAAGACTTAACTTGGCTTGTATCATTTGAATATTGCTAATTATGGAAACCTGCTAAAAATAGAAAGTTACTTAAAATGGAAAAGGGTTGTAATTCTTTTCTACCCCTCTAGGTGTGAAGAAGGAGAAGTCATGATCCTTTGCATCTTATTCTTTTGGTTTGTACTTTGCTTTGGAATAAGGTACAGATATTCTGACCTTCTCTGTAAGGTTTCCTATGATTCTTGTCTGATCGGTTTAATCTCTGATTTGATACTCTGTTACGATCCTTTGCTATGACACCTTTGCTCCGACCTTTGATCCCTGATTTTGGGACCTATGATATGAAGGCCTTTTGATAGGAGATGGAAATGTTTAAGTAAAGTATTTTGAAAGGGTTTTTCAAGCATGATATATTGACTTTAAGAAAACTATTTTGAAGTTCGTTTTATGAAAACTATTTGAAAGACCATTTATGAAAGCTATTTTGAAGGATTGTTTTAAATAAACCTTAAGAGAAAAGCTTTGAAAAATACTTTTGATATTGAACCTTTTGAAGATTTGACCACCTGATACTTTGACCCTTTTGGATATTGACCTGGGATACTTGATCTCCTGATATGACCTTTCTGATGTGACACTCTGATTATGATATGAACTTATGACTTGGACCTTTGACTCCCAGTTTGATACCCGAGCCAAAATTTGTTTCCTAGCCATGAAGGTAACATGGCCGTGTCATTGATGCACCAATGGCATGACTCTTGTGTGGTCAGAGTGATTAACCACACCGTCCCCATTTTGATTTGATATGAGCTCACTATGATATGATTTGTTATGGCCAATATGATTTGTTTGGGGGGCGTATGGATGCATCCTAGATTTGCTTTGTATATGATATGATATGATTTGATTTGGTGACTGATGATGGGTGCAATCCACGTCTTTCACAAAATTTGGGAGCTAGCTACTCCATTTGAAGAATGAGGACACCCCTCATATTATCTGATTATCTGAGAGGTCTCCCCTCTATATGATTTGAAGATTATGGTTACGATATTATATGATTTGATTTGTTTGGGCTCGTGGTGGATGACTGTCCTAAACCTTACTCTTTATTTCCTTTTTCCTATATCTCATTCATTATGATATGTCTGTTCATTTCCATTTGATTTTTGGTTTCCGTTTATTATATATCTGTTCACTGGGCTTTTTAAGCTCAGCCGCACGTTTTCTTTTCGTGTGCGGCAGGTTTTAGTTGGAGACTGGGTAAGAGTGAAGAGACTTTTGGACTTAGAAGACCTTGATAGTTTTCGAAAGTAGAAGTTGTTAGAAGGATGTGCATTGACAGACATAGTATTTAGTTTAGTTTCTTATTTGTAACCTTGTAGTCTCAGTATTTCATTTGTAACCTTTAAGTTTCTAGTGTATTATTTAAGTCGTATGTTATGCTTGCCTTTGATATGTCACCATTTGCGTGACACTTCTACCCTTGCCGGGTTGGGGTGTTACAATTATGGTATCAGAGACAGGTTTGCGACTTGTAGTACATCTACCCTTGGCCTGTGTAAGTTAGGACCCCTAAGTTTCCCTGTAGGCGCTCGTAGGATAACCTTTGCGAAGTTGCGTAAGATTTTCCCATAGGAACATAAGTCATAACCGGTGAGGAATGGGTAGTCTAGGTCATCCATGTGAGTAGTATTTGCTTCCGCATCACTCTGAATCTTGCCTTTGCCTTTAGTCATGCCTTATAAGAACGTTTGTCCCTGAAGACGAGGAAGTCTTATTTTCCGTCATTTGAAGAATGAACTTTGTATGTTCCCTTTGGAAGGATTTGATGTTAATACTTGTCTTGCACGGAATTGTTATCTGAGCATGCTGATGCTAATAACTGATATTCCATACATCTCGCCTCTGACAGTTAAACGATGTTCGTATTACTATCGATGCACACCCTACCATTTCTATGCTATAAGCTAAACAAAATTCTGATCTTTTGAACTGTTCACTCTTCTATCCTACATTTTGATGAACCATGTACTAAATCTGATATGTGAACTATCCGTATGATTTGACAACCACATTCGTTCTAAGAATCCGTTTACCTTGGACTTTGAGGTCTTTTGATTTTGGATGGGTGGCTTTCGTGAAGCTACCGTAGACTACAATATTTGAAATGCGATCTTTAAGAATCTGCTTCACCATATTTTGATATGATATTCTCAATCATTTGAATCTGTTAAGATTATTGTTGTATGAAGCACATACTCCGATCTCTTTGATTTCCAATTTTCTCCTAACGCCTGTTAGTATCCACTCTTGGAAAACTCCGGCACTTGAAAGTTTGTTGTACGAATTTCTGGTGTTTCTAATGAACCTTGTTAAATCCGTTTGTGAAGCAAAGTTTGCATTGAACTAATCTGAATTTGGCGAAACCACGATACTGAAGAAGTTAAGAGATTGTAGGAACTGATGGAATATGGGTTTGTTCACTTCAGTGATCTCTGTGAATGCTCCTGTTCGTTAATGAGGAAGAAAGAGAGAAGTGTGCGGCGGCACACCGACCATCGTGAATGTAACCGTAATCATTATTCCATTTCCGCGTAGCAATATTTGATTTGTTCTATTTTTGAAACTCCGTAGCAGACGACCTCATTTGAGTTTGAAAGACGGAAGAAGCAACCACAAGAACATCTGAGAAGGAAGTTGATTAGTTGAGATTAGGTTCCGCGAAGCATTACAATTTGATTTGTGAAGAGAAAGATTTGTGATATGAAGTTTTCCCTAAGAAGATTTCCTGAAGTTGTTTTAGTACCCATGTGACCACTATGAGTTTTGAATGATGTCAATTGTATTGGCTAGAAGATTCATGTTTTCGCAAGTATTCGGACAATTGTCATAGTATGACAGTGTGTTTATGCTCAGAGACGAACGAGGAACTCGTAGACCATTTGTTTGTATTTTTGTGAATCGACCCTTTGTTCTGGAAGAATAGTTTTGATTTGCGTTCAGAGATTGCAGCAAACAACACCACCAGATATCCAATGACGACAGAGTTTCCACAGAAAGGACCAAGACTGAAGACCATTGTCAGAGTTAGAAACCTTGTAGAAGAGGTGCAGAAGAGGTTCGTGACAGGCGTTACCAAGAGAGAAGCATGTGAGGAGAAGACAGACTGAGAAGAGACTCGATTATATCTCAAGCAGCACGTGGAGACTTCAGTTGGGCATCAAGACGACCAGACCGTAGGAGATGAGCTTTCAGCACATGAACCAGGAAGTCCACAGCAGTTTGAGTTGGTGAATTCTGAATCATGCTAGAAGACCTGTAGGAGACACGCAACCTTGTTTCTCTAGTCATTTTAGTTGTACTAAGATGAATTGAGAGCTGAAGCAGACTCGCAAATGGAGGAATGCACGGTGATCACGTCAGAGATTCACGCTACCACACCGAAGTGTCCAGAAGAAGTGTCGAAGACTTGAGGAACCAGACTCAAGTTTATGATTTCCTTTTTACCCTATGATCGTATGATTAGACAAGAGAGCGACTACTTGGAATTTGAAAAGATTCGAGATCATGAAATTGAAGGGATGAAATTTTGTAGTAACCGTTTGGATTCGAAAATTTTGATTTTTGTAAAGGATGAAGATATTGAAGACGTAATTCATTTCCTCTTAGACCACTTAAGTTTCCGTTACCTTTCGATGGGATCTTTTGAATGAGCTTTACCCCATTAGAAATTCCGTTCTGTATTCGTTATGCATTTGTCGGATGATGGTTTCGTTCTCAGGAGGATGATGAATTGTGGAAGACCTAACGTTTCGACGACGAGTTTCATTTTGAGGTGTACACATTTCGTTACGCTATTTGTACGTTCAAATTCCTCCGATTTAGAATCCGTAGTGATGTTTGTTTTGGACCAACCTTAGGAGGTAGAAGGACTGATAGGTGGTTAAGAGAAGTAGTTCTGTTCGCGACTTGAGATAAAGTATGACCATCATGATGGTATACTCATATGATGCTAGTATTATGACGGTTCGCGAACGTGATAATACTTACGTCATATGACGTACCCTCATTGTGTTCATAGGATATTTCGAGGAGTACTTTAGAAACCTTAGAATTTTGATTTGATATGTGAGAAATTTCGCATTTGTAAGATTTAGGTTCGTTCCACCTATACGCTTAATCTGTTTCGCCGTTATACGATTTGATACGTTTGGATTCTCGGTACGCGGTTGTTGACCTTTGTAATTTCGATAAGAATCTTAAGTTCTGCTATAAGTTTCCTCCATTTGATATCACCTACAATTTATTTTCTGTACGATCTCATCAGATTTGTCTAATCGAATGCTATGGACGGCATATCCATCGCAATCTTGCGTATACTTGTATCTCTTCTGAGAGAATATGATAACCATTCGTCATGTCTGAATATGATCCTTGCAATCTGAATTTCGTATGATATGTCATTTCTGGGAACTAAAGTTACTTTTGGATCGGCAATGAAGAGTCATGAGAAACAAGTCTTTTTACATTTCCGTTCGCTGTCCGTTGTGTCTTCTGTTTCGTTTCATCTCCGTTCGTAAAGATTCTTTGGAAGAACCACCCAGAGCGGGAGGCTACCGGGGAGATTGATGCGCGTGATGTGTCGTTGCGGTTTAGCAGTTTTAATGCCTACTCAAGTTTTAAATTTATATTTAGCCGACTTATCAATAACACACACACTTAACGAGCAGTGTACCCGGTCAGTATGAAGATAATGGTAAGTAGAGTGTCGATCACTAAGAGTGGAACGTATTATCTAGTTATTCTAATCAGTATTTTAATATCCTAACGCAAGGGGGTTTCAGCCTGAGAGACTGGCACAGTTTTGTTTGCAATTAAATAATAAAATAAACAATAGGCACGAATCAGCAAGTAGCACACACGTACACAGATAGATACTAGAGACAATAAGAGGGCTGTCCTTATGATTAAGTAGTTTGTCACTTGTTTTATTGATAGCTTTATATGAAGTGTATGTAATTAACTCTTTCTCGTTGGTCCTATTCTCATCGGCGAGTAAACCCTTAATGATTACTTATGTCTAAAAGTTATTCCTAAGTGATCAATTTAGAAACAACCGTGGGAGCCACATCTTGTCCCGCAGTCGGATGCCCGCAAGCCACTAATAAACACAGAGGTTATCAATGCACTAATAAGTAGTAACCAAAGACATCAACATATAAACTTTAATTGATGGGAAAGCAAGTATTAAAGGGAGTGCAATCTTTCCGTTGTCACATTACACAAGCCACCAATCCTGATGAATTAAAGTTTGCTAAAACAATAAAACAAAACTACTTAATGAATTAAATACATGCAGCACCTTCTTACAGCTCTTGTATCTTAGATTTGGGTGTGTCTTGTGCTGCCTCCTTGACTGAATTCGTCCTTCTGCTCTGCTGTCCGGTCTTTAGGTTTTTTGGTTTCGAACTTCCGGATCTCTTTAATGCGTCTGGTCTACGGGGTATTTATAGTTTGTGTCTGAGGGAAGATGCGGCGCATCTACTTAAGTAGATGCGGCGCATGTACTTAACTTCGCGTGGGGTCCAAGATTATAATATTCAGGAATATTCGTACACCGCCAGAAGATGCGGCGTAACCCTTGATTAGATGCGGCGCATGTCCTCTTGTATCTTGGATCGTATCTGGTGATATCTTGATAGAGATGCGGCGCATGTTGATAGTGAGATGCGGCGCATCTGGAGCAGAATTGACTTGATCTTGTCCATGTCAGTAGACTTCCACTTTATGCACGTTTTGCTCCATTATTAGTCCAAAATAGCTAAGTTTCACCAAATGCTTGTTTTTACCTGAGAATTACAAAAGTAAACAATTAAGTATCAATCCTCATACATAATATAGTAAAACAAGTCAAATTAATAGGATAAATGATAGTAATAAAATGTACTTATTTGAGTTAATCAAATATCCCCCCACTTGAACTTTACTTGTCCCCAAGTAAACCTTAGAATTTCATTTATGAAAATGTATCCTAAAAGATGTTAGGATTTATTTTTATATTTAAGCATGTATTCGTTTATTTCATAATCACACAACTAAACACTTAACGAATTAGAAGTAAAATAAAATAAGTCGATAAAAGCAAATCTAATCGTTTAACTGTCCAGTCGCGACGAATATTCTATCATAAGCTTGGCAAGTATACACATCTCCACCACTAAAGCTAAGGAATAACAAGTCTAAAGCGGTAAAAAGGGTTTTTAGGCTAAAGGGTTAATTATTCTTAATCACTATCGATCTCAAATTCCAGAAAAGGCGACAAAATCACAAATACATGATCGAATCCACGAACACGATACTTGCAATTGCTCAAATCCTTAACTCGAATAGGCTAAAGATAGGTCCAAACTTCACCAATAATAATATATCAAAAAGGGCGACAAAATCATAAATACATAGCCGAATCCACGACTACGATACTTAAGATTGCTCAAATCCCTAATCTCAATAAATCAAAGGTTTGGTTGGATAAAGAATAATGAAGGGCATGGATAACATTTGGGATATAAATTGGTGTAAAAATAAAACAAAACAAAACAAATAAATTAAAATCCTAAGTGTGGTTAATCACTATCCCAACCATCCCATGAATAAGACTCATATCATTGAATAACTCACGCTTTAACACTTGAAACACACGCTTTAGGTAGACACGAATTATACTCAACAAAATCTTAATCAAAGAATAAACCTTAATTGGCACTCCCATAACTGCCAATTCCCATTCAATCCATAGATATAATACAACAAATAGTGGTGATATCGACCACTTACATAACTTTACATCGTTGGCTTAAAAACAAACATCCAACTTTTTTTTCTTTCTTTTTCTTTTCTTATTTTTTCGAATTTTTTTTTTTTTTTTTTTTTTTTTTTTTTTTTTTTTTTTTTTTTAACTTGAAACATAAACATAGATGTGTAAAATTTCACCACATCACTACAACTTTCTTTCCGGATAATTTTTTTCATACTTTTCATACTTTCAGAAATAATGGTAATAGTGAAAGTAGTAAACACACGAAAAATAAACTCAAAAATATACAATATTTACTTTCACTCCAATTTGCATTGTGCAATTTCCCGACCTAACCATAGATAATGAATTACGCACGCGAACACAGGTAATGTAAGGAAACACACTCTGCCTATAGCAATTAACCAACCACGGATTCTAATCTACAGGGTAGGCTGAGGTGTAAGGGTGTAACGAAACATTTTAAACATAGGTGTAAGAAACGAAAGGAATGGCTCTGAGTGTTTTTCTAGGGGTATCTTACTCTAAAAATGAGAGTAACAAAAGGTTTTATACGGGGGTTAACTAACCAGTGTAGTTAGCTAATAACACATAACATATAAAGGCTATTTGGTGTAATCCTAGAATTTTACCAAGTTAGACAAGTCATTCCAATTATATAGATAATACTCATTATGGTGGTCTCGAATAGTATACAAGCCAAGTTCTAAAGTTTACAAGTCACCGGCACACTCATAGATTTGTGAATTTTGAAAAATCACAATTTTTAAAAATAATGTCATGTGTGCAGTTATGTAACTTAGATCTTAAACAAAAACATGCTAAAAAAAAATTTTTAAGTTTGATATATTAAGCACATTTTAAGCATAATTTTTGAAAAAGTTTAGGACAAGTAATTGTTAAGTGTTCTAATTCTCCTATCCCCCCACTTAAGTTAAACAAAGTCCTCGTTGTTTGTATAAAAGGTTAAAAACTGGAAATAAAAAGAATTAGAACAGAAAAACTCCCCTGAGATTTGCTCGGTATGATCCTCCATTAGTATAAGAGCAAAAATCAACTTCTTGTGGATTAGAACGTTAAAGCTTCATACTTGATTTATCCACAGGAAATCCAGGAAACTATAATACCACCAACACTTTAAAACACACCTAAGATAAGAAAGGTTCAACTTGCATAATACATTAGTAGTTAGGAAAAATAAAACTTTAAAAATTAAAACTGAAAATCATCAGGTCAGTCGATGCGCCGTATCTTATTGAAGAAGATACGCCGTATCGAGCCTGGAATAAATACGGATCAGAATAAAGATGCGCCGCATCCTTAACCAGGGATGCGCCGCATTAAAATAAACTGATAAATAGTTTTAAAGTCGAAAAATAAAAATGCAGAAAAATAAAATAAGATATGACCATTGCAGAGGATGCGTCGCATCTCAGGACTGAGATGCGCCGTATCTTCGTGCGGCCTGGACTGAAAATAAAACAAGGTAAAGGATAGGATGCGTCGCATCTGTTTAGGCAGATACGGCGCATGTAGTAACCAAACAGACTGTTAACAGTCTGTTGTAAAATGACTTGTTCCACGGTCTAATCTCATACGTCCTCTCGTACTCTCGTGCTGAACTTAATGCCAGTCTTCGTCAAACATAACAAGAAATATAAACTGAAACATTAAACATAAGCATAAGAATAACGATAAGTACAATCCACAAAAAATAATAATAATGTGTGGAACAATGTCAGTAAAACAAAAGGGTAAGATCATGGGTGAGCGGTGTCGTCCGGATGGGTCCCAGAAGTGCTGGCTCCATCAGTCCTCTGGCGGACTCTGCGCTCGTACGTACGTGCTACTCCCGTAACCTCAGTACCATCAGGACGGGTGTGGGTGATACCCTGATGCTCTAATAGTCTGCTCACACTCCTGACCACCCACTCTAAGTCTCTCCTCAGTACCATCACCTCTCCCTCGACTGCGTCGAGTCTCTGAATCACGGTGCGTGGGGGTACTGGTGCCTGTGGCACCTCCTCGTCGGCAGGAGCAGCAGCCGGAGGATCCTGAGGTCCTCCCTGCTCCGCCTCTGGCCCTGCAGCTCTGGCGGGCCCTAATGCTGCCCAAAAGTGACCTCCCGCAGCAACCTGGCAGATCCCGAGTCTAACCAAATAATCTCTATCGATAACTGGGAGACGGGCCACAATAACCTCCAGCCCAGCTGGGATCTCTGCTCCAATAACTCCAAAATGGCGGGCCAGCCTCGAAACAAAATGCCCGCCAGTCATCTGGCTCCTCCGATCTCTCCCCGCAGCAGATCGGTGGAGGTAGTGCGCTAAAAAGTGGGGGATGTTCACCGACATCCCCTCATCCATACTCCTCAAAAGGAAGAGGTCCAGAGTGGTCACCTTCTCAGGTGACTGACCCCTCCCAGCAATGGTGAGTGCAATCAAACGGTGACATAGCCGCCTCATCGGCTCCCTGATCAATGTATATGATGGGGTGGAAGTAACAATGTCACCCATCGAAGAAATCCTAACCCAGTAATCACTGAATGCCCCTCTGTCAGGGACAACCCGTAAGCTCTCAGCCCAATACCTGGCAAACCCAGCAGATCCAAGCTCCTCCTCAGTGTGTAGTCCCATGGCCAAAATAAACTGCCTCATCGACATCTGCCTATGCACACCTCCTAACCTAAACACCAGTGTGTCAGCTGTATCAATCTCCACATCCGTCTCCCTGTAATGAATCGTGCTAAAGAACTCCAGCATAAGCTCCCTAATCAGAGGCTCGTCAACCCTGAATAGCCTCTCCCAAGCACTAGACCTAAACACAGCCTCCTCATCATCTCCAACAACTACCATCTCCATCCGACGCTGTAAGCTAGCAGCTGCATGTCCACCACCGATCAACCCCACATCGTCGAAATTCAAAACCTGGACTCTGAATATTTTCTTGAAGTAGATCGAGTCGAGCCTATGCAAGTAATCCTCTAGAGTGGCAGGAGTAAGTCCCATGTTCTCGAACTGTAGCCACTGATGCCTCAGTGTGACCTCTGGTAATGTCATCTGAAATAGTATTTGTGATTAGGAGAAGGATTAATGCTCGGATTAAAGGCGGATTAAAGAAGAATGATCGGAATTCGAGTATAATTTTAGTGCGTGTTCTTAACTGTGTGTATTTATGCGGCGTATTCCCGTCGTATTTATAGGGCGACACGATGCGCCGTATTAGAAAATTGGGATGCGCCGTATCTATTTAATTCCGTTGACTAGTCAATAAGTCCTAGTTGGTCAGGAATACGGCGCTTTGGATATTTAGATCCGCCGTATCTCTATGTTAGTTAACGAAATTTAAATGAAGAACGTACCTTGGCCTCCGCAACACAGTTCCTTATACATCAAATTTGGGTAAAAACGGTACACCATATAGATGAATTCAAAATAAGAGTAATAGGCATAAACGTTTCATTAATAATCGTAATCTTATTGTTTAGTTGATAAGGATTTATTCCGAGGTTAGGAACAAATATCGTTTTTAAGCGTGCAAAATTAAGATTACGATTTGAATCAGATGTATAACATAGATAATAAAACTGAGATGATAATGTAGAGAACTTTCCTTTGGGCAGTTGAATTATTGTAGAGTTTACCTGGGATTCTATTTCAAGAATTTAAGAAGTTCAATGTTACCAGTACTGAGTTATCCTCCACTCGTGTCGTCTTATGTTCGGTAACTCCAGCTAACCTCTCTTGGTTTGGTTCAGAATGTAATCTTTCTTGGTGATGCTCGAGTCATCATTTATTCTGAAAATAAACAACTTGCACACGAGAGTAGCTGACCGATCAAGGTAAATATCAAAAATCAACTATATTTATCAAATTATATTCGTCGTACTAACAAAAGTTAATGCGCCGTATTATCGTTACGTTTAAAAATAAAAGATTTTTGATTCAGTAAGATGCGCCGTATCGACAGAGATCGATACGCCGTATCTGTTTAATAATTCGCAAACTGTTTTTAATTAAAATAATAGATACGCCGTATCTTCAAAAGAAGATGCGTCGTATGGCGTTAATGTTTTTAGAAAAATTTTTATCAAAAACAGATACGCCGTATCTGCAAAAGCAGATGCGTCGTATTACTTTATCGCTTAGAAAAAATTTTCTTATTAAAAACAGATACGCCGTATCTTGGGGAAAAGATGCGTCGTATCGAATTAATTAAACGCGTTGTATTTTTTTTTAAAAATTAAACGCAATACGCCGTATCTGAGAGATCAGATGCGCCGTATCGTTTGATTTAGCACAGTACAACGATAGCAGAACACACAAAAAACGAAAAATAAAACAAAAATAAAACACACGAACAAAAACAAATAAAAAAAAATAAAAGAAAACAAATAGCACACAATACAACAAATATGCAAAATAATACAATGATGCAATTAATCTAATAAAAAAGAAGAAAAAAAAAAACCTAATTAAGATACTAATCAAATTAACAGATAATAACAATTCACTCCCCGGCAGCGGCGCCAAAAAACTTGATGCGCGTGATGTGTCGTTGCGGTTTAGCAGTTTTAATGCCTACTCAAGTTTTAAATTTATATTTAGCCGACTTATCAATAACACACACACTTAACGAGCAGTGTACCCGGTCAGTATGAAGATAATGGTAAGTAGAGTGTCGATCACTAAGAGTGGAACGTATTATCTAGTTATTCTAATCAGTATTTTAATATCCTAACGCAAGGGGGTTTCAGCCTGAGAGACTGGCACAGTTTTGTTTGCAATTAAATAATAAAATAAACAATAGGCACGAATCAGCAAGTAGCACACACGTACACAGATAGATACTAGAGACAATAAGAGGGCTGTCCTTATGATTAAGTAGTTTGTCACTTGTTTTATTGATAGCTTTATATGAAGTGTATGTAATTAACTCTTTCTCGTTGGTCCTATTCTCATCGGCGAGTAAACCCTTAATGATTACTTATGTCTAAAAGTTATTCCTAAGTGATCAATTTAGAAACAACCGTGGGAGCCACATCTTGTCCTGCAGTCGGATGCCCGCAAGCCACTAATAAACACAGAGGTTATCAATGCACTAATAAGTAGTAACCAAAGACATCAACATATAAACTTTAATTGATGGGAAAGCAAGTATTAAAGGGAGTGCAATCTTTCCGTTGTCACATTACACAAGCCACCAATCCTGATGAATTAAAGTTTGCTAAAACAATAAAACAAAACTACTTAATGAATTAAATACATGCAGCACCTTCTTACAGCTCTTGTATCTTAGATTTGGGTGTGTCTTGTGCTGCCTCCTTGACTGAATTCGTCCTTCTGCTCTGCTGTCCGGTCTTTAGGTTTTTTGGTTTCGAACTTCCGGATCTCTTTAATGCGTCTGGTCTACGGGGTATTTATAGTTTGTGTCTGAGGAAAGATGCGGCGCATCTACTTAAGTAGATGCGGCGCATGTACTTAACTTCGCGTGGGGTCCAAGATTATAATATTCAGGAATATTCGTACACCGCCAGAAGATGCGGCGTAACCCTTGATTAGATGCGGCGCATGTCCTCTTGTATCTTGGATCGTATCTGGTGATATCTTGATAGAGATGCGGCGCATGTTGATAGTGAGATGCGGCGCATCTGGAGCAGAATTGACTTGATCTTGTCCATGTCAGTAGACTTCCACTTTATGCACGTTTTGCTCCATTATTAGTCCAAAATAGCTAAGTTTCACCAAATGCTTGTTTTTACCTGAGAATTACAAAAGTAAACAATTAAGTATCAATCCTCATACATAATATAGTAAAACAAGTCAAATTAATAGGATAAATGATAGTAATAAAATGTACTTATTTGAGTTCATCAGAGACCGAGGAGTCTATTAGAGCTAGCTATCCTCATTTTGTTTTCTGATCTGGTATGTCTCTATTTTGTTTTCGATCCTTTCACTTCTGATTCTTTGCAAATTTCGAGGACGAAATTTTTCGTTTAGAGGGGAAGAGTTGTAAAACCCTAAATATCTAAAATGTGCTAAAAGACCAAATTGCCCCTACAAGTTTAAAAAAATTAATTAAAAGCTTGTAAAGTATCAAATAAATTCCAAACTTCTGGCAATGCACAAATTATGATCTCAAATAATTTGAAGAACTTCATTTAACATTTATACAAGTTGTGAAATTACCAAAATACCCCTATGAAGGCCGAATGATATTTAAATAAGTTTATATGTATTTTAAAGGTTATAAATATGGTTTAAATATGGGAAAATAATTAGGAAATCAATCCCATTAAATTCTAGCCCATATTGCCGAAATAATTGGTCAATTAACTCCCCTAAAACTCAGCTCCATCATCTTAAATTGATCACACATTTTCTTTTGTCAAACCCTAGTTGCCGCCCCAAAAATAACACACAAACAAATCATCATTTTAAAAATCCGGCCACCAAAACCTTCTCCAACAATTTTCGGTGATTGTACATCATCAAAAGAAGCCAAGAAAATTCCCTTTCGAATTGTGGAGTCCCCGATCAAGAGTTCTTGAATTTATTTCGTTTTATGCACTCGCAAGGTAATAATTCGCCCATAATTCGTTAATCCTCTATAAAATTTGGTTCTCATTTTTCTGATGTTCTTCATATTGATTATGATCTGGGAAAAATAGTTACAAGGTCGTGAGATCGTTCGTTTGGTCGTGGGGAATTTCTTGGTGTCGAACGCATAGAACCGGGTACCACAAAATCACAACACCTCATCCGCTCGTCCTAAAATATTTCTGGTATTTTTCTAGCATTCTAATCATCCCATATGACGTATAAAAAATGATATAAACAAGCCATGCATCGTATTTTAATCGTATAATAATTATTGTATTCGAAACCCTAAAAACACAATAATTCTCTAAAACACTCATACGAATTTTCTGGGCTGATTCTATATTTTTCGTGGCATCTATGATCACCATATGATCTAAGAAAAATGATAATTCGAATTATAGAAGCTTAATATAATTATTTCGAATTTATTGGATTAATCGGATTATGTAATATATAAATCGTATATATGGATTTAAAATGGAACGAATGGTTTAGGGTTCTTGATATGATATAGATCTGGTCTAAATAATGTTCTAATGATGATTTAATGATTGGAAAGTGTTTTGGGAAATTAGGGTTTGATTTTGATTATATTTTATATATACCGATTAGAAGAATAAATGTTGAGGGGGCGTTTTGTAATTTTTAAAATTCGTGGACCATTTTTGTAATACTCTATAAAACCAGGGCAATATGAATAAAATATGTCTTGAGGGTGCTATTTGTAAAATATGGAAGTTTTGGAATTAAAATGTAATTTGTAAACTATGTATATTCGAATTGGAAAATAAATAAAACGAGGGACTGAAACTGTAATTTCTGGAAACTTGAAGTGGTTTTGTGTAAATAATAATGCTAAGAGTATTTTGTGTAATTTGGAGTATTTTTGGGGCTAATGTGTAATTATGGCTAATTATATAATTTGATTTGTATTTAAATAAATTACAAGGACTAAATATGTAAATTACCTAAACCTTGAGGGCTGTTTGTAACATATTTACATTGAAGGGTATTTTCTGTAAATTGAATAAATAAAAGGGCTTGATGTGTAATGTAACTAAGATGAGGATTAAATGGTAAATAATAAAAGTATAAGGTTTAATTTGTAATTAATAAAGTAAAGGGGTGTAACTTGGAAATTTTGGAACTTGAAGGCTAATCATGTAATTCTGGAAAGTATAAGTGTCTGAAAGGTAAAATGATAAGATTTCAAATGTGGACCTTTAACTTTGGTAAATTTGCATTAATAACCCTAAACTATGGAAGATTATCATATTTGATCTTAGATTTGTATAATGAGTTAAAATGAACGTTCCTTCCATAATAAGCTAATTGAAGCCTTAACTTGGCTTGTATCATTTGAATATTGCTAATTATGTAAACCTACTGAAAATGGAAAGTTACTTAAAATGGAAAAGGGTTGTAATTCTTTTCTACCCCTCTAGGTGTGAAGAAGGAGAAGTCATGATCCTTTGCATCTTATTCTTTTGGTTTGTGCTTTGCTTTGGAATAAGGTACAGATATTCTGACCTTCTCTGTAAGGTTTCCTATGATTCTTGTCTGATCGGTTTAATCTCTGATTTGATACTCTGTTACGATCCTTTGCTATGACACCTTTGCTTCGACCTTTGATCCCTGATTTTGGGACCTATGATATGAAGGCCTTTTGATAGGAGATGGAAATGTTTAAGTAAAGTATTTTGAAAGGGTTTTTCAAGCATGATATATTGACTTTAAGAAAACTATTTTGAAGTTCGTTTTATGAAAACTATTTGAAAGACCATTTATGAAAGCTATTTTGAAGGATTGTTTTAAATAAACCTTAAGAGAAAACCTTTGAAAAATACTTTTGATATTGAACCTTTTGAAGATTTGACCACCTGATACTTTGACCCTTTTGGATATTGACCTGGGATACTTGATCTCCTGATATGACCTTTCTGATGTGACACTCTGATTATGATATGAACTTATGACTTGGACCTTTGACTCCCAGTTTGATACCCGAGCCAAAATTTGTTTCCTAGCCATGAAGGTAACATGGCCGTGTCATTGATGCACCAATGGCATGACTCTTGTGTGGTCAGAGTGATTAACCACACCGTCCCCATTTTGATTTGATATGAGCTCACTATGATATGATTTGTTATGGCCAATATGATTTGTTTGGGGGGCGTATGGATGCATCCTAGATTTGCTTTGTATATGATATGATATGATTTGATTTGGTGACTGATGATGGGTGCAATCCACGTCTTTCACAAAATTTGGGAGCTAGCTACTCCATTTGAAGAATGAGGACACCCCTCATATTATCTGATTATCTGAGAGGTCTCCCCTCTATATGATTTGAAGATTATGGTTACGATATTATATGATTTGATTTGTTTGGGCTCGTGGTGGATGACTGTCCTAAACCTTACTCTTTATTTCCTTTTTCTTATATCTCATTCATTATGATATGTCTGTTCATTTCCATTTGATTTTTGGTTTCCGTTTATTATATATCTGTTCACTGGGCTTTTTAAGCTCAGCCGCACGTTTTATTTTCGTGTGCGGCAGGTTTTAGTTGGAGACTGGGTAAGAGTGAAGAGACTTTTGGACTTAGAAGACCTTGATAGTTTTCGGAAGTAGAAGTTGTTAGAAGGATGTGCATTGACAGACATAGTATTTAGTTTAGTTTCTTATTTGTAACCTTGTAGTCTCAGTATTTCATTTGTAACCTTTAAGTTTCTAGTGTATTATTTAAGTCGTGTGTTATGCTTGCCTTTGATATGTCACCATTTGCGTGACACTTCTACCCTTGCCGGGTTGGGGTGTTACAAATTAATTTTGAGAAATTAAATCTTTGAGTATTTTCAGCCAAACAAATTATAGCAGAAGCTAAATTACTGCTAAATTCATTCCATGCAGTGGTCTTTGGACTTAGACACACTAAGACAGTATGAATTAAGAATTTCCACTGAGGAGAAAAATTACCATTTTGGAACTTTAAAGCATCTGTATATCTCTCATAGCCCATCAGTGCAAGTTTTTCAAAGATTGTAGTATTTGGAAGATTCTCAACTCCGTTAGCATCATCTAGGAGAAGATCTCTTCGAATAGACGCCTCTGTAATGATAATCATCTGCCCATCTACAAGGGCATGGATTTGTGCTTCCCCATTAATAGTTTGGACCTTAGCAGACGACCAAAACTGGATAATGTTGGAAGTATATATAGTAGGTTTTACTGTTAATGCAAACTTAATATAGCTTGCATTAAGGAAATCAATGATCTCAGTAAAATCTACAGACTTATTGGATTTTTCTAAAAAGGCAACATTATTATGAGGTTCGGTAAAAGTTAGGTTCGACATTATGATTTGATTTGGGGGTTTTGCAATTTGACAATTAAAATTCGATTAGGGAGTGGAAGAGAGAGAGTAATGTGTGCGTGAATGTGATTGTGTGCAGCAATTGGGGGTTTATACACTTTAAGTAAAAAGTGATACAAACTACCCTGCACTCCCAACCACTGCTAAAAGGATACCCAGCAGTACAACGTTTCGCTAGCAGTACAATTGTTTACCTAGCAGTACAATAATAATAACTGTATTCAAATATCATAAACTTGTACATAATAACTGCATTCATATATTAAACCAAGTCAAAATAAGTTTACATTTACATAGGCAAAATATACATAGGCAAAATATATAAAGAAAAGATACATTAAGACACATATTTACTAGCTTCAATACTTCTGTAAACATCAACTATTTTCTCTCTTTCTTCTTCTATTTTTTTGTTCCTCTCCTCAATTTTCTTCTGATGCTCCTCAATGACCTCTAAATCTTTCTTGTTCCTTTCTTCATACATCTTTATACGCTTGTTGTGAATTTCTAACAATGCGTTTTCAACACCATACTGGCCTTTACTACATTTCTCCCAAATATTTTGGGATATGCCAATTTTTTTATATTTTTCAGGCATCGGTGGAGGAGAATCATCCCTTGGGCGTTTGTTTTTGTTGGAAGAAGGAGTTGAAGAGGAGTCAGCCATTGAAATTTGAAATTTATTTTCTAATGAAAATATCAAAGGAGTTGTATATGGTACGGTTGATTATGAACGGTTTTAAATTGTCGAGTTGTACAAATAGGCTAGAGAGGTATACGAACGGTTCCCAATACTTTAGGCGGGAAGAGGGACCATCGAGAGGCGCCAAAAGTAAACAGATGGATAATATTGATCGGATTTGGTTTGTGTTTGGTTTGGATTTGACTAGTGTAGTTGATCTAGAAGTGTGTTTGGTGTTGGATTGACTAATTGACTTTTTCATTAGGGTAATTGATATTTTCTATATTAATGATGTTTAATGTAATTTGTGTGCTAACTTTAATGACTAATTGACTTTTTCATTAGGGTAATTGATATTTTCTAGTACATGTTTAATGTAAATACATGCTTTAATATCTATCGCAGTCTGAATGTGTTTGAGAAGTATGGGTATATTTAGGCCACTTCCAACAATAACTCAGCCTTAACAAATTCAAATTCAAATTCAAACGTAAGATAAAGTACAACATATTAACGCTGCGTTAACGCAGGTTAGCCCCAACAATTAAAATTCAAAGTCACGTTAATAAAACGTGTGCATTTGTACCCTATAAATACCAATGCTTCTGAAGCACAAGTCACACAGAAACACATTCCAAACTTCTCAAATACTCAAGATCCAAGCATCTCAAATTCAAGATGTCTTCCAGAAAAGATTTCGGGCAACAATTTCCAAGCCCACCTCGCCAAAAGGATTTTGGCCAACAATTTCCAAGCCCACCTCGCCAAAAGGATTTTGGCCAACAGTTTCCAAGCCCACCTAGCGAAAATGAAAAATTCCATACTCCACCCGAGCATATCTTTCCGGTTTTCCAACTGGAAAATTTTTCGGTGAATAATCAACCTGAAAATGAACCAGTTCCCAACCAAGACCCAAATCCGTTTGGGTTAACTGAGGAACAACTTAGGCAAGAGGAAGCAGATATGCAAGTCCTCCTGGAAATGGAAGCACTTGAAAGAGAAGAGGAAGCTGATCGTTTGGAGTGGCAAGCCAGGGAGGATGAAGAACGTAGGCAAAGGTGGGAGTCTGGTTTTTTCACACCTTCCGAATCCTCTGAAGATGGTTACCCAGATTCAGATGATAGTTTTTATTAATCGTCCGTTGTTTATGTTAATCGTATGTTGTTTATGTTAATCAATCATTGTTTATGTTAACGTAGTTTTTATTTGACATTTAATGTATTTCTATTTCATGTTTAATGTATTTCTATTTCATGTTTAATGTATTTGTATTTGATACTTTATTTTCAATTTATAGATTGAATTGAATTTGAATTGAATTGATAAATTTTAAATATATCCCGCCTTTTTGTTTAATTTGAATGTGAAATTTTAAATTTTAAATATCCCGCTCGTTATTAATATGTTGTACTATTACTTTACGTTTGAATTTGAATAATACTCGTACGGTTACTTTTACTTTCAATCTGATTTTTAAAATAGCCTCCAATGGCTAGTTTAACGGCTTTCCACTATCAAAGCCACTTTCACAACACTTCGTTTTCTCACACAACTTCTTATAAAACTCTCTCGCAAGTATCACTAATTTTAACACAAACACTGTGGCTAACAAATTAACTAGCAGAGGTGCAAAAGGCTATCCTCACCCGATTACACAATGAACAAGAAAAAGAACTCAAATTGATTAACAATTTGCTAGGTGAGATAACTCGTATTATGCTACAGATGCATAATCGTGCTGATCCAGAGGTCGAAAGGTTGCGTGAGTTGCCTCAAGACCATCCAGCTATCAGGGTTGGTCTAGAAATTAAACTCTTTTAAGAAATGATGAAACAGGGTCGAAAGGTTGCGTGAGTTATTGTTGGGTGTGTTGCTCATGTACAAACATATAATCTCGGCTCATTCGTTAAACATCTCGTATACAACCATATCATCTCGGCTCATTCAATTCTTTAAACATCTCGTGTATAACCATATCATCTCGGCTCATTCGTTAAACATCTCGTATACAACCATATCATCTCGGCTCATTCTTTAAACATCTCGTGTACAACCATATCATCTCGGCTCATTCGTTAAACATCTCGTGTATAATCATATCATCTTGGCTCATTCGTTAAACATCTCGTATACAACCATATTATCTCGGCTCATTCGTTAAACATCTCGTATATATACAACCATATCATCTCGGCTCATTCGTTAAACATCTCGTATACAACCATATCATCTCGGCTCATTCGTTAAACATCTTGTATATAACTAAAGCTCAGTTAATTAAGGGTGAGTGTGTTAAAGCTGACGTGGCATTGTGTTAAAGTTTAAAGCTGAGTTATTGTTGGGAGTGGTTAGAGTATTTTCTTTTGTTTTTTCGGTGGATTTTAGCGTAACTTAATCTTAATACCGCCAATTTTGTCCATATAATATTCAACTACGTACGGATAACTAATACCCGCGGGGAAACCCGAAAAACCGATGGATAATATTAATCGGGTATCCGGTGGGATATGGGGCGGGTACGGGTATATTATAAACGGGTTCGGTTATGGGTATACTAAAACCCGCCCCGAACCCGAACCGTTGCCATCCCTATTTACCGGCTATAGCCGGATTTCACCGCCACCTCATCACCATTAGTTTTTTTTTTTTTTTTTTTTTTTTTTTTTTTTTTTTTTAAACAAATCTTGCCACGTCAGCTATAGTTAAACCAAACCACAAATTCAATATTCAACCAACAATTAATCCCTTTACCCGGTCATTTGTAAACACACACAAAAATCAATAAACCCTAATCAACACACACATTCTTATGGCAAACACAAGCACGCAAACAATGAAACCAAATAACAAAAAGGTACTTAGTAATTTGTGTTTTGTAAATGTAATTGGTAAGGGTACAATAACTAGTAATTACGTTTGTACTGTTGATGTGATGGTTGCACAGTATGATACATTATTTGCGATTATTAAGATAGTACCCTATAAAATTTGGAGCCAAAAATTTTATTTTTTCAAGTTTATGCTTTAATTAACAGGTTCAAAGGGAAAATTTTCAAATAATTCAATTGTTAATTTCAAATTACAACTTGGAGGCAAATTTTTGGATCGAAATTTTTTGAATCACAAACGATTCATATTCTTGGTGTATAGCCTCTTTTCTCTCTTTTTTTCCTTAAAAAAAAGACTGCAAATAAAAAACAAAAATCAAATCTTCTCTCACCATTACTCTCCAAGCTAAGCTATAATCATTTTCTTTTACCCTTTGTTGCTCAAGAGTCATGGAAACTGAACCCATTGTTGATAACCATACTTTGCTTCCTCTTGATCATATTGTACATGATGATAACGCCTTAGAATATGAATCCGAAAAGTCTTCTGATGAAGAAGATATAGATGAGCCTGTAACCAACCAAACACCTGAGATAGTAGCTAAGAGGGGCTCAACCAGGCTAGTAAAGTTTCGCGCGAAGCATGACAAACCTGGTGCAACAAAGCTCAAGGTAACCTTCGATGCATTCGGTAGGGTAACAGGGGAAAACAGAGCAGTGTTTGTGATTTTTTTAGGAGATGTGGCTCGTGAGCAGATAGGTGTGAAGATTCTACACTGGAAGAAGGTGAATAAAGAAGCAAGAGATAAACTATGGGATGAAATCTTGGTACATATATACTATTTTGTAACCCAGTACTACATAAGTTTATGTATGCTGTTACATTATGTGCAACTAATTAACAACATTGTGTTAATCTTTTCAGAAATTTTTCGTTGTTGACGTCCAATACAGAAAATTGATAATGATTCGTCTTGGTAAAATGCTAAGGAATTACAGAAGGAAGCTCAAATTCAACTACATTTTGCCCAACCTAAATACACCTTCCAAACTGAATGAAGTCCCGGACTTGTATAATACAATAATGAAATCAGAAGACTGGGTCGAGTATGTTAAATACACGACCACCAAAGCATACAAGGTTTTAATTAGTCATCTTTAATTAAGTGTATATGTCATTTTATTATTTTCAGTTTGCAGCATTACCGCATCTAAACGCCTTATGATTTTGTGTTTTTAGGAGAAATCTGAGAAAGGTAAAATGGCGCGTTCCCAAAATATTTATCAGCATAAAATGGGACGAGGTGGATATGCTTATGTCAAAGAGAAAATGGTAAGATTACACAATGTTTGTTTTACCAATTAAGAGACGATCAGTATGAGAAATGAATCTGTTTACATTGCCCAATTTGCACATTTGCATTAATACCCTCATATTTTCGATTATCTTGGTTTAACTGTACATGTGTAAGCATCCTCATATTTTCGTTTATCTTGGTTTAACTTTACATGGGTATGCATTTGATGTTTATTAGATCGAAAATAAAGAGATTGAAGCGGATGAAGAACCCCCCCGTGATGTAATGTGGGTGAAAGGAAGGGTAAACAAAGACGGCGAATACCCAAATGATGATATTAAATCAAAGGGAGATGAACTTGTAAGTTTGACTGCTAATTCTATTATTATGCTTATATAGCAGCAACATTTAACTGTGTACTAGCAGTAGTAGCTTGTATAACAGCAGTTACTCTAACAGCATCAAGAAGACTTTTAATCCCAACATTTCCTATATTTTTTGTGCAGAAAGAAGCTGATGACAAGATCAAGGAAGGAACATCGGGTTTTGATGATGGCACTGATGCCATGACATTTGTATTTGGTAAGGAAAAGGGCGGTTATGCCAGAGGAGTGGGAGGTGCAGTAACATACAAAGAGTATTTTGGCCTTCCTCGAAGAAAACAAGAAGCCAATGAAAAAATTGCCTTACTTCAAACTCAACTGGATAATGAGAGACGCGAGCGTGAAGAAAAAGATAAATTGATCAAGAAATTGTCCGCCGAGATGACCGAAAAAGATGTGCAGGTCAATAAATTATCCGGTGAGGTGGAAAACACAAATATAATGCTTTCTCAAATTCTGCAACAGTTGAATGATAAAGGGATGAATATAACTCTGCCAACTGAACCATCTCCAATAGCCTCAGTTGTAAGCCATTTTTTATGTTGTTAACAATTTCATTTTCTAATGCTAACACCACTGATGCTAATGATACTAGGTATTGAACATAAACTAATGAGTGACTGTATTTCTTAATTTATATTGCAGGTGACTCCAATGGCCATTGACAATATTGCAGGTGACTCCAATGGCACTCAGACAAGTGGTGTTGTAAGTCCTAAAGATGCGGGAATTGAGGAGAAATCCAACGGGCTTGAAACTTTTAAAAAGGTAACGGAAACAATGGTAAGTATAGTAATAAAAGATCGCCCTTTGATTTTTGAATTTTACATACATGATCGACTAATGTACCGTGTTTTATATATACGTATAGGAACCTGCTACTAAAACTGTCAGGCCTAAGCATAACCTTAAGTCACGACGAAACGGGTCTCTAGATTCCCAATCGCTACAAAATGTGTCGTCTCCAACACAACCACTGCCAACAGTATGTATTTCAACATGTTTCTTGTTACTCTTTTGTTTAAATAATGTAACGTGTTTTATATATACATATAGGAACTTGCTAAAACTGTCGGACCCAATAAGCCAAAGCAAAAGAAGCGACGAAACGGGTCTCCAGATTCCCAATCGCAACAAGATGTGTCTCTAACACAAGCACTGCCAACAGTATGTATTTCAACATGTTTCTTGTTATTCTTTTGTTTAAATAATTTCTGATATATACATGCAATTTTTTTTTTGTAGACACTTAAGTGCAAACTCTGGCACACAAAGAAATCAAATATCGTTGCTTTTGGTACCGTATACCAGTCTCATGGAAAGCAAATGCTGCATAACCTACCACTCCCAAATGATTGCTACAGAGTGTCAATTGATTCATCGTTAGTTGATGCAGCATGCATACCGGACGTAGCAAATAATGGGTTCAAAACAGTTAAGAAAGTCGAAGGTAGTTTCGTTGCATGGCCAAAGGATCAAGTTATTTTTGAAGAGGTGGTACGTACATGTGTTTTTTTCAACCTACATATATAATTATTCATATGTAATTCAATGTTTGATAGAAGCGTCTTTTGTTTACTACAGGTTACACCAACAAACCATGTGACTAAATGTGTACCACAGGCACCAACGAAGAAACAATATATATCTGCTAACGACTTCAGGCAAACTGCTAAGGGGGTGAAGGTTCAAAAGTCTTTAGATATTTGATTAATTAAGTACGACATTACAATTGTATATTCTGTCCAGTTATATACATTCGAGTTTAATTCAATTTGAAATTTCTTGTGTTTTTTAATATTGTTTTATATATAATATATATACACATTCCAGCAGCACTAGCATAGTACTAGCAGCAGTAACTCTGCTTCAGCAGGACTACCTTGGACTACCTTAGTACTGCTAGCAGTAGCAACTCTGCTCCAACATTATTGGTCACTCTTTGTTTAATTCGATGTGTGACTAAATAGTACCAAAGGCCACACAAAATAAAAATTCATGTGACCATTGGAAGAACAATGGTCATGCAAAATACACATTTCTTCACTTTAAACAGCATATGGTCACACTTATTAACAACTTTGGCCACTTTATGCTTAATTGTATGTGACTAAATACCCAAAACAAGCATGCTTTGTGTGACTAAATATTACAAAAGGCCACACAAACATAAAATTCATGTGGCCATTGGATGATCAATAGTCACAAAAAATACACATTTCTTCACTTAAAACAACATATGGTCACACTTATTAACACTTTTGGCCACTTTATGCTTAATTGTATGTGACTAAATACCCAAAACAAACATGCTTTGTGTGACTAAATATTACAAAAGGCCACACAAACTAAGAATTCATGTGACCATTGGATGATCAATAGTCACACAAAATACACATTTCTTCACTTAAAACAGCATATGGTCACACTTATTAACACTTTTGGCCACTTTATGCTTAATTGTATGTGACTAAATACCCAAAACAAACATGCTTTGTGTGACTAAATATTACAAAAGGCCACACAAACTAAGAATTCATGTGACCATTGGATGATCAATAGTCACACAAAATACACATTTCTTCACTTAAAACAGCATATGGTCACACTTATTAACACTTTTGGCCACTTTATGCTTAATTGTATGTGACTAAATACCCAAAACAAACATGCTTTGTGTGACTAAATATTACAAAAGGCCACACAAACTAAGAATTCATGTGACCATTGGATGATCAATAGTCACACAAAATACACATTTCTTCACTTAAAACAGCATATGGTCACACTTATTAACACTTTTGGCCACTTTATGCTTAATTTTATGTGACTAAATACCCAAAGCAAACATGCTTTGTGTGACTAAATATTACAAAAGGCCACACAAACTAAGAATTCATGTGACCATTGGATGATCGATAGTACACATTTCTTCACTTTAAACAGCATATGGTCACACTTATTAACACTTTTGGCCACTGTTTTTTAAATTGTATGTGACTAACTCGAAAAAAACAACACACGATGTGTGACTAAATCATCACAAACGTCACATTTATTATATTTTCGTGTGGCCATACAATGGGAAATAGTCACACATACTGATGAATCTAACAAAACTTGTGCCTAATTAGTCACACATATTCGGGTTTTGGTCACTCTTTTTCGATGAAAACGGCCACAAACTAAACAATGTGACCATATGATACCTACGGTGGCGCGACTTTTTGTCACACACACCCAAAAAAAACGTGTGTGACTATATGCATATAGTCACGCATTTCCAGTGTGACGATAGGCAGAATCTGTACCAGTGATGTACTTGGGACACTTGTCGGATGCATGAGTGGGTTGCTCAGTCGCCCGGTCTATTTTTGAATAAACGAACATGAAGGTCCAAAAAGTGAATTAGCACTTAGACGACGGTCTATTTTTGTAATTTCCCCTTGTTTAAAGCAACTTGGCTCTGACTCATGAACTTGAGCTATAAATCGTAAATATCAGTTGTATAGAATTTGACAAAAATAGTTTGTAGCTGTAACTTTAAAATTTAAAATAAAAGAAAATTACTAAAAAGGTAGAAAAATCCAATCTTGGTCCATTTTATAGACATTTTTCACATCATTTTTTTCCATTTTGGTCATGCTCAACTAATCAATTGCTCGACTCCATTAATTTTGTGTCGCGTGTCATTCTATTGTACCCATAGCTTTAAAAGAAAACCTTTTCTCTTTCGTTGTTAAAACCCTTCTCTAATCTTCTCTTTAACAAAGCTCGTTACTAAATAAAGAAAGCCCATAGATCGAAACTTTTTCTTTGGCCCACAATAGCACACAGAATCTAAAACAAATCTAGTACACTATTTACTATTTGTCTTTTAACCAAAGTCAATGCTCAACCGATAGTGCTCGACTTGCAAACCTCAACCTACGGCATACTTTTTTGCTTTGAAAAAGCAACACAATACATTGGAAATGACACAAAATCTTTTGCTTGATTTTGTGTACTTTTTATTTTTCATTTGCTAATTTTATTTTGTTTCTTCTAATTTGTTAATTAAAATCTAAAAACACACACTAAAACACTGTATTGCCTTGGGATACGTGCATGGCTTAGATCAAAGAAAACTACCACAAAATACACACAGTCAACCATAACACTAATAACCCAAGACCCGATCCCCATCAAACTCAACCCGATCCCGATCAAAGATACCCTTTCACAGATCGTTGATGTATTTGGATAATGGCTTCTAGAGAAGTAAGTAAAATATGTGATTTGCACAGTAACCCACACATATGTTTTTATTTTTTTGATTTTAATAGATCGTTTGCTATTTTTGGTTTGAATTATTGTTTGTATAAGCCCTTTCGTTTGCTATTTTTAGTTTGATTCATAGATCGTTAGGGTTTTTCAATTTTTTATAGCATTTGTGGTTCATTGTGGTTAGTGTTTGCTTATTCTAGCTTTAATTGTTGATTTTGCTTTTTTCTTGTTCCGCACATATTATTTGTTAGTACTTATTACCACATAAATAATAGAATTTGTGGCATTTGTGAAGAGAAATAATGTCATGTTTGGGATTGCTCTAGTTTGCCCTTTTAACCGCTTATTTTAAGTGCTTATTTTAGGCAATTTGTAGTGCATATAAGGAGCATTTAAGAATGTTAAAAATTAGGTGGAGTCGAGCAGTTGAGCAGTCGAGCATGACCAAAATGGGAAAAGGATGTTAAAAGTGTCCATATAATGGACCAAGGTTGGATTTTTGTACCTTTTTGGCAATTTTCTCAAAAAATTATTAACACCAGATTTTTACAACTAAATATAATCAAAGAAACATATCAAAACATGTGTTAAAATGTTTGATAACAAAACAAATTACATGCTTCTTAACATGCCAACATTAGAATGTTTAATATCAAAACATACCGACATTAGAAGACAACCATGCATGTACGGCGTACAACATTCAACCAACGACATTAAACTAACGTTAAACTAACCAACTAGTCTTTAACTCTCGTCTTCCGTCTTCCTGTTTCATTGCAAGCACAACTTTTGAAAAGGGAGCATAATCAATTGCATTGTAAGCATCTTCCACTCCTCCTGTGAAATTTACAGCAGGTACTGCGCCTGCAACATTAGGCCCGAGCCCCTCGGAGCGTTTAGTGATTTTCTTCCAATTCAGAATATATACCGGCCGATATTCTTTGGCAGAAACAAGAGCTCCTTCATCTTTATCTTTAAGAACCATCATGGTATTAAAATCATTGAAAGGGGGTAGAAACGAACAGCTTCTGGAATCATTACTGCCACGCAGGCGATATGCTTACTTAGACCCTTAATTTTCCAATTGTTCAGCATCCTTACTTTCTTCCCCTTACCCAAAAGACAATATTCCATGGCTTTCTTTAACTCGTGGTACCCAACCCTCACATTTTCGATCCCCCGGGAACTAGATTTCCATACCCTTCTTTAAAACCTAAATAACTGTCCTTTTTTTTTACCCCTTTGGGACGTATCCCGACGATGAACAGATCTTCTTGGTCAAGCTGCACATGAGTGAGATACACATTTTTATCTGATATGGTAGTCGATAAGTGAGTTTTGTGATTTAAATCTTGCTTTTACGGGTAGGTTACTATTTCTGTCTTGTTGGATCTTTTGTCTCACAGTTTCGATGCCCGAATTATACGTCACAGACGGTTCAGATCGAATTCCACCACATCAATCTGAGTGGTTTTTGAGTGTTTTCCTGAAGACCTCTTCCTATCCCATATTGTTTTATCTTTCTGGTTATGGCTCATAGTGTGAGTTTGGTATGGTGAGAGGAGATGTAAGGTTTTTGTAGTGAGGTATATGTATGAAGATGGTGATTGACTGATTTTGTAGGGGGAGGTTAGGTTTTTAAAGGTTATATTGATTTGAACCCCACCATTTTGTAGGGGAGTGTTTGTCAAAGGTTGGTTTCACGGAGGAAATGATCATCCTTATATATAACTGAGAAACATGGTTTCTTCCCCTTTTATAGTTTTTTAGTTCATGCATGTATTTGTAAAATGGGAAAAGGACCTACCCTCCCCTATAAAATCAGTCAATCACCATCTTTAAAGTACAAATGATGAATATAACCCTTAAAGACCTACCCTCCCCTACAGAATCAGTCAATCACCATCTTCATACATATACCTCACTACAAAAACCTCACATCTCCTCTCACCATACCAAACTCACACCATGAGCCGTAACCAGAAAGATAATGTTGGGTCTAAAGATGCTGCTGTTCGAGAAATACACTAAGTATAACTCTACTGATTAGTTCAGTGACTCTGCTGATTAGACTTAAACTATGCTGTTTTGTTAACTCTGCTGGATTGGGATGATAAGCAAAGTGTAACTCTGCTGCTAGCCCACGAAGACTCTGCTGCTAGACTAGTTACTCTGCTGCTTATTAGATATGTATAGTATGTTAAGGATAAGTATAGAAAAGATACGTAAGAATATTTTTCTTGTATAGAAAGTCTTGTAAACCGACTAGGACTCCTTACGCTATAAAAGGAGGATCTAGGGTTTGGTTAGATATACATATCGTTATTGTTTTACACTTCAAGGTTTCTTGTAACCCTATTGCTATCAAGCAATCGTATTAATATATTGAAGTGTTGTTTGATAATTCGTTTTGTGTTTAATTCTTCTTAAGATCAAATATTAAGTTCCGCATAATATTTGATATACAACTCAAGATCAGTTTCTATACCGATTGCTTTAGGTTTATATCTAAAGTAATTAATAAGATCGTGAAGCTCAACTGGGATCATCAAGTGGTATCAGAGCTTGTGATCTAGAAACTGGTACCAAGAAGAATTACTGAATACAAGATCTGTTAATCATCAAAGTAAGCAATGGAATCCGATTCTACACACATGGTTACTGCATCAAGAGTCCCCATGCTCAAGACTGGAGAGTACGAGATCTGGAAGATGAGAATTCAACAATACATGAGAATGGTTGATTACTCACTTTGGGAAGTTGTTCTACATGGCGACAGTTAACCAGCCAAGACTGCTACTGGATCAGTCTTGACTCTCAAGACAAGTGAGGAGAAAGCACAGAGAAGATTGGAGGTCAAGGCTCACAGTATTCTCATGATGGGAATACCTAATGATTATCAACTAAGCTTTAATCATATTGAGTCTGCTAAGGAGTTGTGGGAAGCTATTGAACTTCGCTTTGGTGGGAATGAAGCTACTAAGAAATCAAGAAAGAATCTACTGAAGCATCAGTTTGAAACTTTTACTGCTTTGAGTTCTGAGAACATTGAGGGAACTTATGATAGGCTTCATAAGCTGTCTAGTCAGATGGCTCTTTTGAAGATTGAGGTATCTCAAGAAGATATCAATCTAAAGTTTTTGAGAAGTCTATCTTCTGAATGGAACACTCACACAGTGATTTGGAGGCACAAGGAAGATTTTGAGAAGATGACTTTGGATGATCTGTATAACAACTTGAAAGTATATGAATCTGAAGTCAAGGGATTGTCAAGTTCATCTTCTACCACAAACAATCTTGCTTTTGTTTCCTCAAGCAACAAGAATTCTGGTAGTCATCAAGAACAACACTCTGCTGCTGGTACTTTTGTTCCTGCTGCTGGTTCACATGTCTCTGCTGCTGACTCTACCAACACCAACACCATCAGTGATGTTGCTATTTTTGCTTATTTGGCTGAACTTACTACAAGTACTTCAGTTATGCCTCAAGATCTGGATGAACTTGATCCTGATGATGTTGAAGAAATTGATATGCAATGGCAGTTTGCAATGCTTACTATGAGGGCAAGAAGGTTTCTTAAAAGAACTGGTAAAGAGATGAAGTTCAAAAGGAACAAGAATGTGGGATTTGACAAATCAAAGGCTGAATGTTTTAACTATCATAAGAAGGGACATTTTGCAAGAGAGTGCAGAGCACCAAAAAGAAACAATGAGAATGTCAAGAAGTCTACTGATGAAAAGCCAAATCCTACTACTGCTATGGTGTCATGTGATGGGTTGGGAGAGTATGACTGGAGTGATCATGCTGAAGATGGTCCAAATTGTGCATTGATAGCTGAAGAGGAACCTCAAGTACAACATTTTGCTCTCATGGCCTACTCTTCCTCTGGATCAGACTCTGAGGTATCCAATGAATCATCTTGTTCTTTTAAATCATGTTCTGATACTATTGAAATACTTAAGTCTAGCAATGGAAACCTTAAAATGGAGAATGAAACCCTTAAGTTAGACAATCTTAGTTATGAATATGGTTTAAAGAATTTAGAAGAGAAGCTAGAATTTTATAAAAAGGCTGAAATTGAATATCTTGATAAGATCACTATTCTAGAAAATGAGCTTATTAAGAAAGATTGTGAGATTAAGGTTCTTATGGAGAAAGTAGAAGAGGCTGAACAGGCTAAAGATTCAGCTATAAGTGAGTCTGAAAAACACATTGTTAGGGTGGAAAAACAACAATTTGCCACTGACATTCTCAGTAAACCTATAGGAAGACACTTTGCAGACTCAAGAAGTGGTCTAGGATATAATGCTGTTGCACACCCTAAGAAACTTAGTGCCAATGCCCCTCCTACTAGGACATTGTCTTTCATACCTGAGTCTGAGGCTAAACCTGTAGGTGAAACTAGTGAAACTAAAGTAGAGTCACCTAAGGTTGAGAAAAAGTGGTCTGATGCACCCCTTATTGAAGATTGGGAGTCTGACAGTGATGATGAAGTTGTGGAATCTGATTCAACCCCTAAGAACAAAAAGGAAGAAATTCCTGCTGTTGTTGAATAAAAAACACCTAAGGCTAAAAAGGTTGAGTTTGTTAAGCCTAAGCTAGGTAAAGGTATCTCTAGGAAGATGGCTGAGTATGAAAACACACCTAGAGTATATCCTAAGAAAACCAATAACTTGCCTAGAGGAAACCAGAGAAATTGGAACAACCTAGTTTCACAAAGATTAGGTACTGATTTTCAATTACTTAAAAAGGCATGTTATGGTTGTGGTAGTTTTGAACATCTGCAAGATGAGTGCTACTACCATCAGAAACCAGTGTGGAACCAATATACAAGGGTGAACCATAGAAACTTTGCTAAAAAGACTCACCCACATCCCAAAAGAAACATGGTTCCCAAGGAAATTTTGATGAGAGATGGTACTTCTAGAGTTATCTCTCCTATTGCACCAAAAGGGCCCATAAAGAAGGACATAGTTGATTCTGCTGTTAAGGCAAACTCTGCTGTTAAGGCAAACTCTGCTGTTAAGGCAGACTCTGCTGTTTTGCCAAAAGTTGTTACTGATACTGTTGTGGGCAACCATTTCTATGCTGTTAAGGCCTCAGCTTGCTGGGTCTGGAAACCTAAAGTTAAAGTTTTGGATCATGTTCTCAGAAACAGCAGTGCACCAATGCAGTTGAAGAAATTTGACTACTTTGATGCACAAGGCAGATCCAAGTCAGTAATGGCTTGGGTCCCAAAGAGAAACTAATTCTCTTACTTTTTGTGCAGGGCAATCTACAAAAGGAGCTAAAAGATAAATGCATTTTTGATAGTGGATGCTCTTCACATATGACTGGTGACCAAAGCAATTTGGAAAACTTTGAAGCTTTGGATGGTGGATATGTTGCCTTTGGGAATGATCCTAAAGGAGGTAAAATTGTTGGTAAAGGCATCATCAGAACCGGAAAATTGGATTTTGAGAAAGTGTATTTGGTGAATGGACTAAAGTTCAATCTTTTTAGTGTCTCACAAATCTGTGACAGAAAGAATTTTGTTCTTTTTACAGACACTGAATGTCTTGTCTTATCTCCCGACTATAAGATACCTGATGATAAATTAGTACTTCTTAAAGTCCCTAGAAATGACAACATATACAGTGTGGACATAAAGAACATTATTCCCAAAAGAGATTTAACTTGTCTGTCTGCCAAATCCACTATTGATGAATCCAAATTATGGCATAGAAGGCTTGGCCATTTGAACTTCAAGGCCATCAACAAGTTGGTGAAAGGGAACTTGGTCAGAGGATTACCTTCAAAGGTTTTTGAGAATCATGAAGTATGTGTTGCTTGTCAAATGGGAAAGCAACATAGAGCATCTTGTAAGTCCAAATTGGTGAATTCTATTACTGAACCCTTGTTTATGTTACACATGGACCTATTTGGACCTACTTATGTGAAAAGTTTGAACAAAAAGATGTATGGCTTAGTGGTCACTGATGATTTTAGTAGATTTACTTGGGTATTCTTCTTAGCTACTAAGGATGAGACACCTGGCATTCTTAAGGCTTTTATTACAAGGATAGAAAACCTATTTAATCACAAGGTTAAGATCATCAGATGTGACAATGGAACTGAATTTAAGAATCAAGTAATGAATCAGTTCTGTGAGGAAAAGGGTATAACTAGACAATTTAGTGTGGCTAGAACTCCTCAGCAAAATGGTGTTGCTGAGAGGAGAAATAGAACATTAATTGAGGCTGCTAGGACCATGTTGTCAGAGTCTAAGTTACCCACTATCTTTTGGGCTGAAGCAGTCAACACTGCTTGCTATGTGCAAAATAGAAGTAAGATAGTTAAGCCTCACAACAAGACCCCTTATGAGTTATTGCATGGTAGGAAACCACTGATAGATTTCTTTAGACCATTTGGGTGTCCTGTCACTATCTTAAACACCATTGACCACTTAGGCAAGTTTAGTGAGAAAGCAGACATAGGTTACTTTGTTGGATACTCCACTGAAAGTAAGGCTTTTAGGGTCTTCAATCAAAGGACTGGGCATGTGGTGGAAAATTTGCATGTTAAAATTAGAGAAACCACACCTAATGTTGATGGAAAAGGTCCTGAATGGATGTTTGATATTGATTCTTTAACCAAAAGTATGAATTATCAACCAGTCATTGCAGGTACTACTAACATGTCTGCAGGTACACAAACTAACCCTAATGCAGGTACACAAGCACAGAAGGATGGATCTGCAGAGGAGTTTGTTTTGATTGAAAAGTGGAAGTTTGATCAGTACTTCTCTCCAACAGATAAAGAGAGAAAGAGTTCAGATGATGATGCTATTCATAAGGAAGTACCAAAGGTTAATGCAGAAGGTGATGATAAACCTTCTCATGATGACAAGAATGATGATAAGGAAAGGAATGAAGAGTCAGAAGTTGATGGACAACAAGGGAATTCACATAGCAGCAGTTCTCTCAACTCTGCTGCCAGGCCAAAACACTCTGCTGATAGGCCAAAACACTCTGCTGTTAGGTCAAAACACTCTGTTGTTAGGTTTGGTAACTCTGCTGCTATGCCCAAGGACTCTACTGCTGATAAAGATGGTGATTCTCATGATGATTCTTCTGAAGAGATGCCCGAATTAGAAGAAGTATATGTGGATACTGATGATGAAATTGTTGATGTTTTTGGTGCTGAAGCTGATTTATCAAATTTGGAGACTGATATACCTGTTAGTCCCACTCCAACAACCAGAATCCACAGGAATCATCCAAAGGAGCAGATAATTGGTGATGTTCACTCTGCTGTGCAGACCAGAAGTAAATCAAAAGGTCTGAGTGATTTGCTTGATCAGGGATTGTTTGCTCAAACACTTAAGAAGAGGAATAGCCACAAGGATTTACAAAATTGTATGTTTGCCTGTTTCTTATCTCAAGAAGAACCCAAAACCATTCACAAGGCTATGAAAGATGAAAGTTAAGTTGAAGCTATGCAAGAGGAGTTACTGCAATTCAAGCTTCAAGAAGTCTGGACATTGGTGGATTTGCCTAATGGAAAAAGAGCAATTGGTACTAAATGGGTGTTCAGATGCAAAAGAGATGAAAGAGGAATTGTTATTAGAAACAAGGCTAGATTGGTAGCTCAGGGATACACTCAGGAAGAAGGAATAGATTATGATGAAGTATTTGCCCTAATTGCAAGAATTGAAGCTATTAGACTATTTTTGGCATATGCTTCATACAAGAATTTTCCTGTGTATCAAATGGATGTCAAAAGTGCTTTCTTGTATGGAAAGATTCCTGAAGAGGTATATGTGATGCAACCACCTGGGTTTGAAGATCCTAAGTATCCTGATAGGGTCTACAAAGTGAAGAAAGCACTGTATGGACTACACCAAGCTCCTAGAGCTTGGTATGACACCTTATCCACATATTTGTTGAACAATGGTTTTTGCAGAGGAACCATTGATAAAACATTGTTCATTAAGAAAGACAAAAAGGATATCCTACTTGTTCAGGTTTATGTAGATGATATCATTTTTGGGTCTACAAATAAGGTTTTATGTGAAGGATTTGAAAAGCTGATGCACAACAGGTTTGAAATGAGTTCTATGGGTGAACTCACTTTCTTTTTGGGGCTTCAAGTCAAGCAGAAATCAAATGGGATATTTATTAGCCAAGACAAGTATGTGGCTGATATGTTGAAGAAATTTGGTTTCAATGATGTGAAAGCAGCTAAGACACCAATGGATAAAAACAAACCTTTGCTCAAGGATGAAGATGGGGAAGAGGTTGATGTGCATCTTTATAGATCAATGATTGGTTCATTGATGTATCTGACTGCCTCAAGGCCAGATATCATGTTTTCTGTGTATGCTTGTGCTAGATTTCAAGTGTCCCCAAAAGTTTCACACTTGGAAGTAGTCAAAAGAATTTTTAGGTACCTAAAGGGTCAACCTAAATTGGGCCTTTGGTATCCTAATAATTCACCCTTTGACTTGATAGCATACTCAGATAGTGACTATGCTGGAGCTAGTTTGGATAGAAAGTCAACCACTGGAGGCTGTCAGTACCTTGGTCATAGGCTAATCTCATGGCAATGCAAGAAACAGACTGTTGTGGCTAACTCAACAACTGAAGCAGAATATGTTGCTGCTTCTAGCTGCTGTGGACAAGTGCTCTGGATTTAGAACCAACTGCTGGATTATGGGTACAATTTCATGAACACCAAAATTTTCATTGACAACAACAGCACAATGTGTATTATCAAAAATCCCGTTTTTCATTCTAAAACAAAACACATAGAGATAAGACATCATTTTATTAGAGATTGTTATGAGAAAAAGTTAATTCAAGTGGTTAAAATACATACTGACAATAATGTTGCTGATCTACTTACCAAAAGTTTTGATATAAGTAGATTTCAATTTTTAGTTGCTAGTATTGGCATGATCAATCTTTAATCTTTAAACATCTTATCTCTGTATGTTTTTGTAAAATTTTGTAAGGATTTGTGCTGTTGTTTAATCAAAGTCTGGTGTTTAGTCAAAATTTGCTGTTTCTTAAATTATTTGCTGTTTAGTTGTTTGTTGCTATGCCTACTCTGCTGCTATTATGGGATATTCTTGCTTGTGTTTGTGGTTTTCTACTAACCTTTTTGCAGATATACATACATACACAATCAAGTAAAGCAAGGAAAGATAAAGTCTATTGATCACAAAAGCAAAAATACATAATAAAGTTTCCATACATCCATTGTTCACAACAAGTTCAAAAGAAAACAATGCCCAAGGATTCACAACCTAATCACACCTATCCCAAATCAAGCTTGTTCCTTTCCCTTTCCAACAAAGTCAGGCATGACCTTGCTGCGAGGTCCTCTGGTACCCATGGCTTCTGACACCCTAGGACAGGGAAGTGCAAGTACCACTGGTCTTGGTGGTGGACTCTGCTGTTGGCTTGTAGATGGAGCTTGTTTCTTCTCTGGCTTTTTCTTTGGAACAGGGACTTCCTGCTCCACTGTACTTGGCTTTGGACGAGGCGGATTGACACTCTTTGCAAAAGCGGCAGCTGCTTTCTCCATTTGTCGCTGAAGCTCGACTGTCAAAGGATGATTAGGAGGATCGATTTCCCAAGAACCTTGATAGTATGTCATGGATTTTGGCCATGCTGTTGCTTCTTCATCATCGCTAGAATCTACAAAGGAGGATGGAGTCGATGGAAGCGGGTCAGAATATTCTTCTTCAACAACCGCATTGCCTTTTTGTTGTGCTGAAGATGAACTTGGAGGGAAATAATCTGCCCATCCTTGTGACGTATCTGAAGAGGAATCTGATGAAATGTCAATGATCGGTGCTTTGGATGAACTCATGGTTATTTGTTTTTGGTGTTAGGGTTTGTGTAATTGGGGATTTGTTTAGCGATTGAGGGATTTATAGAATTTAATGAGGAGTTGGTGTTGTATTTAAGCTGCTTAAGGGATTCAATTTGGGGATTTTTGGAAAGTTGACTTTTGGTCAAACCTTTCATGACTCTGCTGCTGAGTTTGAAAGTAAAGGGGTAATATTGAAAATTTTGGCGCGTCTTAAAACCTAATTAGATCAAAATGGTCTCACACACCATTTCGATCTCATTAACTTTTAATTGCTCAAAATTTCATTCGATTCTCTCCCAAGAACATTAATTCATATCATTATATCCAAAAACCCCAACCTCCAAATGGCTCAAAGAAAGTTTCCAGAAGAGCATAATCAAATTGCATTTCTTAGCAAGGTTTCAGCTGCTGCAGGATTTCATGAAGTTATGGATTTTCTTTGTGCATCTCGATTAAGGTATGCTTTAACAGTTGATCCACCCATTATTAAATCTCATATGCACCAGTATTGGTCCACTGTTAAGCTAGATACACTCGACGGGGAGGAAAGGTTAATAGGTAGTGTAGATGGAGAGACTATTGTGGTTAGTGAAACAACTATTAAGAGAAGCCTTCATCTCTCAGGTGTTCCAACACCCCCTAATTTTACCACTGAGGTTATTTTAACTGAGCTTGAGAGAATTGGGTATGAGAGGCCTGAAAATACTGGAACTTTTTATAAAGGTCTGCTTTGCCCACATTGGAAGTTTTTGTTGCATACTCTTCAACACTGCTTGTTTCCCAAAGTAGGAGGATGGAATGAGTTTAGTGCTTCTCAAGCCATTTCCTTAGTTTGTTTGGCTACTGGACAACCATTTGATTTTTCATCAATGATTTTTGAGGGTATGAAGAAGTTTATTAAGAAGAAGTTTTATTTGTATCCAAGGTTTTTGCAGCTCATTATCAACAATCAACTTAAAGAACCCTTGGAACATACCAATATTGAGCCTAGTAGCAGAATGGCAATCAAGATGTTTGCTTTTCTGAAGAAGAATGGAAAAGGTTTTTCTGGTGCTATCACTCCCCTGACTCAACACATTTTGAATATTGTGGCTGCAGTGAATGAGGATGAAGAGGCTGGAACTCCCACAGCTTCCCATCACACATCCTCATCTACAAGTTTGAATGTATCATCATCCACTGAACCCCAAAATACCCAATCACCTAGGACTTCACAACAAGAGGACATTGTGACACCTCAGACCAATGTCAGTATGGATGCAGATGAGGCTGGTACAGGTGATGTAGGTACCATGATGGAAGAGGCTGGCACTACTGTTTCCAACTTAGTAGTTGAACAGGACAGTGCTAACATACCTAAGACCTCAACCATGGCAACATCTATTGTAGAAGGTTCTCAAGAACCTAATACAACTGATGGTAACCCCAGCCAAATGGTAACACATCTCGAAGTGATGAGGACAGGGATGAAACACATGAATTGATGGACACTGATGTACAAAATGACAATGCCCATGATACACCTCTCGGACCAGGTAACACAGGTCGAAGTGTTGAGGCTAGCATTGAACTTGAAACAGAGGATTTGACGGTTAAAACACCTGTACACAATGCCAATTCCAGTGATCAACCTCTCGGGTCAGGTCACACAGACCGAAGTTGTGAGGATATCATGAAACAATTACAGGAATTGACGAATACATGTACAAAATTGTCACAGGAGGTTCTTGGTCTTAGAAAGGAGTTAAAAACAGTCAAAGCTTCTCAGGGTGCTGAAATCAGAAGACTTAAGCTCAGGGTTACACATCTTGAGGGGATGCTGAAGAAGAGTTCCAAACCATGTTTGGAAGAGGATGCTTCCAAACAGGGGAGGAATGATCAGGATCAGGAGGTTATAATAGGTTCAGGGGAGGTTGTCAAGGAATCAGGTGAAAATGTTGCTGTTATTGGTGATAAGAGTGAAAAGATTGACTCTGCTAGAGCAAAACACTCTGCTGATGGGTTAAAGGACTTTGCTGTTGATACAGAGAAGAGTGCAGGAGAAAAGGAATCTGCTGAATCAGATGATGAAAAGATGACCTTAGCTCAAGTACTTTTGAACATTGGAACTAAAACACCCACACCATCACAACAACAACCTGCTGCTGAATCTAGACATCATGATAAAGAAGCTGCTGAAGAACTTGAAAGGATGCAAAAGTTGAAACCAAAAACTAAGAAGCAAATAGCTTTTGATGCAGAGGTTACAAGGCAACTTCAAGAAAAGTACTTGGCTGATGAAAAAGCTCAGATTGCTCATGATGAGGAATATGCAAGGAGTGTGGCAGCTGATGAGGAAAGAAATATATTTGAATTTATGGAAAGCTCCAAATCTAAAGAGGTTAATCAAGAAGAGTTCAATGAACAGTTGCAATATTTCTTAGATTCTGATATGATTGTAAGAGGTCAAGCTTTCTTGATAACGAAAGATGAGCAGTTGGATGCAAGTGAAAAGACAGAAGAGATTGTGGAGTTTATACTCAGAAAGAATAGAGTAGCTAAGTGGGAAGAGCTGATTCTGAGAATTAAAGAAGGACAGAAGCATGGATACAAACCAAAGTCAAATACAAAGAAAGCATTAGTTAATGATATGAAGTATTATTTGAAAAATGCAAGAAATTATCAAATGAAGGATTTCAAGGGAAAATCAGATGCCATAATTACAAAGGAATTTTATGAAACCTATGCTATGCTGAATCCAAGAAAAGGTTTCAAAACTGAAAAGAAGAGAAAGCCAGAGGTTATGGAATTTGATAATGTGACAGCATCTGGAAGTGTTTTGGAGAAGCAAGATGACAAGCAAACCATGGAGGTTGAGAGGGAAGAAGTTAAGGAAGTCATTGGTTATAAGAGGACTGGTACAAGAAGTAAGATGAGTGCTAGAAAGAAAAGAAGAGTTCAAACTAAAGATTGTTATAAGAACAAACAAGAAGAAGCTGATGCTATGAAAGCTATTATGGACTTCACAGTTCATAAACCACAACCAGTACCTAAACCATAGCCAGAACCTGAGATAATCAATGCAGTCCCCTTATCAATAAAGTATCCAATTATATCTTATACTGCTGATGTGTTTGATGTCTGTGATGCTAAATGGGAGGTTATGAGATCTAATTTGAAATGTGAAAAATATGTTAGATTTGATCAGATGCTGGAGTACATGGATAGAGATGATATTGTAAAACTCTGAGAACTTTACAAGGAAAGATATGGTGACAAGAAACCAGAGTCAGTGCCTGAAAGAGTACATTATCTTTGGCTGAGTAACATGTTTGAGCCTGATGCAATGTATACTGAATGGGAAAAATTAAGAAGGTCAAAGAAAGTTGTTAAGTGGTACTTATATCAGTCATGTGGAGTACATGAACTGATTGGAGATGGTAGACTTGGTGTTTACATGTTGATAGAAAAAGATTATCCTTTCTACAACAATGTTGATGTTCTCACTGATATGATGCAACCAGGAAAGTTGATGTTGCAAAGACCATTTGTATCAGATTATCAAGCAGGTGTGCTAATTGAGAAGTATAGAAAGATTCTGCAAGAGAAGATTTCAAAACAGTAAAGTGTTTGGAAGCATCCTCCTGGTGATTAGCTGGGTTTAAAGGAAACTTGATGATTTTTGGAGAAAAATATCAAGTTTAGGGGAGGATTGTTGGGTCTAATGATGCTGCTGTTCGAGAAATACACTAAGTATAACTCTGCTGATTAGTTCAGTGACTCTGCTGAATAGACTTAAACTCTGCTATTTTGTTAACTCTGCTAATCATCAAGTTTCCTTTAAACCCAGCTAATCACCAGGAGGATGCTTCCAAACACTTTACTATTTTGAAATCTTCTCTTGCAGAATCTTTCTATACTTCTCAATTAGCACACCTGCTTGATAATCTGATACAAATGGTCTTTGCAACATCAACTTTCCTGGTTGCATCATATCAGTGAGAACATCAACATTGTTGTAGAAAGGATAATCTTTTTCTATCAACATGTAAACACCAAGTCCACCATCTCCAATCAGTTCATGTACTCCACATGACTGATATAAGTACAACTTAAAAAACTTTCTTTGACCTTCTTAATTTTTCCCATTCAGTATACATTGCATCAGGCTCAAACATGTTACTCAGCCAAAGATAATGTACTCTTTCAGGCACTGACTCTGGTTTCTTGTCACCATATCTTTCCTTGTAAAGCTCCCAGAGTTTTACAATATCATCTCTATCCATGTACTCCAGCATCTGATCAAATCTAACATATTTTTCACATTTCAAATTAGATCTCATAACCTCCCATTTAGCATCACAGACATCAAACACATCAGCAGTATAAGATATAATTGGATACTTTATTGATAAGGGGACTGCATTGATTATCTCAGGTTCTGGCTGTGGTTTAGGTACTGGTTGTGGTTTATGAACTGTGAAGTCCATAATAGCTTTCATAGCATCAGCTTCTTCTTGTTTGTTCTTATAACAATCTTTAGTTTGAACTCTTCTTTTCTTTCTAGCACTCATCTTACTTCTTGTACCAGTCCTCTTATAACCAATGACTTCCTTAACTTCTTCCCTCTCAACCTCCATGGTTTGCTTGTCATCTTGCTTCTCCAAAACACTTCCAGATGCTGTCACATTATCAAATTCCATAACCTCTGGCTTTCTCTTCTTTTCAGTTTTGAAACCTTTTCTTGGATTCAGCATAGCATAGGTTTCATAAAATTCCTTTGTAATTATGGCATCTGATTTTCCCTTGAAATCCTTCATCTGATAATTTCTTGCATTTTTCAAATAATACTTCATATCATTAACTAATGCTTTCTTTGTATTTGACTTTGGTTTGTATCCATGCTTCTGTCCTTCTTTAATTCTCAGAATCAGCTCTTCCCACTTAGCTACTCTATTCTTTCTGAGTATAAACTCCACAATCTCTTCTGTCTTTTCACTTGCATCCAACTGCTCATCTTTCGTTATCAAGAAAGCTTGACCTCTTACAATCATATCAGAATCTAAGAAATATTGCAACTGTTCATTGAACTCTTCTTGATTAACCTCTTTAGATTTGGAGCTTTCCATAAATTCAAATATATTTCTTTCCTCATCAGCTGCCACACTCCTTGCATATTCCTCATCATGAGCAATCTGAGCTTTTTCATTAGCCAAGTCCTTTTCTTGAAGTTGCCTTGTAACCTCTGCATCAAAAGCTATTTGCTTCTTAGTTTTTGGTTTCAACTTTTGCATCCTTTCAAGTTCTTCAGCAGCTTCTTTATCATGATGTGTAGATTCAGCAGCAGGTTGTTGTTGTGATGGTGTGGGTGTTTTAGTTCCAATGTTCAAAAGTACTTGAGCTAAGGTCATCTTTTCATCATCTGATTCAGCAGATTCCTTTTCTCCTGCACTCTTCTCTGTATCAACAACAGAGTCCTTTAACCCATCAGCAGAGTGTTTTGCTCCAGCAGAGTCAATCTTTTCACTCTTATCACCAATAACAGCAACATTTTCACCTGATTCCTTGACAACCTCCCCTGAACCTATTATAACCTCCTGATCCTTATCATTCCTCCCCTGTTTGGAAGCATCCTCTTCCAAACATGGTTTGGAACTCTTCTTCAGCATCCCCTCAAGATGTGTAACCCTGAGCTTAAGTCTTCTGATTTCAGCACCCTGAGAAGCTTTGACTGTTTTTAACTCCTTTCTAAGACCAAGAACCTCCTGTGACAATTTTGTACATGTATTCGTCAATTCCTGTAATTGTTTCATGATATCCTCACAACTTCGGTCTGTGTTACCTGACCCAAGAGGTTGATCACTGGAATTGGCATTTTGTACAGGTGTTTTAACCGTCAAATCCTCTGTTTCATGTTCAATGCTAGCCTCAACACTTCGACCTGTGTTACCTGGTCCGAGAGGTGTATCATGGGCATTGTCATTTTGTACATCAGTGTCCATCAATTCATGTGTTTCATTCCTGTCCTCATCACTTCGAGATGTGTGACCTTCTCCGAGAGGTGAATCTTGGGACAAAAACTCAGTCTCAACCCTAGGTTGAACATCTGAGCCCCCCATATTAGCCATTTGGCTGGGATTACCATCAGTTGTATTAGGTTCTTGAGAACCTTCTACAAAAGATGTTGCCATGGTCGAGGTCTTAAGTATGTTAGCACTGTCCTGTTCAACTACTAAGTTGGAAACAGTAGTGCCAGCCACTTCCATCATGGTACCTACATCACCTGTACCAGCCTCATCTGCATCCATACTGACATTGGTCTGAGGTGTCACAATGTCCTCTTGTTGTGAAGTCCTAGGTGATTGGGTAATTTGGGGTTCATTGGATGATGATACATTCAAACTTGTAGATGAGGATGTGTGATGGGAAGCTGTGGGAGTTCCAGCCTCTTCATCCTCATTCACTGCAGCCACAATATTCAAAATGTGTTGAGTCAGGGGAGTGATAGCACTAGAAAAACCTTTTCCATTCTTCTTCCGAAAAGCAAACATCTTGATTGCCATTCTGCTACTAGGCTCAATATTGGTATGTTCCAAGGGTTCTTTAAGTTGATTGTTGATAATGAGCTGCAAAAACCTTGGATACAAATAAAACTTCTTCTTAATAAACTTCTTCATACCCTCAAAAATCATTGATGAAAAATCAAATGGTTGTCCAGTAGCCAAACAAACTAAGGAAATGGCTTGAGAAGCACTAAACTCATTCCATCCTCATACTTTGGGAAACAAGCAGTGTTGAAGAGTATGCAACAAAAACTTCCAATGTGGGCAAAGCAGACCTTTATAAAAAGTTCCAGTATTTTCAGGCCTCTCATACCCAATTCTCTCAAGCTCAGTTAAAATAACCTCAGTGGTAAAATTAGGGGGTGTTGGAACACCTGAGAGACGAAGGCTTCTCTTAATAGTTGTTTCACTAACCACAATAGTCTCTCCATCTACACTACTTATTAACCTTTCCTCCCCGTCAAGTGTATCTAGCTTAACAGTGGACCAATACTGGTGCATATGAGATTTAATAATGGGTGGATCAACTGTTAAAGCATACCTTAATCGAGATGCACAAAGAAAATCCATAACTTCATGAAATCCTGCAGCAGCTGAAACCTTGCTAAGAAATGCAATCTGATTATGCTCTTCTGGAAACTTTCTTTGAGCCATTTGGAGTTTGGGGGTTTTGGATATAATGATATGAATTAATGTTCTTGGGAGAGAATCGAATGAAATTTTGAGCAATTAAAAGTTAATGAGATCGAAATGGTGTGTGAGACCGTTTTGATCTAATTAGGTTTTAAGACGCGCCAAAATTTTCAATATTACCCCTTTACTTTCAAACTCAGCAGCAGAGTCATGAAAGGTTTGACCAAAAGTCAACTTTCCCAAAATCTCCAAATTGAATCCCTTAAGCAGCTTAAATACAACACCAACTCCTCATTAAATTGTATAAATCCCTCAATCGCTTAACAAATCCCCAATTGCACAAACCCTAACACCAAAAACAAATAACCATGAGTTCATCCAAAGTACCGATCATTGACATTTCATCAGATTCCTCTTCAGATATGTCACAAGGATGGGCAGATTATTTCCCTCCAAGTTCATCTTCAGCACAACAAAAAGGCAAAGCGGTTGTTGAAGAAGAATATTCTGACCCGCTTCCATCGACTCCATCCTCCTTTGTAGATTCTAGCGATGATGAAGAAGCAACAGCATGGCCAAAATCCATGACATACTATCAAGGTTCTTGGGAAATCGATCCTCCTAATCATCCTTTGACAGTCGAGCTTCAGCGACAAATGGAGAAAGCAGCTGTCGCTTTTGCAAAGAATGTCAATCCGCCTCGTCCAAAGCCAAGTACAGTGGAGCAGGAAGTCCCTGTTCCAAAGAAAAAGCCGGAGAAGAAACAAGCTCCATCCACAAGCCAACAGCAGAGTCCACCACCAAGACTAGTGGTACTTGCACTTCCCTGTCCTAGGGTGTCAGAAGCCATGGGTACCAGAGGACCTCGCAGCAAGGTCATGCCTGACTTTGTTGGAAAGGGAAAGGAACAAGCTTGATTTGGGATAGGTGTGATTAGGTTGTGAATCCTTGGGCATTGTTTTCTTTTGAACTTGTTGTGAACAATGGATGTATGGAAACTTTATTATGTATTTTTGCTTTTGTGATCAATAGACTTTATCTTTCCTTGCTTTACTTGATTGTGTATGTATGTATATCTGCAAAAAGGTTAGTAGAAAACCACAAACACAAGCAAGAATATCCCATAATAGCAGCAGAGTAGGCATAGCAACAAACAACTAAACAGCAAATAATTTAAGAAACAGCAAATTTTGACTAAACACCAGACTTTGATTAAACAACAGCACAAATCCTTACAAAATTTTACAAAAACATACAGAGATAAGATGTTTAAAGATTAAAGATTGATCATGCCAATACTAGCAACTAAAAATTGAAATCTACTTATATCAAAACTTTTGGTAAGTAGATCAGCAACATTATTGTCAGTATGTATTTTAACCACTTGAATTAACTTTTTCTCATAACAATCTCTAATAAAATGATGTCTTATCTCTATGTGTTTTGTTTTAGAATGAAAAACGGGATTTTTGATAATACACATTGTGCTATTGTTGTCAATGAAAATTTTGGTGTTCATGAAATTGTACCCATAATCCAGCAGTTGGTTCTGAATCCAGAGCACTTGTCCATAGCAGCTAGAAGCAGCAACATATTCTGCTTCAGTTGTTGAGTTAGCCACAACAGTCTGTTTCTTGCATTGCCATGAGATTAGCCTATGACCAAGGTACTGACAGCCTCCAGTGGTTGACTTTCTATCCAAACTAGCTCCAGCATAGTCACTATCTGAGTATGCTATCAAGTCAAAGGGTGAATTATTAGGATACCAAAGGCCCAATTTAGGTTGACCCTTTAGGTACCTAAAAATTCTTTTGACTACTTCCAAGTGTGAAACTTTTGGGGACACTTGAAATCTAGCACAAGCACACACAGAAAACATGATATCTGGCCTTTAGGCAGTCAGATACATCAATGAACCAATCATTGATCTATAAAGATGCACATCAACCTCTTCCCCATCTTCATCCTTGAGCAAAGGTTTGTTTTTATCCATTGGTGTCTTAGCTGCTTTCACATCATTGAAACCAAATTTCTTCAACATATCAGCCACATACTTTTCTTGGCTAATAAATATCCCATCTGATTTCTGCTTGACTTGAAGCCCCAAAAAGAAAGTGAGTTCACCCATAGAACTCATTTCAAACCTGTTGTGCATTAGCTTTTCAAATCCTTCACATAACACCTTATTTGTAGACCCAAAAATGATATCATCTACATAAACCTGAACAAGTAGGATATCCTTTTTGTCTTTCTTAATGAACAATGTTTTATCAATGGTTCCTCTGCAAAAACCATTGTTCAACAAATATGTGGATAAGGTGTCATACCAAGCTCTAGGAGCTTGGTGTAGTCCATACAGTGCTTTCTTCACTTTGTAGACCCTATCAGGATACTTAGGATCTTCAAACCCAGGTGGTTGCATCACATATACCTCTTCAGGAATCTTTCCATACAAGAAAGCACTTTTGACATCCATTTGATACATAGGAAAATTCTTGTATGAAGCATATGCCAAAAATAGTCTAATAGCTTCAATTCTTGCAACTGGGGCAAATACTTCATCATAATCTATTCCTTCTTCCTGAGTGTATCCCTGAGCCACCAATCTAGCCTTGTTTCTAATAACAATTCCTCTTTCATCTCTTTTGCATCTGAACACCCATTTAGTACCAATTGCTCTTTTTCCATTAGGCAAATCCACCAATGTCCAGACTTCTTGAAGCTTGAACTGCAGTAACTCCTCTTGCATAGCTTCAACCCAACTTTCATCTTTCATAGCCTTATGAATGGTTTTGGGTTCTTCTTGAGATAAGAAACAGGCAAACATACAATTTTGTAAATCCTTGTGGCTATTCCTCTTCTTAAGTGTTTGAGCAAACAATCCCTGATCAAGCAAATCACTCAGACCTTTTGATTTACTTCTGGTCTGCACAGCAGTGTGAACATCACCAATTATCTGCTCCTTTGGATGATTCATGTGGATTCTAGTTGTTGGAGTGGGACTAACAGGTATATCAGTCTCCAAATTTGATAAATTAGCTTCAACACCAAAAACATCAACAATTTCATCATTAGTATCCACATATACTTCTTCTAATCCGGGCATCTCTTCAGAAGAATCATCATGAGAATCACCATCTTTATCAGCAGTAGAGTCCTTGGGCATAGCAGCAGAGTTACCAAACCTAACAACAGAGTGTTTTGACCTAACAGTAGAGTGTTTTGGCCTATCAGCAGAGTGTTTTGGCCTGGCAGCAGAGTTGAGAGAACTGCTGCTATGTGAATTCCCTTGTTGCCCATCAACTTCTGACTCTTCATTCCTTTCCTTAGCATCATTCTTGTCATCATGAGAAGGTTTATCATCACCTTCTGCAGTAACCTCTGGTACTTCCTTATGAATAGCATCATCATCTGAACTCTTTCTCTCTTTATCTGTTAGAGAGAAGTACTGATCAAACTTCCACTTTTCAATCAAAACAAACTCCTCTGCAGATCCATCCTTCTGTGCTTGTGTACCTGCATTAGGGTTAGTTTGTGTACCTGCAGACATGTTAGTAGTACCTGCAATGACTGGTTGATAATTCATACTTTTGGCTCTGATACCACCTGTAGAAACTAATGACGAGCAAAAGATAGTTTCTTGGATCATTTTGAGCCTTAGGGTTCAACAATAACAATGAACAATTATGCAGCGGAATAAGTAAAACAATCAATTGTTATTGACACAAAGTTTTTCCATCATCATCACCCCCAATTATATTTGATCAGAATATAACGTGTTACCTAACTGTAACAGGGATCTAAGACACCTCAGACCTTAGAGGATACGAACAAACTTTACAAACCCTAGGCGTTTACAAACCTACACGCCTAGGTTACACACACACACATTTAATAACTACATTATGGAAGACTTATTATAACCTATACCCTTGATCTCTTTATATAGTAGAGAACTAGGGTTTACAAAAGACTACAAAAGACTAATAAATAAAAACTTCTTTATCAAGCAAGTCCCTTGTGTTTCATTCTTCATTAATTGAAGAATTATTCCTTTGTCACTTTAAGCCCTTTTGTTTCATTCTTCTATTTATTTTGTCTCATCAAATCAAGAATCCCAACAATCTTCCCCTATTTGATGATGACAAAACAAATAAAGTCGTGTGCGAACTTCCCTAGACGAAGTAGCAGAAGTTGAGATGTAGTCATCTCCCTGAATGAAACAAATCTTGTCTTCCTTGTCTTCCCCTTAAACCATGCCATGCCATCACAATATTTCTTCCCCTTTTTGTTATCAACAAATAGAGAACGAATAAACAGTAGAAACTTCCCCTCGAGTGATGCATGTACATAAAATCCAATAACTCTCTTGTGTGTGTGAACTTCCCCTATGTGTGTGTAAACCAAAAACCAATGTACTTCCCCTTACTACTCGTAATTCATGCAACTAGCAGCAGTAAAATTATAACGAGCAGTAGAATGAATTATGTAGCAGCAGTAGAATCAAATACCACTAGCAGCAGAATTATATAAGGACAGCAGTAGAATCCATTATAAGTAGCCTTAGCAGCAGAATAAAAAATAAGCGTAGCAACAGAATGAAGTCATAGCAGCACTTTAAACAATTTCATCCATTATCTGATAGTTTAATTAAAGTATTCTATTGACCACTTGCAGAAGACAACAAATCAAATTTAACATATCTCTGATCTACAGCTACCCACGTGATAAATATTCGATCAATCAGACCTTAATATAATAATCCACCATTGACCCACAATCGAATAGTCCATCCATTATCCCACCAATCAGATCAAAGTCAGTCCCGCTTGCAAACTTCTATTTCACAACAGTACGAGATTAATTAAACAATTCCTCGTTCATTAATTACAACCGAATAAAGTAATGATCAATAAACCGATACTAGCTTAAAATGGATACCGACCCATGTGATTTAACCTTGACCAGTCCATATTAAACATTCCCTTCTGACAAGTTTGACCCACGATCAAATCCATTAAATATTTAATTAGTACGAGACCCACATTCATCTTTAATCAATTAAATCTGATATATGACTTTGTCGACACAAATCTCTCCACTTTATCAGTACGAGGCAATAGTCAAACAATAATTTCAATGTACCATTCGATCAACATATTAATATCTAATACAAATAAATACCTTAAAATCCGATTAGATAAAGAACTTGATAGACTGATCGAACCTTCTTCAAAACTGCTCTTCTTCAACAATAAAAACCTTGTGAATCCCTAGGTAACGAGCTCCCCAAGCTCTGATACCACCTGTAGAAACTAATGACGAGCAAAAGATAGTTTCTTGGATCGTTTTGAGCCTTAGGATTCAACAATAACAATGAACAATTATGCAGCGGAATAAGTAAAACATCAATTGTTATTGACACAAAGTTTTTCCATCATCATCACCCCCAATTATATTTGATCAGAATATAACGTGTTACCTAACTGTAACAGGGATCTAAGACACCTCAGACCTTAGAGGATACGAACAAACTTTACAAACCCTAGGCGTTTACAAACCTACATGCCTAGGTTACACACACACATTTAATAACTACATTATGGAAGACTTGTTATAACCTATACCCTTGATCTCTTTATATAGTAGAGAACTAGGGTTTACAAAAGACTACAAAAGACTAATAAATAAAAACTTCTTTATCAAGCAAGTCCCTTGTGTTTCATTCTTCATTAATTGAAGAATTATTCCTTTGTCACTTTAAGCCCTTTTGTTTCATTCTTATATTTATTTTGTCTCATCAAATCAAGAATCCCAACAGATAAAACAATATGGGATAGGAAGAGGTCTTCAGGAAAACACTCAAAAACCAGTGAGATTGACGAGGTGGAATTCGATCTGAACCGTCCTGCGACGTATAAGTCGGGCATCGAAACTGTGAGACAAAAGATCCAACAAGACAAAAATAGTAACCTACCCGTAAAAGCAAGATTTAAATCACAAAACTCACTTATCGACTACCATATCAGGAAAAAAAATGTGTATCTCACTCACGTGCACCTTGACCAAGAAGATCCGTTCATCGTCGGGATATGTCCCAAAGGGGTAAAAACTGACAGTTATTTAGGTTTTAAAGAAGGGTATAGAAATCTAGTTCCTAGGGGGGGGGGGGGTCGGAAATGTGAGGGTTGGGTACCACGAGTTAAAGAAAACCGTGGAATATTGTCTTTTGGGTAAGGGGAAGAAAGGAAGGGATCTGAACAATTGGAAAATTAAGGGACTAAGTAAGCATATCGCCTGCGTGGCAGTAATGATTCCAGAAGCTGTTTGTTTCTAACCCCTTTTCAATGATTTTAATACCATGATGGTTCTTAAAGATAAAGATGAAGGAGCTCTTGTTTCTGCCAAAGAATATCGGCCGGTATATATTATGAATTGGAAGAAAATCACTAAACGCTCCGAGGGGCTCAGGCAATTGATTATGCTCCCTTTGCAAAAGTTGTGCTAGCAGTGAAACAGGAAGACGAGAGTTGAAGACTAGTTGGTTAGTTTAACGTTAGTTTAATGTCGTTGGTTTAATGTTGTACGCCATACATGCATGGTTGTCTTCTAATGTTGGTATGTTTTGATATTAAACATTCTAATGTTGGCATGTTAAGAAGCATGCAATTTGTTTTGTTATCAAACATTTTAACACATGTTTTGACATGTTTCTTTGATTATATTTAATTGTAAAAATATGTTGTTAATAATTTTTTGAGAAAATTACCAAAAAGGTACAAAAATCCAACCTGATCCATTATATGGACACTTTTAACATCCTTTTCCCATTTTGGTCATGCACGACTCCACCTAATTTTTGACACATGTCATTCCTTTGTACTTTCCCTCTGCTCTTCCTCATCCTCTTGCTTTTCAGCTTTCTCAAGATTTCCTTTTGAGATGTTGTGCAATCCGTTTACCTTGTTATCCACATCAACAGCCGGCGAGTCAAACAACTTGAAAAAATCATTGTCTTCACTACAATACTCATCAGCAAGATCTATAACCTGTGAATGATATGAAAGAAAAGTTACCAAACTTTTATTAGCGCAAGTTATTAATTATGTCAGAACCGAAATAAGAACAACATCATCATGTAAAAACCTGCATACCAAAGTGGTTGTGTTAACTTTGTTTTGCTGTTCTGATTTGCATGTAAAAACCTGCATACCAAAGTGTTTAACACTTATTAGTAGAACATTATAATTAAAGATATACTCACATGAATACAATGATAAATTACCTTTTCATCGGTATCTCTGTTTACTTTGGCTTTGTCACTCGTTATAACGTGCAGAATAAAGTATTTCGAAACAAAATTCGCCTATTAGCATACCACATGGTAAGTTTTTCATAACAAAGTAACTTGGTCAACAATTGCAAAAGGTAAAATACTAACTTGAATAATAGTCTCAAGTTTGAAAGTCCGGGCTTCCAAATCCTTAAACCGTTTCTCAAGAGAAACAACTTCCACCTCTTTACCCCTTCTATCCACTGAACAACCCTCTCGAATGCTTTTATGCCTAGCCCTTTTTGCAGCCACTTTATGAAAATATTCATCCCATGGTCCCCCTTTTGCAACAGGCGGTGCTCTAGGGGTATACCACTTAAAAAAATCCCAGCTTCGTGTATACCATTCAGCTTCAGCCTCAAATTTTGTTGGGGTAACAATCAAGTTTGGTTTCGAGTCCTAGGAAAAATGTAGAAGTTATGTGGTATATCAAATTGTTTATATGTCAAGTTGACCAATCAATTTAAAAATATATGTATATTACCTTGGCAAAAAGCTGGTCGAAATAATCAAATTTTCGAAATGATGTGTGTTTCGACCATGCAAGTGCTCTTGGGATCACCCCTGGAGCCTTGTTCCACCAATGTTCACTTTTATCAGTACTCTCTATGATCCATATCTACAAAAAGTTAAGAAAACGAATATAAGTTATCAGGACCAGAAACATATATGATGGAAATTTTATTTTTATTATTATTTTTTTAGAACGACTTGTTATATATGGTAAATGATAAAATTTAGTCATGGAATATTTTCAAAGGCCCATTCTGTTAATTTCATCATATTCTTTTTAACATTTTCTTACCGCCAAAATGGTATTTGAAAAGTTTTAATAATTTTGAACGAGGAATGAACGGGGAAGGGTTTTCTTAAGTTTTAGGTATGTTTGATTCATTTTAGGTCACACAGAACTTTAATCTTTCTGTGAATAACAAAAAAACCGACTTTTTCTAAGCAAGGAGTTTTAAATAAGCAGTACCAATAAAACAATGAAGCAAAGTCTCATAAATAAGCACTTGTAACCTTAATAAGTACTAACTAGTAAGTAGACTTCAAAATTTTAAATTATTTTAAAATGAACAAAAAGAAAAAGAATGTTAACAAAGTTTGTTAGTATTAACCTTGAAAGCAGCAACGAATCCATTCAACCTATAGATAGGAGGATCGTTGGATTCTTTATGACCCTTTCTTTGACTGTAATCCGGTATATGCTTTGAAAAGACATTTCTAATTGAATCATAAAGCTGCCTCCATACATGCTCCCCCTATGGAAATGCATTCCATTCATCAAGATCCTCCACCATCCTCAGAAAAATATCATCAATGATAGACCCCAAGTCTTTACCCATGCATATAACCTCAAGTGTTAGCAAGAGGCAAACACGGATAGCATCCTCATCATACAGTGTTATAAACACCCCTTCATCTTCAATAACTGATAATAGATCAATTAATTTCACATGCTGCCCAACCTTGTGCGGGAAAACACGGTCACGAAAAGGGATATGACCACTCCGCCATTTCCTAAAACAATTCAAACTACTAATAACTAGCATATACTATTAAGTCTGTTGGAAAAGCCAATGAATATCTTATAAGATATTTATAAGTGGTGTTATTTCATATTTATAAGTATAAAGAGATAGATTGACATCAATAGTTATGAGACCCTCAAAGTGATGGTCGAAAAGTTTAGTCGGATGATTTGGTATTGTTCCTGTGTGAGAGAATGTGAAACGAATGTGTGCAACAATTTTTAGACTAAAAATATTTAGTCAAACCCGATATATTTTGCAAGTTTTTTGAAACACGCCTTTCACCCAAAGTTAACTCCGCAACATTTTTAAACTTGGTGAATTTGCTAAGTTTTACATTGTTTGTAAGATGTTATTTGATTGTGATTGATTTGAGTTGTGAATTATACTGATATATATACAGAAATGTTAACAGTAGAAATATATATGTAGCAAAAGAAACTTAAATGTTAACAACTGAAATGTTAACTTGAAACACAAATGTAGCAAAAGAAACATAAATGTCAACAGTAGACTTCACAACTGAAATGTTAACAGTTGAAACACAAATGTAGTAATGAAAACTTAAATATTAATAACAAAAGTGGCTTTACATTGTTACATGAAAACATGAAACTTAATATTGGGTGGGTGCTTGCAATATGAAAGAGTCATGTACAAACGGTAAAACCACTTTTAAAAGAAAGTGAATGAGAAAGAGACTTTTATTAAAAAAAAAAAAAAAAAAAAAAAAGTGAAAAGGTATCAAAGAGACATTTATGAGTGGGGTTTGTGTCAGTGGTGTGGGAAGCATATGAATCTTTCAATAAGTCGGTCGGTGTCATCTAATATATATTGTCAACTTATTACTTGTCAATTAGAGAAGCTAGCCGCGCCGTCTCCTTTGTTTATCTACAAATCCTTGAATTAACTTATAGGAAATAACCTTCTTGAGCTTAATCTCAGTATTCAATTAATGATCTGTTTTTATGATTTAAGATCGTATCCGTTTTGGTTGATTATCTAGGCTACGTTTCTTACTGTTAATTTAGGAGGCTTTGGTATCATCTTATTCTTGTATCATAGGGTGTTTGGATAAACAATATTACTTCAAAGATATTATATTTTAGTTTTAGGATAGGGTTATGTTTTAAGTATTAACACGTTAATTGTTTGTATCTTATATAATAACCGCCCACCCCTGTAGTTAATGTATGTTTTTATTTCTTAAGCGCATAGCTCTTTGGGTTATATTTAGCAAAACCCTTATTGTTATTGTGTTGGTAACACTAGTTGTTACATATTTGTTACTAGATGGATCCATCTCAACCGCATGATTTCTACAATAAATCAACAAGTGGGACACGGACTAGTAAAAAATAAACAAGTAAGGAACGGAAAATATTATATGATAGATGGGTTGCAATGGGAGGGAAGAAGATATCAACCTTACATCGGTTTCTTAGGAACAATATAGAAGAATTTCGAACGGAAGTTGCAGTCTTGACGAGTTCCGGCAACAATGATGGTTTTGAAATACAAAATTTTAGCAAAAAAATCCTATTGGATGGGTTGCAATCATTACCTTCTGCATCAACAACGGCATCTTGTCCATCAAAAATCGATAGGAACAATATAGAAGATTTTTGAACGGAAGTTGCAGTCTTGAAGAGTTCCGGCAACAATGATGGTTTTGGAATACAAGATTTTAGCCAAAAAATCCTATTGGATGGTTTGCAATCGTTACCTTCTGCATCAACAACGACATCTTGTCCATCAAAAATCAAACCTGACATTCCAACACCTTGAACATCAAAAACCAAACCTTACATGTTAACACCTTGTACGCCAATACCTGACGAATTTGTAAGTCTATTTTGTCAACGTCCAAATTATTATTTTTTTATATAAAAATTTACACCTTACTAAAAATTATCATTTGTAAGTCTATATTTTCAACGCCAATACTTGCTACTGTGACATGTATGTTACCTGATAAGTGCAAAAGGAAGATGTGCAACAATTTTCAGACTAAAAATATTTAGTCAAAGCCGATATATTTTGGACGTTGACAATATAGACTTACAAATTCGTCAGGTATTGGCGTACAAGGTGTTGACATGTGAGGTTTGGTTTTTGATGTACAAGGTGTTGAAATGTCAGGTTTGATTTTTGATGGACAAGATGTCGTTGTTGATGCAGAAGGTAATGATTGCAACCCATCCGGTAGGATTTTTTTGGCTAAAATCTTGTATTCCAAAACCCTCATTGTTGCCGGAACTCTTCAAGACTGCAACTTCCGTTGGAAAATCTTCTATATTGTTCCTATTGATTTTTGATGGACAAGATGCCGTTGTTGATGCAGAAGGTAATGATTGCAACCCATCCGGTAGGATTTTTTTTGCTAAAATCTTGTATTCCAAAACCATCATTGTTGCCGGAACTCTTCAAGACTGCAACTTCTGTTCGAAATTCTTCTATATTGTTCCTAAGAAACCGATGTAACGTTGATATCTTCTTCCCTCCCATTGCAACCCATCTATCATATAATCTTTTCCGTTCCTCACTTGTTGATTTTTTACTAGTCCGTGCCCCACTTGTTGATTTATTGTAGAAATCCTGCGGTTGAGATGGATCCATCTAGTAACAAACATGTAACAACTAGTGTTACCAACACAATAACAATAAGGGTTTTGCTAAATATAACCCAAAGAGCTATGCGCTTAAGAAATAAAAACATACATTAACTACAGGGGTGGGCGGTTATTATAAAAGATACAAACAATTAACGTGTGAATACTTAAAACATAACCCTATCCTAATACTAAAATATAATATGTTTGAAGTAATATTGTTTATCCAAACACCCTATGATACAAGAATAAGATGATACCAAAGCCTCCTAAATTAACAGTAACAGAAACGTAGCCTAGATAATCAACCAAAACGGATACGATCTTAAATCATAAAAATAGATCATTAATTGAATACTGAGATTAAGCTCAAGAAGGTTATTACCTATAAGTTAATTCAACGATTTGTAGATAAACAGAGGAGACGGCGCGGCTAGCTTCTCTAATTGACAAGTAATAAGATGATAATATATATTAGATGACACCGACCGACTTATTGAAAGAGTCCTATGCTTCCCACACCACTGAAACAAACCCCACTCATAAATGTCTCTTTCATACCTTTTCACTTTTTTTTGGACAACTTTTCACTTTTTTTTATAAGTCTCTTTCTCATTTACTTTCTTTCAAAAGTGGCTTTACCGTTTGTACATGACTCTTTCATATTGCAAGCACCCACCCAATATTAAGTTTCATGTTTTCATGTAACAAAGTAAAGCCACTTTTGTTATTAATAGTTAAGTTTTCATTACTACATTTGTGTTTCAACTGTTAACATTTCAGTTGTGAAGTCTACTGTTGACATTTATGTTTCTTTTGCTACATTTGTGTTTCAAGTTAACATTTCAGTTGTTAACATTTAAGTTTCTTTTGCTATATATATATTTCTACTGTTAACATTTCTGTATATATATCAGTATAATTCACAACTCAAATCAATCACAATCAAATAACATCTTACAAACAATGTAAAACTTAGCAAATTCACCAAGTTTAAAAATGTTGCGGAGTTAACTTTGGGTGAAAGGCGTTGTTGAACCTAAGACCTTGATAGATCTTTGAGCACTCTTGGATCGTTAGTAATGTTTATGTAATCACAAACACACTAATAGAAAGTCTCTAACACTTGTATTTTAAAGCGGAAATAAACACAAGCAAGAACACGAATAACTAAGAACACTTTGATCCTCTATGGATCGTTTATTAAACTAAAACTTGTTTTTCTTAACTCGTACCTATTACATAAGAATGTGTTCCTTTTATAGATAAGGAACCCTAAATCCGTTTCACTAGAAACCCTAAACCGTTTCACAAGAAACGTATATCTAAAAACTAATAGAAAATATGCTATATAATTTCCTAATAAAACTCGTCCATATCCAAACTATAATACCTGAAATTTCTATAACATGTAAAATGACCAAATTGCCCTGGGATTTTAAAACCTAAATAAAACATATGTAAAGCACAAAATAAATTCCAAACTTCTAGCAATGAACAAGTTATGATCCCAAATAATTTTGACAACTCCATTTAACATTTATACAAGCCACAAAATTACCAAAATGCCCTTGGGCGCCAAATAGAGTTTAATTTCAATTTTTATGATTTAATAAAGGTAATTTAAAGGTAATTAAAGGGCATTAAAAATGGCAAATCAATGCAATTAATTCCCTAAGCTAAAATCATGAATTTCTTGGCCTATTATCCGTCTCCTTTGACCGGTTTACCTTTTAAAAATCAATCACAACATTTATCCTAAGAAAACCCTAATATGCCGATTTAACAAAAACACACAAATATTCTCCCTCAACCCATACGAATTTCTGGAGGTGATCAAGGATTTTTCTGGTGTTCTTGGAGGTGCAAGGAGGCTAGGAAAAATAAGGGTTGCTGCGTTTTCTCCTTGGTTCGTTCTTGTTCTTTAATTCTTGTCGACTTGATCAAAAACAAGGTAATAATCCATACGACTTAATCACACGTTTTAAAATTAATATGAAAATTTTCCAGTGATCTTTAGATGTTATATAAGTCATATAAAATATACAAATCGAATCATGCAATGTTTCTTGATCGTTATGAATTTTAATGCTTAAAACACACATAAATTCGAATATATATGAAACGAATTTTCTGGATGATATAATATTTTATTTGGACCTTATATGAAGCATATGACCTGGGAAAAATGATAGATCGAATTATAATAGCCTAAATCAAGTCGTTGTAATTTTAATGTCTAAAACGTACGTAAATATGCAATATATGTTAAACGATTTTTCTGGGCATGTTCTCTATTTTTCGTGGGTTCCTTATGAGTAATATGATCTGGGAAAAATATTTTTTTGATTTTTAGAAGCTTAAAATTAACGTAGTGAATTATTGGATAAACCGGATTTTGTGAAAAGTGAAGAATAAATCAAATAAAATGGATCGGGCATTAGGGTTAGCATTTTGGGGCTTGGATCTGGTCAATTAAATGTTTTCAAATATTATTCAATGATTTTTTTATGATTGGTTTTGTTAGGGTTTGAATTTGATCATTAAAAGTGGTAATCCGATTTGAAATTAAATCACAAGGGGGTGTTTTGTAACTTTTGAAACTCGTGGGTTATTTTTAAAATGTTATTTAGGTCTGTTACAATGTGGGAAAAATATAACTTTGGGGTCCTAAGTGTAAATATTGCAATATAATGAATTAACGGGAAATTAGGGTTTCGATTTGGAATTAATTAAAAGCGAGGGACCAAAAGTGTAAATCTGAAATTATGAAGTTGTTTTGAGTTAATACTGATATAAAAAGGTTGTTGGGTAAATTTGAGTATTTTTGGGCTTAATATGGAATTAATATGGAATTATGATTTAAATTATAAGTTTTGTAAACTTAAGGGACTAAATGTGTAATTTCTAAAAATTGAGGGGCTGGATTCGTACAATAAGTAATTATGAAGTTATATTCTGTAGTTTGATAAAATATGAGGCTTGTTTGGTAATTATGGATAAGATAAGGATTTAAAGTGTAAAATTATGAATTAAGGGGTTTAAATGGAAATTTTGTAAACTAAGGGGTACAAAATGTAAATTGGCAAACTTGAAGTATTGAAGACGTACATTCTGAATAAATGAAGGATTAAAAAGAATGAATGTGATAATTACATATTTGACCTTTAACTTTGGAAGAATTACATGTGAAACCCTAAAGTATGGAAACTTGCCAAATGAGGAAACCTGCCTAAAATAGAAAGTTATTAAAAAGTAAAGGAAAACCAAAATGGTAATCTGACTAGAATCTTCTGTAATTCCGTCTTCCATTCCTCTAGGTGTGAAGAAGGAGAGATCCTGATCTGTTCGTGCTTCTATTTCTGTTTTTGCATTCCTAATAAGGTACAGATATTCTGCCCTTCTCTAGTAAGGTGCCTTCGTCTCATTTTCTGATTTCTGGTTCATTTTTATGTTTCCTTGTTCCGTGAACCTTGCTTGTTTTCTTATAATGATTTGTCATGAACCTTACTATAGACCCTGACTTGAACTTTGAAATATTTGATATGAACCATTCAACTTGAACCCTTGTTTGAACTCCTGTCCTGATCCTTTGTTCTAAACCATGTCTTGAACCCTACTATGTTTCTTTTGACAGTTGGCATGACCCGTTTCATATCTGGTAATCTGAATATTTAAGACCCGTAGATACTTGAAGGTTCATGGGATTTTATAACTACTTTTCTAATTATATATGAAGAGGTTTTGAAAATTTCTTTGAAAGACTTTCATTATGAATACTGATTTAAAGATCACTTTATTTTAAAAGGATTACTTTTAATAAATTGACATGAACCTTCTGGTACTTGACCTTTCTGATATTAAATCCTCTGATGTGAACTTCCTGATTTATCTCCTGTCTTGAACCCTGATATAAATCATGACCTGGACCACCTGACACCAGATACTTGAACCTAACACCTGATACTTGAACCTGATACCTAGTACATGATACTGATTTCTGATGCATGATACCTGATACATGATACTGATACCTGATACATGATACTGATTTATGATGCATGACACCTGACACATGATACATGGTACCTGACCTTAACCCACAGTTTGATACTACGAGCCACTCACTAGGCATGAGGGTTTCATGTCCATGTCAGTCGATGCACCGATGGCATGACTCTAGGGTAGGAGAGTGATGACCTATCCCGTCCCTGTTATGATTATGATTTACGTAGAGGCAGACTCTGGCCACCTGGGGCGTATGGATGCATCCTAGACTTGACCTGACCTGACCTGTTACATGATATATTATTTCTGGTGACTGATGGTGTGTGCGATACACGTCTTTCACAACTCTGGGAGTTGATCACTCCATATTTCTGATTTCTGGGATTAGTGAGAGGAATATCTCTTTGCATGGCGGTATGATTATGATTTCATGTTCATGTTTCTGGGCTCGTAGAGGATTACTGTTTTCCATGCACTTTATAGACTTATGACCTTTACCTTTCATTACTGACACCCTATGACATGATACTGGACTTATCTCTGTACTGGGCTTGGTATGTTTGGGCTTGATGGGATCTTTTGATTACTTCACCATTACTCATGATACTATCCATACTTTCTGATATCTCTGTATAACCTTCATATTTCTTCTCATCTATTATTACATCATGTACGATTCCTTCCATCTTCCCTATTTCATTATTATTGTTTGTTACCATTATATCTGTTCACTGAGCTCGTGTAGCTCAGCCGCGTTTCTTTTCCCGCGACAGGTTTAGTTGGAAGCTGGGATTTTGGGTGAAGAGTGTTTGGCTTTAGAAGACTTCACTAGCTTTTGGAAGATGACTAGAAGAACCTTATATTAGACATAGAAATTTTGTAATGTAAAGCTCGTAGTTCTGATTTCAGTTGTAAACCTTGGATTTTCATTGTATTATTTATGTCAAATGTCTGTGGTTGTTCTGATAAGAATCCGTATATGTGATACCTTTGCCCTTGTCGGGTTGGGGTGTTACAATTATGGTATCAGAGAACAGGCTGACGACTTGTAATACAATTACCCTGTCCTGTGCGTTTAGGACCATTAAGTTTCCACTGTAGGCGCGCATAAGATAACCGTTGAGGAATTTCTTTAGGATCTTCCCATAGGAACCTAAGTATTACCGGTGAGGAATGGGTAGACTAGGACATCTATGTAAGTAGCATTGCTTCCGCATCACTCTGATTCGTGCCTTGCTTTTGGTTAAAGCTTGTTGAGATCACTTATGGTGATTGAAAGCTTATGCCTTGCATCACCTAAGTTTTGAAGCCTAAATAAATCTTGAAGCCATTGAAAATTTCATAGTAATTGCCTGGCACTATTTGATCCTTACCTTCAGATTCCGACTCTGACCTCTGATCTTTTGTCAATCATTTCAATGCCTCTTGGACATTTTGAGAATCTCCGTGGCGAATATTTTGGCGTTCCCTTTTGACTATGGCATTCGATTTTGTTGACCTTGAGATTTTAGAAGTACTAGGTGGATTAAGATAAGATGTTTAGTTCACAACTTGAGATAAAGTATGATCATCATGATGGTATACTCATATGAGGCTGGTATTATGACGGTTCGCGAACGTGGTAATACCTACGTCATATGACGTACCCTCATTGTGATCATAGGATATTTCAAGGAGTGTCTTTGAAACCTTAGAAATTCTGACATTTGGCTGAGATCATCTGTGTTTAGTAAGATGTTAAGTTCAATCTACCTATGCGTTTAATCTGCTTTCACCGTTATGCGTATACTCTGCCTCTATTCATTAGATATCTGAATAAGTTGGAATTCTCGATTTGCATTCTGTTGACCTCAGTTATCAATCGTTAACCCTTTGAAGAACTCTCTACTGTGGATACGGTTAATTTGATCCGAAATTATTTGATCCGAAGATCCTTTCTGAAAGAACCTCCCCGGCATGAAAACGTTTGTGACGATCTTTTGCGATTTGCTACGACTTCGTTTAGCTTTGCGACTTCAAATTTCGAGGACGAAATTTTTCTGTTAGTGGGGAAGAAGTTGTAATACCTGAAATTTCTATAACATGTAAAATGACCAAATTGCCCTGGGATTTTAAAACCTAAATAAAACATATGTAAAGCACAAAATAAATTCCAAACTTCTAGCAATGAACAAGTTATGATCCCAAATAATTTTAACAACTCCATTTAACATTTATACAAGCCACAAAATTACCAAAATGCCCTTGGGCGCCAAATAGAGTTTAATTTCAATTTTTATGATTTAATAAAGGTAATTTAAAGGTAATTAAAGGGCATTAAAAATGGCAAATCAATGCAATTAATTCCCTAAGCTAAAATTACGAATTTCTTGGCCTATTATCCCTCCCCTTTGACCGGTTTACCTTTTAAAAATCAATCACAACATTTATCCTAAGAAAACCCTAATATGCCGATTTAACAAAAACACACAAATATTCTCCCTCAACCCATACGAATTTCTGGAGGTGATCAAGGATTTTTCTGGTGTTCTTGGAGGTGCAAGGAGGCTAGGAAAAATAAGGGTTGCTGCGTTTTCTCCTTGGTTCGTTCTTGTTCTTTAATTCTTGTCGACTTGATCAAAAACAAGGTAATAATCCATACGACTTAATCACACGTTTTAAAATTAATATGAAAATTTTACAGTGATCTTTAGATGTTATATAAGTCATATAAAATATACAAATCGAATCATGCAATGTTTCTTGATCGTTATGAATTTTAATGCTTAAAACACACATAAATTCGAATATATATGAAACGAATTTTCTGGATGATATAAGTATTTTATTTGGACCTTATATGAAGCATATGACCTGGGAAAAATGATAGATCGAATTATAATAGCCTAAATCAAGTCGTTGTAATTTTAATGTCTAAAACGTACGTAAATATGCAATATATGTTAAACGATTTTTCTGGGCATGTTCTCTATTTTTCGTGGGTTCCTTATGAGTAATATGATCTGGGAAAAATATGGTTTTGATTTTTAGAAGCTTAAAATTAACGTAGTGAATTATTGGATAAACCGGATTTTATGAAAAGTGAAGAATAAATCAAATAAAATGGATCGGGCATTAGGGTTAGCATTTTGGGGCTTGGATCTGGTCAATTAAATGTTTTCAAAGATTATTCAATGATTTTTTTATGATTGGTTTTGTTAGGGTTTGAATTTGATCATTAAAAGTGGTAATCTGATTTGAAATTAAATCACAAGGGGGTGTTTTGTAACTTTTGAAACTCGTGGGTTATTTTTAAAATGTTATTTAGGTCTGTTACAATGTGGGAAAAATATAACTTTGGGGTCCTAAGTGTAAATATTGCAATATAATGAATTAATGGGAAATTAGGGTTTCGATTTGGAATTAATTAAAAGCGAGGGACCAAAAGTGTAAATCTAAAATTCTGAAGTTGTTTTGAGTTAATACTGATATAAAAAGGTTGTTGGGTAAATTTGAGTATTTGTGGGCTTAATATGGAATTAATATGGAATTATGATTTAAATTATAAGTTTTGTAAACTTAAGGGACTAAATGTGTAATTTCTGAAAATTGAGGGGCTGGATTCGTACAATAAGTAATTATGAAGTTATATTCTGTATTTTGATAAAATATGAGGCTTGTTTGGTAATTATGGATAAGATAAGGATTTAAAGTGTAAAATTATGAATTAAGGGGTTTAAATGGAAATTTTGTAAACTAAGGGGTACAAAATGTAAATTGGCAAACTTGAAGTATTGAAGACGTACATTCTGAATAAATGAAGGATTAAAAAGAATGAATGTGATAATTACATATTTGACCTTTAACTTTGGAAGAATTACATGTGAAACCCTAAAGTATGGAAACTTGCCAAATGAGGAAACCTGCCTAAAATAGAAAGTTATTAAAAAGTAAAGGAAAACCAAAATGGTAATCTGAATAGAATCTTCTGTAATTTCGTCTTCCATTCCTCTAGGTGTGAAGAAGGAGAGATCCTGATCTGTTCGTGCTTCTATTTCTGTTTTTGCATTCCTAATAAGGTACAGATATTCTGCCCTTCTCTAGTAAGGTGCCTTCGTCTCATTTTCTGATTTCTGGTTCATTTTTATGTTTCCTTGTTCCGTGAACCTTGCTTGTTTTCTTATAATGATTTGTCATGAACCTTACTATAGACCCTGACTTGAACTTTGAAATATTTGATATGAACCATTCAACTTGAACCCTTGTTTGAACTCCTGTCCTGATCCTTTGTTCTAAACCATGTCTTGAACCCTACTATGTTTCTTTTGACAGTTGGCATGACCCGTTTCATATCTGGTAATCTGAATATTTAAGACCCGTAGATACTTGAAGGTTCATGGGATTTTATAACTACTTTTCTAATTATATATGAAGAGGTTTTGAAAATTTCTTTGAAAGACTTTCATTATGAATACTGATTTAAAGATCACTTTATTTTAAAAGGATTACTTTTAATAAATTGACATGAACCTTCTGGTACTTGACCTTTCTGATATTAAATCCTCTGATGTGAACTTCCTGATTTATCTCCTGTCTTGAACCCTGATATAAATCATGACCTGGACCACCTGACACCCGATACTTGAACCTAACACCTGATACTTGAACCTGATACCTAGTACATGATACTGATTTCTGATGCATGATACCTGATACATGATACTGATACCTGATACATGATACTGATTTCGGATGCATGACACCTGACACATGATACATGGTACCTGACCTTAACCCACAGTTTGATACTACGAGCCACTCACTAGGCATGAGGGTTTCATATCCATGTCAGTCGATGCACCGATGGCATGACTCTAGGGTAGGAGAGTGATGACCTATCCCGTCCCTGTTATGATTATGATTTACGTAGAGGCAGACTCTGGCCACCTGGGGCGTATGGATGCATCCTAGACTTGACCTGACCTGACCTGTTACATGATATATTATTTCTGGTGACTGATGATGTGTGCGATACACGTCTTTCACAACTCTGGGAGTTGATCACTCCATATTTCTGATTTCTGGGATTAGTGAGAGGAATATCTCTTTGCATGGCGGTATGATTATGATTTCATGTTCAAGTTTCTGGGCTCGTAGAGGATTACTGTTTTCCATGCACTTTATAGACTTATGACCTTTACCTTTCATTACTGACACCCTATGACATGATACTGGACTTATCTCTGTACTGGGCTTGGTATGTTTGGGCTTGATGGGATCTTTTGATTACTTCACCATTACTCATGATACTATCCATACTTTTTGATATCTCTGTATAACCTTCATATTTCTTCTCATCTATTATTACATCATGTACGATTCCTTCCATCTTCCCTATTTCATTATTATTGTTTGTTACCGTTATATCTGTTCACTGAGCTCGTGTAGCTCAGCCGCGTTTCTTTTCCCGCGGCAGGTTTAGTTGGAAGCTGGGATTTTGGGTGAAGAGTGTTTGGCTTTAGAAGGCTTCACTAGCTTTTGGAAGATGACTAGAAGAACCTTATATTAGACATAGAAATTTTGTAATGTAAAGCTCGTAGTTCTGATTTCAGTTGTAAACCTTGGATTTTCATTCTATTATTTATGTCAAATGTCTGTGGTTGTTCTGATAAGAATCCGTATATGTGATACCTTTGCCCTTGTCGGGTTGGGGTGTTACACAAACTAATAACAAAGTACGCTGAATATCTATATCAGCAGAAACCAACTACGCAGAAACACTCTTCAGCATAATCCAACCCTTCAGCAGATTCCATCAGCAGTAACCATCAGTAGAATTCTTCCTTAGCAGAATTCCCAACAATCCTCACCTAATCTTGAATTTGACATGGTTAAGTTCAAGATTCTTGATAGATCTCTAACACTTCAGAATAAGAGGATTGAATTCGAACATCATCAGCAAAGAATCAAAGGAACCAAATCGCTATGAATGGCAAAACTTTAAACTTCAGGTCTTTGCAGCAACAAATGACATAATGTACATCAAAACAGTTTAGTTTCAGACTATTCTCATCACATCCAGGTGTGTTAACTCCTGTGAGAGGTGAATCATTGAAAATAATGGATTTGATGTCTCTTTACCAATAGCCATCACTACTGGAGTAGCCAAATGTTTTAGTTCGAAAACTATGGTACACTGATAACCATATGATTTTTAGCAAATCATCAGCTATAAACGGATTTGAGATGTCTTTACCTGTAGCCGTTTGCTCAGGACTAGCCAATTCTTTGGTTTCAACTGAACCTTGGTGAATTGAATACCAAATATGGATACCAAATGTCTTTACCACAAACCATACTTTTGTGGACTAGCCAATTCTTTGGATCCCATAAAGGGTTACATCCATGGTGAATTGAGAACCATTTCAACTCTCAGCAATGAAGCATGGGTGAGTTGAGTACCCTATGATTTTGAGCAAACCATTACAGCTATCAACAGAGTTGATGTGTCTTTACCAAAGCTGTACCCTTTGGACTAGCCAACTCTTTGATGGACACAAGTCACATCTGGTGAGTTGATAACCATCAACAGAGTTATATACAACAAACCTGCAGAAAAGTTAGTACACAAAGATACAAGATTTTTTTTATTTTTATTTATTTTTATTTTTTTTTAACTAAGAAATAAGAATGAAATAAGAAATAAATGAAATAAAGAAAGATAAGATACAAAAATAATACACAATACCAGAATCAAGTAGAAGCTTGGTGTTGCAGAAGCTTGGACTTGATTAACCCAATCAATTGTGCAGCATGAGTCTCATCATTAGCCACTGGATCAGGAGGAACTTCCAATTTGCTTCTAAGCATACGTTTCAGCAGATTAATAGACCAAGGATAATGCTGATCCGAAAACATACACACCCTAATGCCAGACTTTGTTTCAACAACATGCACATTAGGCATAGGGTAAAACCTCCAAGTATCAACCTCCCATGTATGTGAATTCTCCCAAAGTGAGTAGCCTTTTCCATTAGGTGAGTGAGAATCAAACAGAACTTGCAGATCTCCCAATAAGTACAAACCAGCCCCCTTGTGGTGTATGAGAAGCATAGTACTCTGTGACCATTCCATAGAGAGTATGCAAATCTTGCCTATCCACCAAGTGAAGTATTTCTTGCAAGAAAGTAAACTCCATATAGGAATGATCTTGCCTATAAATGGTGTTTATCTGCCCATCTGTCAATGTCCATTTGACCAACACATTATATGAACCCTTAGGAAATGTCTCAGAAGAACCCACTTTAATAAAGGTTGAATCAGCAGCATTGAGATCTATATGCTTAGAAGAACTCTCCTGTTTAGATTTATGTGCTCTAGAAATTTGCTCTCTAGCTAACCTCATAGATCTTCTGATAGCAATTTGTCTGCTGTGTGCCATCCTTTTCTTTCTTCTCCCAGGTATATATATCCCTAAAGGACTAACATTTTCAGATGCACCAGAAGCATCTTCAGGAGGAATGGAAGAAGTGTGAACAGAACCACCTTCTGCAAGCAACTTCTCAGTATCTTCTCTGACTTTTCTAGCCTCAGCAGCTTCTAATTCAGCTTTCCTTACCAAATCTGCATTGTAGTTAGAAATAAATGATTCCTCTTGTTCAGTAGATGTAGAAGAAGGAATGGTAGCAGCCTTGGCAGAGGTGTCAGCAGATTGATTGCCTTCAGGAGTTGCCTTAGCAGAAACAGCTTGAGGGAGCAGTTGGTCTTTATCACCAGAAGATGAAGTACCAAGCTAAGCTGTTTTGGTTCTTTTAGCTTCAGAAGCATCTATACTTGCACTAGGCCTCTTCAATTGAGTTTGAGGTGAGAGAATAGCCTTCATAATTTGATTATATGTTTGATGCAAATCAGATTCAGATAAGGCCCATACTTGCTTCTTGGACAAAGCAGAGTTATAAACAGAAGTATATTGATGATAAACCACATTCCTCATATAATTCTTGGTTTGTGCCTCAGTCTGAGTTTTAGCTCTCTTAGCTTTAGCCTTTTGTGTAGCAATGGCCTTTCTCCTTTCTGCTGCAGCCTTCTTCCTCTGTTGACCAAGAGCTACCATTTGTGCAGCAAAGTTATTACTATCAAAATTAGCTCCTAAGATGCTTTGGGCCAAAGTAGGATTGGAAGCAGCTTGTTGAGTATAAGAATCCCATTGTGCATCAGTAAAATGAACTGATTGCTCATCTAGTTCTCTTTGTCTTTCTGGAGGCAAATCTGAAGTAAATTGAGCTGTCATCTTTTGTGCTAAAGCTTGACTCTTCATCATATCCTCATGTTCTTTGACCAGTCTAGCTTGCTCCTTCCTTTCTGCTTCACTCACAAGATCTATACCAAGATCTGTATCAACCATCACTCTTTGCTCATTGCCAGAGATGTCAACACTAGGAACTCTGTCAATATCCTCAAAAGAAATACCAATAGAAGCATCAGCAGAAACATGTTGAGTTGAAGATTCAACATGTGGAGCAGAAACTTCATCAGCAGTATCCAAGACAAAAGATCTCCCAGCAACAAACACTGCAGCAGAAACTTCAGAAGGTGTGACATCAGCAGAAGCCACATTAATCATAGATTCATCTGCCTGAACATGATCACCATCAACTTGTTCTTGAGCAACATGCAACCTTGGCATATTAGAATCCTTGCTCAAATACTGTCTTCTCCTCTTTCTATAGAACTAGATCTGCTCTTTTTGTTGTGAGGATTCAGCAGCTTTAGGTGAAGAAGTATGAGTCTGCTGAGCAGCTTCAGCCAATAAATCAAGATGATCCAAATAAATATCCTCCTGCTCTTCATCAGAAGCAAACACAAACTTCCTTTTCTTTTTCTGCCCAAGTTGATCTTCTAATTCCTGAACCCTCCTTTTCAATACTATAATCTCATCACCAAGTGAGGATTTAGTATCTGCAAGCTCCTTCTTCAACTTCTCAATTTCTTGATCATTCCTGTTGAGCAAATTATACAGAGAAGTGAGAGTAATAGGGTCCTCAGCTCCACCAGCAGATGTCTCAGTGGTAAAGGGAGCTTCATTGGGCCTTTCAGAAGAAATATGTATATTCTTAAAAGTAGGAGTGCTTTCATCTATTGGGTCTCTAAAAGGGCTAGGTGTGGACAGTCTTGTAGTCTCATCTTCAAGAGGTGTAGGCACATGAGTATCAAGAGACTGAATTGTCTCCTCCACCTCAGGAACAAGCTCATCAGGAGCTTCATGAGTTTGTGTTGGAATAGGACTGGGTGAAACATGTACAGGTGAAGGTGTAGGTTGGTCAGGAGAAACAATGGGTGCTTCAGCAGTTGTGGATGGACCCTCATCCCTTTCCACTGATGGATTACCATCAGCAGTAACACTTGGAATTGATGGAGTACCATCATCAGCAGCATTGGGAGATGGTGGAGCACCAGCAACATTACCCTCATCAGCATCATCATTGCCATGTGGCAACATAGCTGGTAACAGAGGGTGATGTTCTCCAACATAGTGAGTTTTCATTGAAGCAAACAACTTAGCACTAAGGGCTCCTATGGGATAATGGCCTCTATCTTGGGTGTTTATGTCTAATATAATTTGAAGAAACCTAGGGTACATTAGAAACTTATGCTTTTTCTTTTGAATATTTTCAACCATATTATCAAAAATAAACTTAGAGAAATTATAAGTTAAACCCTGTGATAGACATACTATACCACAACCCAATTGGGTAGAGAATTGATCCCATCCTCCAGACTTGTTACTGATGCACTGAAGCAATGTGTGCACCAAAAACCTCCACTTGGGGCAAAACTTGTTCTTGAGCCACATAATAGTATCCAAACTTTGATAACCAGCAGCTCTCAGCCCAGCAAGTATCTCTTCAGTGTTGGTGTGATAGACACCACCTTCATCATCCAGTTGTAATCTTTCCCTAATCAAAGCTTCAGTCACCACATACTCTACTCCATCAATCTTTGCTACAATCTCTGTATCAGAACGTTTCTCAGCAGATGCCCAAAATTGCTTGACCAAAGATTCGTGAACTACATCTGGATAATGAGTCAGTGCAAAGTGAATCTTGGAATGCTTCAAGAAATCCACCATAGGTACATACATTTCATGTCCCTTCGCTTTTCCTAGAAACGCAACTTTGTTGTGATCCTTCTTAAATTGTAGTGCCTCCATTGAAGAAATTATGAGAGATATGGTATGAATCAAGTGGATGATAAATGGGTTTAGATTGCTTGAAGAGGGAATAAGTTGTTTTGGGCGAAGATTATATGAGTAGGTTATAAATAGAAGTTACCCAATTATGGTCAAAATTTATCGGAACTAATTGTTGACCATATCTGACGTGTAAAGTAACTTCAACATTCAAAATTAACTCTTCAGCAGAAATGATGGTCAATCTGCTGAAGTAAGAAGTCAATCAGCAGAATCAACTCAAGAGTAATAATATCTCAGTAAAGATCTTGAGTTTTACTTCGCCACCCAACTCGCATTAATTACCATCAACACTTGACTTCGCCTATAAAACAACCCCAAATCACAATCCGCACAAATCACTTAACCCTAATTTACCATCAAACTCTCATTCAACCAAGATCACTCATCAACACTATGAACAACCAGCCAGAAGTAGTCGATCTAACCTCTGAGTCATCAGCAGACTCAGGGGATAACATTCTCCAATCACCACCAAGACACCAAGCCTCTCAATCATCCTCACGACCTTCTCATAGAAGGTATGGTCTTACCAAAGAACAAGCCTGATGAAGCGAAAAGTGTACCGCTTTTAAGGGGTCATTTAAGCCCTAAATCGTATTTATTTGATCAAATATTGCCCTAAATCGTTCCTTTTGTCATTTTAAGTACTTTTGAGGAGAAATCTGGAAAAGGAGGCATTTTGGACGTTTTTGGAGCATAAAAGTGAAGAAAACGACAAAGTCTCAAAAATCGGCTAAAAGTTACCTTTGACGGCGTCAGATTTTACTCTGGACGGCGTCATGGCTTGGCAAGAAAAGGTGGATGTGAAATTTACTCATGATAAGCCAGTGAAAATTGCATGTAAATTCTGACGGCGTCACGCTTTAACCTGATCAAGGGCGTCACGGCTTAATTCAAAGAGGGACGGCGTCACGTTCAAGGTCTGACGGCGTCAAGCCTTGATAAGCCAGAACGGATTTTGGAGAGCTAAAGAGGGACGGCGTCAAGAAGGTCATCCGGGAACCCTAAAAGCGGCGAGGTGACGGCGTCACACTCCATAAGGTGACGCCGTCAGATCCAAAAGTCTATATATAGTTTTCTAATTTTTTATCATTAGAGGAGGACTTAGTGTGGAATTTTTGGGAGAAAACCCTAAGACGATTTTAGCATCTTTTTCAAGGCTTTTTGCCTTGAGATCTTCCATGTTACATTGAAAGATAAGTTATCAATTAATCATTCAATATGTCTATGTGTTGTTTGATTTTATCTTGTTCTTGTCTTTTGTTTAACATGTTAGGCTAGATTTATCTTGTGTTTGCTTAGATCTAATGAAACCTAGCTATTGATTATTGGTTATTAGTGTGTTATTAGTTGTATTGGATGATTGTTTATCTATGTTAGGCTTAAGAAAACTGGCTAACTTCCTATTTGGTAACTTGCTTGAACGTCTTAAGAAACATGAACCAAATGCGTACTAAAGGTTTTTATTGTTGTATTTAATGCACAAGCGAATTCTAGTGATCCCATGTTAGGAGCTTCCTAGCCGGCTCGACATAGGAGTGAAGTAGGAGCTTGTAGAGTTGGGGAAGTACGTACGCCACCCCACGATTGGTATTAAGGAATACACCCGTCATCCACGCGACTAATACACACTAATCAACCGGTAAAAGATAGTTAGGGAGTAAGGAAATCTAAGTAAACACATTTCTCTACACTTAAGTTTTCACCAACTTTTTATTTTCAGTTATTTATTTTATTTGCATTTGTAGTTATTTGGGTTAGTTGACTAGCAACTAATTCCGCCCACTCCTTCAAACCCGAGATTTTACTTGCTTTCATAAAATTATAAAAACGCAAAAAAAGAATCTTCCTCAACCCTTAGACCTATTAGAGTAGTTTTTCATGCCTAACGAACACTATTCCCTGTGGAGAACGATCAATCCCCCGTACTTACCACTACACTATACTACATCGGTCAGGTACACTGCCTGGTGGGGTTGTAAGCCTCTTGAGATCCCTCGAGAGGTAAAACCTGTTGTAAGGTTGCAAAACCACGCATCAAGTTTTTGGCGCCGTTGCCGGGGAATATTTATTGTTTAGGTTGAATTGTTATTTCTATTAGGTCTACTCACTAGATTCCTTTCTAGTGAGATTTTTATTTTATTTTTCTAGGTTTTCTTTAGTCTATCTATTTTCTTTGTGCTTTTGTTCGTAACAGATTTTCATTGACTATTCAATTTGCCATTATGGAAAACGCGAATCCACCCCTTACACCTGGCGAAGTGGCTTTGTTGCGTAGCCAACTTGAGAATGAGATTAGTGAGCTCAGGGAGCTCAGTAGAATGATTGATATAGAGCTTGATTATGCCTTGAACAACTTAGGGACCGCCATATACTCAGATAATTACTTAGAACATAATAATCTTACGGTTGATAAGTTGATTGAGAAAATTGAGGAAGTGAAGGTAGATCCTAGGTTGGATGATTGTTTCAATGAATACCCCACTAAGGAGGAGATTGCTTACTATAACAACCTAGTTGATAACCCTCGACCACCTTTTGTTAGAATTGACCCAAAGATTAAGAGAGGTGATCCCGGGAATGTGAAGATACCATGTATGATTGGGTACCAATACGTTGAGCATGCTTACATTGACTGTGAATCCCCAATCAACGTTATGTCCTCAGGCCTTTATAGCCAAATCATAAACACACCACTTGAGCCTAGGATGGACCCCAAGTGTCCAGGCGGAGTTTGCAACTTCGTTGGAAGGATTAAGGATATGCATATCCTTGTTGGGAAATTTACCTTTGTCACCAACTTCATGATCTTAGAAGATTTGGCAAGTGTTGTTGACTGCCGCCTATCTCGCGTAGTGTTAGGTAAGCCATTTATTGAAGCATCCAATTTAAGGTATGATCGTTTGAAAGGCACGGTTCAGTTTTCTAATCACATAGATAGGATCACATATAGGATGCCTTATCGGGTAAATGAATTTCGTTTTGTGCCTCGATTTGACATGGACAACATTGGTGCGATTGAGGACATCAATGAAGAGGATAAAGAAAAAGGCATGGATTATGTTTGGGATAAGAGAAGCCTTTATTATAAAGTTTGCTTAAACCTTGGACCTAAATACAAAATTGATATGGAGGTTGTTAGGATGATTAGAGGGGCAATTGAGAAGCAAAACGGAAAAACGTAGAACACGTGACTTTGAGTCTAGCTACAAGACTCGTTAATAAAGAAAAGCGCTTCTTGGGAGGCAACCCGAGCTTTATTTATTTGCTTTGTGTGTTTATTTATTTGTTTGTTTGTTTTTATTTGTTTCCGTATGTGTGTTTAATTTTTATTAGTATTGATTCATGTTCAAAACTAATTTGTGAAAATGCTTTATTTTGTTTTTAACTTCGTCTTAACTACATATAAAGGTATTTTGCAAAAGTTAAGTGTAAGGGAAATCTAAATCGGTTTATTAGAACACAAATTAACATGAATCGTAATAATAATAAATTAACATACATATTAGTGTGTGTTTGAGTCAAATGCTTGTATCGAGTCATAATGATGTTTTGCAGGATTTCTAGGAAGTAAGGTAAAGGTTTTTCCAGAAATTTTCCGGAAACTTAAAATGAAATTTTTTTGTCAGGTCATTTCTGACGGCGTCAGGGTTTATAACCTGACGGCGTCAGATTTAATTTTCAGAAATTTTTGAAAGTTTTGTTTTTAAAAAAGTTTTTATTAAAATCTCCAACTTATAATCTCCAGGAATCTGCAAAGTTATCATTCCACAAGCATTATATCCTTATATATAGATTTTATCCCACCGATGTTATGCAGGTTTTCGTGTTTGCTTTCTCAGGTTTAACAGGTTATTTCGGACAAGGAAATGTTTTTGGATCAAGCTTATGGCGATGCATTAGTCATGGAGCTTCAACATTACTTTGGAAGAAGATTTAACCGTGTTACTTCATTATCCACCGAGCGAATCAGGGGAGTATTTGATTTCATTCTTTTACTTTATGCTTTTACATCTTGTTATTTGAACATTGGGGACAATGTTCATCTTAAGTGTAAGGGGAGGGTAAAAGTACGATTTTAGAGAATGCTATTACGCTTGATTTTTGTTTGTTTAATAGTAGATGTGTAATAAAACTGAGATAAATACTTGTTAGGGTAATTTTAGTGCCAATTTTAAAATTTTTTACAACATTTAGGAGTGAAACTTTGATCTTAATGAGCGTCTCACGGGTAGGAGTTATATGACTAGCACAAAAACCGTACCACAAAAAAATTTTCCACCCCCAAATATGTGAGGTTCACCCCTAGAATTGGTAGGAAAAGCATTTATGCTATGATGTGTGTACCGGTAGCACTTAGATTCTAGAACTTGCGTTAGGACCATTCCGAGGCCACAAGTGAGACTACATTCGTGTAGTTAGATTTACTACATGATAAGAGGCATTAGGATTCACCCATTGTTTTACACCTGTGTTTTTGTTATAATTAAATTGGCTACATTGGTCAAGTAATTCTCCCACACCTTTTGCGTTGTACTCATTTTTAGTACACGATACCCCTAGTACACCCCTCAGAGCCTATCTTTTCGTTTCGACCTTTAAGCATTTTACTTAAAGGAAGAATTTGTTACACCCCACTAAAATGTACACCCAAATCGCCTTAGCCTACCTTGTATGCACTCATTTTTAGTGCATTATTGTGACAACATTTGTTTAAACCCAAGTTAATTATCTAATTGATTACATGGTTGCTAAGTCGAGTCATATCCTTGTACATATTGTTTTGGGACGATTGGGACTCATGGGTAAAGTACTAGTGTAATGGAGTAATGGGGAAGAACATCATTTATTACCCCCATATGTGCTAAATATTTTAAAAGTACTCCAAGTTTTTCAATTATCTTAATTCGAGTCATTAGAATAGTTATTTGTAAAGTTATGTAAAAGTTCAAGTGTAAGGGGAATGCAATACCCCTATGATGTATTATTTTGGATGGTAGGGCAAAAGCGTATGCAAAAAAAAAAAAAAAAAAAAAAAAAAAATCGAAAAAAAATCAAGAAAAATACAAAAAAAATGAGAAAAAGAAAAATAGAAAAAACATACGGACTACCATCCCGTTTCATTTTATATTTATCTTATGTTTTTGTTATTTTATTTTTTTAGCTTAAGATCGAGTCGAGTCTTGGCTTAGCAACATTGTATAGTACATGTAATTGATCAAGATCTTTAACTCGCCACCAGTAAAATATCCTTTATCCAACAAAACCGTGTTTTCCTTTTCCCTACACCTGACGTTATAACCCATGTAAAAGCCCTCTTTGATAGTTTATCTTTGGTGCTTACGCCTAGTGGAGGAGGTTTTCGATCCTTTCCCAAGCCTATGGTAATCTATTTGCTATGACAGGTAGTGAGAGATATTATCCGTTTTCATTTATGAGATTTATTTTGATGACACTTGAGAGATGTGAGTATCTAAACACTACTTGTGAGGTGCTAGTTTGTAATCTCCGTGCTTATTATGATTGAAGTGGAACGATTATTTGTTGTAATTACTTTTATGTTTGCATTAAATGACCCCTAACTTGTATTTTGATTAGAATAAAAGCGCATTTGCTTGAGGACAAGCAAATCTCAAGTGTAAGGGTATTTGATGAAGCGAAAAGTGTACCGCTTTTAAGGGGTCATTTAAGCCCTAAATCGTATTTATTTGATCAAATATTGCCCTAAATCGTTCCTTTTGTCATTTTAGGTACTTTTGAGGAGAAATCTGGAAAAGGAGGCATTTTGGACGTTTTTGGAGCATAAAAGTGAAGAAAACGACAAAGTCTCAAAAATTGGCTAAAAGTACCTTTGACGGCGTCAGGATTTGTTCTTGACGACGTCATGGCTTGGCAAGAAAAGGTGGATGTGAAATTTACTCATGATAAGCCAGTGAAAATTGCATGTAAATTCTGATGGCGTCACGCTTTAACCTGATCAAGGGCGTCACGGCTTAATTCAAAGAGGGACAACGTCACGTTCAAGGTCTGACGACGTCAAGCCTTGATAAGCCAGAACGGATTTTGGAGAGCTAAAGAGGGACGGCGTCAAGAAGGTCATCCGGGAACCCAAAAAGCGGCGAGGTGACGGCGTCACACTCCATAAGGTGACGCCGTCAGATCCAAAAGTCTATATATAGTTTTCTAATTTTTTGTCATTAGAGGAGGACTTAGTGTGGAATTTTTGGGAGAAAACCCTAAGACGATTTTAGCATCCTTTTCAAGGCTTTTTGCCTTGAGATCTTCCATGTTACATTGAAAGATAAGTTATCAATTAATCATTCAATATGTCTATGTGTTGTTTGATTTTATCTTGTTCTTGTCTTTTGTTTAACATGTTAGGCTAGATTTATCTTGTGTTTGCTTAGATCTAATGAAACCTAGCTATTGATTATTGGTTATTAGTGTGTTATTAGTTGTATTGGATGATTGTTTATCTATGTTAGGCTTAAGAAAACTGGCTAACTTCCTATTCGGTAACTTGCTTGAACGTCTTAAGAAACATGAACCAAATGCGTACTAAAGGTTTTTATGGTTGTATTTAATGCACAAGCGAATTCTAGTGATCCCATGTTAGGAGCTTCCTAGCCGGCTCGACATAGGAGTGAAGTAGGAGCTTGTAGAGTTGGGGAAGTACGTACGCCACCCCACGATTGGTATTAAGGAATACACCCGTCATCCACGCGACTAATACACACTAATCAACCGGTAAAAGATAGTTAGGGAGTAAGGAAATCTAAGTAAACACATTTCTCTACACTTAAGTTTTCACCAACTTTTTATTTTCAGTTATTTATTTTATTTGCATTTGTAGTTATTTGGGTTAGTTGACTAGCAACTAATTCCGCCCACTCCTTCAAACCCGAGATTTTACTTGCTTTCATAAAATTATAAAAACACAAAAAAAGAATCTTCCTCAACCCTTAGACCTATTAGAGTAGTTTTTCATACCTAACGAACGCTATTCCCTGTGGAGAACGATCAATCCCCCGTACTTACCACTACACTATACTACATCGGTCAGGTACACTGCCTGGTGGGGTTGTAAGCCTCTTGAGATCCCTCGAGAGGTAAAACCTGTTGTAAGGTTGCAAAACCACGCATCAAAGCCCGCAAGAGAAAGCATGATGTGGGCTCATCAAGCAGACCCAACAATCCACCCAAACCTCCATCATCATCATCATCTGAGGATAGTCGTCCTTTATTTTGATACCCCTATCAGGATGAACCTCGACCTTTGAAGTCCCCCTTTCTCCCTTCATCTGAAGATGATAGTGTGGTGGATCCAAATGATTCACCTAGGGGCTCTGATGACTTCACAGAGCGTCTTGAGCCAATCTTCAATAGATTGGTGAGAGAGGAAGAGGAGAGGGAAGCAGCAACAGCCAGGGAAGAGAATCCCCAACCTTCACAACCCCAACCTAGGCCACACACCAGAAATCCACCACTCCCAGTGACAAGGGAGGTGGTTATTGGTCTTCCTGCTCCAAGGACTGGTGTTTCATACCACAGAGACACAGGAAGGGCAAGGGTGCAGAGGTGACCGGAAAAGGAAAGGGTAAAATGGAGTAGGTGATGATGAGATGTTGCCAAGGACCAAAGATATAAAACTAGGTTCTTCAGCATCTTCATTCCTGGTCCTCCATCTCCAACAACTTTTGAAACCCTGATGATAGGATTTAGAGTCTGTGTAGGTTATCTTGTATAGGAATGGTCTTTTATAACAATTTGAAGTTGTTTGTATGCTGTAATTTCTTTTGAATGAATGAACAACTTCTCTTTTATCTTTCAATGATTATCACTTGAACTATGCTTCAGCACTTTCAGTCAGCAGAATCAATCTTTAAGCTTACTTGACCAATTCCCATTTAACCAATCTTGGATAACTTCCACTTAAGATCAGTAACTACTCATCAAGGCACTCTGCAAAACAGACACATAAAAACAAACCAAACCAAACAAAACTTAAAGTACATCAGTTGGTTAGCATGTTAGTAAACATAATATACAAAATATTACAAATTTTACAACAACAATCCTCCCCTGAGGCATATGCCTCCCCTGAGGCCTATGCCTCCCCTCAAACTTTGCATTTAAGGGTTAACCATCCCAATATGGACAACTAAGTGTTGAAACCTAGGTCCATCAAAAGCCTTAGTCAATAAATCTGCCACATTATCATCTGTGTGAATCTTAACCACCTTAATCAAATGTTTTTCATATGCATCTCTTATAAAATGATGCCTGATTTCAATATGCTTAGTCCTATTATGAAAAACTGGATTTTTGAAAATGCATATGGTACTTTGATTATCAATGAAGATTGTGGTGTTCATGAAATTAAACGCATAATCCAACAATTGATTTTGTATCCAAAGAACCTGTCCACAACAATTGGCAGTAGCAACATACTCTGCTTCAGTAGATGAGGTAGCAACAATAGTTTGTTTCTTGCATTGCCAAGAAATCAATCTTCTTCCAAGAAATTGGCAACCTCCAGTTGTGGATCTCCTATCCAGATTTGCACCAGCATAATCCCTATCACTATACGCTTCCAACTTAAAAGGAGACTCTTTTGGGTACCAAAGACCTAAGTTAGGTTGGCCTTTGAGGTACTTAAAGATCTTTTTGACTGCATTCAAATGGGAAGTAAGTGGAGTGACCTGATGTCTTGAACAAGCACTCACAGCAAATGTAATGTCAGGCCTTGAAGCTGTCAAATACATCAATGACCCAATCATGGATCTGTATAGGTGAACATTCACTGCAGGATCTGGTTCAAGATTGTTCTTTGGTTTTGGAGCTTCATAAGGTGTAGTGGCAGTTCTGACATTTTCCATATCAAACTTCTTCAAGATATCCTTCACATACTTATCCTGACTAATAAAGATACCATCTTGTTTCTGCTGAACTTGTAGACCCAAAAAGAAAGTGAGCTCCCCCATAGCACTCATCTGAAACTCTCCCTTCATCAATTCCTCAAACTCCCTGCACCAAGCCTCTTTAGTGGAGCCAAAGATAATGTCATCCACATAAACCTGCACAAGAATTATATCCCTGGAATTCTTCTTAATGAAGAGTGTTTTGTCAAGGGCACCTCTTCTGTATCCATGCTTCAGCATAAATGCAGAAAGCCTAGCATACCAAGCTCTTGGTGCCTGATGTAGTCCATAGAGAGCTTTTACAACCTTGTAAACATGTTTTGGATTATCTGGGTCTTCAAAACCTTTGGGTTGAGTGACATATACTTCCTCTTCAATTTCACCATACAGGAAAGCACCTTTCACATCCATCTGATATACCAGGAAACCCATATAAGATGCATAGGCCAAGAAGATTCTGATGGCCTCAACTCTGGCTACTGGAGCAAAGACTTCATTATAATCAACTCCTTCCTCTTGTCTGAATCCCTGTGCCACCAATCTTGCTTTGTTTTTAACCACAATACCCCTTGCATCTCTTTTATTCTTCAAAATCCATTTTGTCCCAATGGCTATCTTCCCTTCAGGTAGTGGTACCAAAATCCAAACCTGCTGATTCTTGAATTGTTGCATCTCATCTTGCATTGCTTCAAGCCAATTTGAGTCTTCAAGAGCTTGAGCAACACTTGTTGGCTCTACTTGAGAAAGAAAGCAAGCAAACATACAATGCTTAAAGTCTGTGTGATTGTCCCTTTGCTGATTTGAGACATAGGAAAGAAAAGCCACTTGACCATACTTAGAACTTTTCAACGTACTTCTAGTTCTCATAGGTGCTTGAGGATCACCAAGTATATTGGATTGGGGATGAGCAATGTTGACCCTTTTGGTAGCATTAGGGTTGACATCAATTGTGGTGTCAAGATTGTTCACATTGGGTCCAAACTCACTATCATAGGAGGCTGAGTTGAAGATACCAGCTTTGGGTTGGTGATTCCCAAGATCAGAAGGACTTGGAAAACGTGTATATGGCTCTTCAAAGTCTGTGGACACACTAGGAGAAATGGGAGAACCTTCAGGAGAACTGTCAGCAGAATTGGTGATGTCAGGGGAAACAGAAGGCCTATCAGCAGAATCCTAGTTTCCACTGACTGGTTGTGCTAACTCCACATCAACTCTTTCAGCTTCTTGATTAGCTGCATGCTCCTGCTTCTTGAGTCTAGCAAGGTCCTCTGCATAGTATGACTCATCTTCAAGCTCATCAGAAGTTCCTTTGGAGCTATCACCTACAAAATGGTTAGGAGAAAAAGAGGGTACAACAATAGGGTGTTCATCATGCTCAGACTCACTATCTGAGTCACCTTCCATGGTACCAACTTTGTTTGTGGGAGACTCTTGAGAACCTGCAGATTGGTTAGCAACATATCTAGTATAACCCAAATAATCAGTTAAGTAATCTAGGTGAAAATACCAAGCATGACCTTGACCCTGAACATTAGGCTTGTCTTCTAGGTATCTCAGGTTAAGGGTCTCCTCAATCTTTTTAGCATTTAAATTATATACCCTATAAGCCTTACTATGTGCTGAATAACCTACAATATACCCCTCATCAGCTTTTTCATCAAACTTCCCCAGTGGATCACTAGTTTTCAAAATGGTCACTTGACATCCAAAAGGTTTGAGATAATGAATATCAGGAACATTCCCAGTGAGAAGTTCATAAGGTGTCTTAAAATGAGGTCTAGTGATGGATACCCTGTTCAAAACATAACAAGCAGTGCTTACTGCTTCAGTCCAAAACATAGTGGGTAATTTAGAGTCTGCAAGCATGGATCTTGCTGCCTCTATTAAGGTCCTATTCTTTCTTTCAGCAACCCCATTTTGCTGTGGGGTTCTTGGATTGCTATAGTCCCTTTTTATCCCTTTAGACTGACAAAGTTCTATTAAAACAGCATTTTTGAACTCTGTCCCATTATCACACCTAATACCTTTAACCTTTTTGTTTAGCTGGTTTTCAACAAGGGTAATGTATTCTTTTAAAATTGAAGATGTTTCATCTTTAGTTTTCAAAAAGAATACCCAACAAAACCTGCTATAGTCATCAGTGATTACCAGGCAGAAGTACTTGAGATCAATACTTCTGATTTGAGTTGGACCAAAGAGATCCATATGCAGCAACTGAAGAGGTTCTGAGATGGTTCTCACAGCAGTAATGGCTTTGTATGAGGCTCTATGTTGCTTTCCTTTGTTGCAGGCAACACAATTGTGCTCATTGGTGAAGACTTTGGAAGGAAGTCCATGAACTAGACCAAGTTTAGAAAGCTTGTTAATAGTCTTGAAATTAACATGAGCCATCCTTCTATGCCATTTTGTAGACTCATCCAGGGATGCTTTTGCCACCAAACATGTTAAGTCACCTTCAGGTTGAACATCATTCAAATTGAATGTGTACAAATTGTAAGTTCTGGGAACTCTCAGCAGAATTGGTGCATCTTCTGGAAGTTTGAAGTCTTTAGAGAGCACAAGACATTCATCCTCAGAGAAGAATACTTTGTTCTTGGTGTAACAAATTTGTGAGACTGAGAACAAATTGAAATGTTGCAGTTCCTTCACATAATACACATTCTCAAAGTCCAAATTAGGTGTTCTGATGGTTCCTTTCCCAGTGATTCTACCATCTTGTTGAACCTAAGACCTTGATAGATCTTTGAGCACTCTTGGATCGTTAGTAATGTTTATGTAATCACAAACACACTAATAGAAAGTCTCTAACACTTGTATTTTAAAGCGGAAATAAACACAAGCAAGAACACAAATAACTAAGAACACTTTGATCCTCTATGGATCGTTTATTAAACTAAAACTTGTTTTTCTTAACTCGTACCTATTACATAAGAATGTGTTCCTTTTATAGATAAGGAACCCTAAATCCATTTCACTAGAAACCCTAAACCGTTTCACAAGAAACGTATATCTAAAAACTAATAGAAAATATGCTATATAATTTCCTAATAAAACTCGTGCATATCCAAACTAATAACAAAGTACGCTGAATATCTATATCAGCAGAAACCAACTACGCAGAAACACTCTTCAGCAGAATCCAACCCTTCAGCAGATTCCATCAGCAGTAACCATCAGTAGAATTCTTCCTTAGCAGAATTCCCAACAGGCGTGTTTCAAAATACTTGCAAAATATATCGGGTTTGACTAAATATTTTTAGTCTGAAAATTGTTGCACATCTTCGTTTCACATTCTCTCACACAGGAACAATACCAAATCATCAGACTAAACTTTTCGACCATCACTTTGAGGGTCCCATAACCATTGATGCCAATCTATCTCTTTATACTTATAAATATGAAATAACACCACTTATAAATATCTTATCAGATATTCATTGGCTTTTCCAACAGACTTAATAGTATATGATAGTTATTATTAGTCTAAAAAGTTTTAGGAAATGGCGGAGTGGTCATATCCCTTTTCGTGACCGTGTTTTCCCGCACAAGGTTGGGCAGCATGTGAAATTGATTGATTTATTATCAGTTATTGAAGATGAAGGGGTGTTTATAACACTGTATGATGAGGATGCTATCCGTGTTTGCCTCTTGCTAACACTTGAGGTTATATGCATGGGTAAAGACTTGGGGTCTATCATTGATGATATTTTTCTGAGGATGGTGGAGGATCTTGATGAATGGAATGCATTTCCATAGGGGGAGCATGTATGGAGGCAGCTTTATGATTCAATCAGAAATGTCTCTTCAAAGCATATACCGGATTACCGTCAAAGAAAGGGTCATTAAGAATCCAACGATCTTCCAATCTATAGGTTGAATGGATTCGTTGCTGCTTTCAAGGTTAATAATAACAAACTTTGTTAACATTCTTTTTCTTTTTGTTCATTTTAAAATAATTTAAAATTTTAAAGTCTACTTACTAGTTAGTAATTATTAAGGTTACAAGTGCTTATTTATGAGACTTTGCTTCATTGTTTTATGGGTACTGCTTATTTAAAACTCGTTGCTTAGAAAAAGATGGTTTTTTTGTTATTCACAGAAAGAATAAAGTTCCGTGTGACCTAAAATGAATCAAACATACCTAAAACTTAGGAAAACCTTCCCCGTTCATTCCTCGTTTAAAATTATTAAAACTTTTCAAATACCATTTTGGCGGTAAGAAAATGTTAAAAAGAATATGATGAAATTAACAGAACGGGCCTTTGAAAATATTCCATGACTAAATTTTATCATTTACCATATATAGCAAGTCGTTCTAAAAAAATAAAAATAAAAATAAAAATAAAAACTTCCATCATATATGTTTCTGGTCTTGGTAACTTATATTTGTTTTCTTAACTTTTTGTAGATATGGATCATAGAGAGTACTGATAAAAGTAAACATTGGTAAAACAATGCTCCAGGGGTGATCCCAAGAGCACTTGCATGGTCGAAACACACATCATTTAGAAAAATTGATTATTTCGACCAGCTTTTTGCCAAGGTAAATATATATATATATATATATATATATATATATATATATATATATATATATATATATATATATATATATTTAAATTGATTGGTCAACTTGACATATAAACAATTTGATATACCACATAACTTCTATATTTTTCCTAGGACTCGAAACCAAACTTGATTATTACCCCAACAAAATTTGAGGCTAAAGCTGAATGGTATACATGAAGCTGGGATTTTTTTAAATGGTATACCCCTAGAGCACCGCCTGTTGCAAAAGGGGGACCATGGGATGAATATTTTCAGAAAGTGGCTGCAAAAAGGGCTAGGCATAAAAGCATTCGAGAGGGTTGTTCAGTGGATAGAAGGGGTAAAGAGGTGGAAGTTGTTTCTCTTGAGGAACGGTTTAAGGATTTGGAAGCCCGGACTTTCAAACTTGAGACTATTATTCAAGTTAGTATTTTTACCTTTTGTAATTGTTGACCAAGTTACATTGTTATGAAAACTTACCATGTGGTATGCTAATAGGCGAATTTTGTTTCGAAATACTTTATTCTGCAGGTTATAACGAGTGACAGAGCCAAAGTAAATAGAGATACCGATGAAAAGGTAATTTATCATTGTATTCATGTGAGTATATCTTTAATTATAATGTTCTACTAATAAGTGTTAAACACTTTGGTATGCAGGTTTTTACATGCAAATCAGAACAGCAGGACAAATTTAACACAACCACTTTGGTATGCAGATTTTTACATGATGATGTTGTTCTTATTTCGGTTCTGACATAATTAATAACTTGCGCTAATAAAAGTTTGGTAACTTTTCTTTCATATCATTCACAGGTTATAGATCTTGCTGATGAGTATTGGAGTGAAGACAATGATTTTTTCAAGTTGTTTGACTCGCCGACCGTTGATGTGGATAGCAAGGTAAATGGATTGCACAACATCTCAAAAGGAAATCTTGAGAAAGCTGAAAAGCAAGAGGATGAGGAAGAGCATTGGGAAAGTACAAAGTAATGACACGTGTCAAAATTTAGGTGCAGTCGAGCACGACCAAAATGGGAAAAGGATGTTAAAAGTGTCCATATAATGGATCAAGGTTGGATTTTTGTACCTTTTTGGTAATTTTCTCATAAAATTATTAACACCAGATTTTTACAACTAAATATAATCAAAGAAACATATCAAAACATGTGTTAAAATGTTTGATAACAAAACAAATTACATGCTTCTTAACATGCCAACATTAGAATGTTTAAGATCAAAACATACCAACATTAGAAGACAACCATGCATGTATGGCGTACAACACTAAACCAGCGACATTAAACTAACGTTAAACTAAGCAACTAGTCTTCAACTCTCGTCTTCCTGTGTAACTGCTAGCACAACTTTTGCAAAGGGAGCATAATCAATTGCATTATAAGCATCTTCTACTCTTCCTGTGAAATTTACAGCAGGTACTGCGCCTTGCAACATTAGGCCCGAGCCCCTCGGAGCGTTTAGTGATTTTCTTCCAATTCATAATATATACCGACCAGAGTAAATTATGCACTACACTATTAATCTTTAACTTTCATACTTAGGGGATGCAGGGTACAGTCGAAGGATTGTGATCTATTAATCACTATTCTGATGTATTCATAATGTACACTCGGAGGATTGTGATAATTTAGCTTCATGGTTTTGTAATTCGGAGAAATAAATTATATGAGCATGGACAAACTGATACCTGACTGCCCGTACCCTGGATGCTTCTTCTGTTGGATTTTAAATAACTTGAAAATCAACTAAATAAATAAACACATCAAAGAGCATATAGCGGAAGCAAGGATCTTTAATTTAACACGTATAAAGTATTACCGAATAATAAATAGTTAACGTACCTTTTAGATCCTAGCAAGAACAAGGATCGAACTTGAACTCTTCTTCTTGATCTAACAAATAGGATTACCGTGAAACCCCTTTCCCCTTTGTTTCACAATCCAAGATGAATAACTAAAGTAAGTTATTACCGAACTCTTGTACACACGTACTATAACCAATCAAGTATTGATGCTAGTGAATGAACACGATTAACCAAAACAATTTTGTTAACTTGAAAACTTTATGGATCGACCCACAAAGGTGGTGTACGATCGGTTTAGAATACAAAGAGAGGAAGAACACAAATTTAGGGTTATAGCAATGCACAAGGTAAAATAACTAATAACCCTTGATTTGTATTTATAGGCAAAACCTAAACTTGGAGCAAAAGAAATTGAATGGGTTGGGTTACCCATTAGGCCGATCGGCCATAACTCTTCAATGGGTTTTCTAGATTCTTCCAAGCCTATATTTTCACTAATAGTCCTTCCACTATTTACTTAACGGTCGTTAGTCAATTCCGTTAATTACTTAACGTCCGTTAGTTATCATTTCGTGTCCAAATAATTAAAATATATAACTATTATATATATTAATTATTTACTTGATCATTCATACGTAAAGTGTGCAATCCCTCGGTCCCAGGTTCGATTATAGTCATACACGATTAATATTTTTCCATTAAACTCTAACAGCTCCCACTTGGAAATCTATTAAAGTGTAATTGACATTGGTTAGCGTCTAGCAACACGCCAATGCCCCTAGTACAACTCGGGTGGTGGTCTCCTGGAAAAACCATTCGATGATTACTCATCATACTCATCCTTTTGTTTCTAATACCACATTAATAAAGATATGGATCTAAGTCATTCTTTATTAATAATTCTGTTTCTCGTTGTTTACGATTAAATAAGATTACCAAATCTTCTGAACCATTCAGGGGAGATCTTGGTTGTGGCCACACATACATCTTACTAATCTTACGAGGGACCCAACAGTATTAAACTCCAAACAATATGAAGGAACAAATTCTATCTTGACTACGAGCATAACACATGCACTTCGCAACGCTTCCGAAAACAATCCGTATAGCTACCAGTTAAGTATAGCGTTAAATTGAATCACAGAAATGCACTACATGCATGACAGTTATCTGGCATCTTAAGTATGAGGATAACTATATACACATGATTTACTTAATGAAAAGATCCATAAAGTAAACTCATGACGACGGGATAAGTCCTATATTCAAACCATTTGAATATCATGTGAAATTGGTATGACAACGCATCAATATACTTTCAAGTATATTATACCAATACTCAGATTTGTCTTAATTTAATGATATTCTCATATCATTAACTGACAACGGACATTTTAGAATATATAAATATATTCAAGGATATAAACATGCAAATATAGGATATATTATTAAGAAAATGATAAACAAACATAACGAGTATTTTATTTCATTAAAATAATAACTGTTTTACAACATCCCATTATCCAAACACTAATCACAGATATGCATGAAACTACTAGCTAAACGAAGTCCTATGCCTTCAGAAAGTTGTTTAAGCTTTCCACCGGGTAGAGCCTTCGTTAATGGATCTGCTAAGTTGTCATCTGTGTGAACTTTGAGTAGCTCGATCTCGCCTATCTCCACTTGTTCTCTAACATAGTGATATCGAATCAATGTAATTGCGGTTGAATTGTCACAATACAATTTTATAGGTCTTTCGATTGAGGGCATAACTCCAAGCCCTGAAACGAATTTCCTAATCCAGACTGCTTCCATTGCAGCTTCTGAGGCAGCAATATACTCACTTTCTGTTGCAGACATCGCTATAGTACTCTGCTTCTTGCTCTTCCAATCCACAGCTCCTCCATTGATGACAAAGACATAACCCGTCTGAGACTTCGTATCATCTTTATCACACTTCCAGGATGCATCGCAGTAACCTGTAACACACAGCTCTGCTTCTGGATTTCCCCCATACACTAAAATCATTTCTCTCGTAGATCTTAAATACTTGAGAATATGTTTCACCGCAGTCCAGTGGAGTTCACCTGGATTCTGCTGATATCGACTGGTAGTGTTCTGAGCAAACGCCACATCGGGCTTTGTACATCGCACCGCATACATAATAGATCCCACAGCCGAAGCATAAGGGACCCTCTTCATGCGTGCCACCTCTTCCGGTGTTGAAGCACAAGCTTTGCTACTCAAGCCATGTTCTACTTGCATTGGCAAAAATCCCTTTTTGGAATTTTGCATACTGAATCTCTTCAATATCTTGTCAATGTAAGCACTTTGGCTTAAACCAATCAACCGCCTTGATCTATCTCTATAGATCTTAATTCCTAGAATGTATGCTGCTTCTCTTAGATCCTTCATGGAAAAACATTTCCCAAGATAGGCTTTCACCTTATCCAAACTTGGAATGTCTTTACCCATGATCAATATGTCATCAACATATATAACTAGGAAAATAACATCACTTCCACTAGCTTTGTGATATACACATGGCTCATCAAGATTCTGAGTAAATCAAAACCTTTTGATTTCCTCGTCAAATATCTTATTCCATTGACGTGATGCTTGCTTCATCCATAAATGGATCTTTGAAGTTTGCATACACGGTTTGGAAAATCCGGATTCACAAACCCCTCAGGCTGCGCCATACAGATGTCTTCATCTAGACGACCGTTCAAGAAGGCGGTTTTTACATTAATTTGCCAAATCTCATAATCATAGTGTGCAGCTATGGCTATGAGAATCCTAATAGCCCTAATGTCAGCTACAGGAGAAAAGGTCTCCTCGTAGTCAACGCCATATGTTTAGGTAAAGCCTTTAGCTACCAAATGGGCCATATAGGTGTGTACATTGCCATCCATGTCAGTCTTCTTCTTGAAGAGCCACTTACTCCCAACTACCTTCGCATTGGGAGGAAGGTCTACTTCAATCCAGACTTGATTATCTCTCATGGATTGCATTTTCCCATTCCAAGCAATCTGCCATTTATCCTTTTCAGGATCATTCATGGCAGCTCTATAATTAGTAGTCTCTTCAAGGTCCCCTAATATAGTTTCCTCAACCTCTACGATAAGACATAGAAGTTCAGGTGCTTTCACAGTCCTTACGGATCTGCGAATGGGAATCACTTCAGCTTCAGGTGGAGGACCCAGACTATCCGGTTCCACAGGAAGTTCGCTAGTGTTTTCAGAAGGCAATGTATCCTCTTGATCATCTTCCAGATCATAGAGCCTCCCACTGAATTCTTGAGATATGAGATCTTTTTCAAGAAAATCTGCATACCTAGCAACAATTACTTTGTTCTCAGGTGGAAAGTAAAAGTAGTAACCCATTGTTTCCTTTGGGTATCCTACAAAGATACACTTTACAGATCTCTGTTGGAGTTTATCTGCTGAGTCACGTTTAACAAACGCCTCTCAACCCCAGACCTTTAAATAAGACAAGTTAGGCGTTTTCCCAAACCATAACTCATATGGTGTCTTATCAACCTTCTTGGTCGGAACCATATTTAATATGCGAATCGCAGATTCCAAGGCATAATCCCAGAAGGATAACGGCAGAGTAGTAAGATTAAACATAGATCGCACCATATCCAATAATGTACGATTCCTTCTCTCATATACACCATTTTGCTGTGGAGTATATGGAGATGTGAGATGCTGAACAATTCCATTCTCACTTAGATAATCTTTAAACTCCTGACTTGGGTATTCACCACCTCTGTCGGATCGAAGAGCTTTAATCTTCTTTCCGAGTTGCAGTTCTACTTCAGCTTTAAAAACCTTAAATGTTTCAAACACCTCATGTTTATGTTTAAGTAAGTAAACATAACCATAACGGCTGAAATCATCCGTGAAGGTTAAGAAGTAGCTAGCACCTCTCTTTGACGTATGTCTAAGTGGTCCGCACACATCAGTATGTATTAAACCAAGTAGATCATCGGCCTTTTCAATACGGTTATTAAAAGATTTCTTGGTCATCTTCCCAGATATACAAGATTCGCACTTATCAAATGACTCATCATTGATATTCTGAAAAAGCCCATCACGTTGCAGCTTTTGCATGCGAGTCTTGCCTATGTGGGCAAGTCGACAATGCCAAAGATAAGAAGAATCCAAGACATTCTTGACTCTCTTATTGTTGATGCTATACATCGAATTATAATCACTATGTTCATTCATATCAATCTCAAACACACCATTCACAGCAATAACATTGAAATAAAAAACATTATTTAATGAAACAAAAATTTTATTGCCAATAATAGTATGATGAAATCCCATATCCAACAAACAAGAAAAAGAAATGACACCTCTAACAATAGACGGTGCATAATGACAATTATTCAAATTCAGTATCAAGCCCGAAGGCAAAACTAATTCAAAAATTCCTATGGCTTCAACTACTGCTTGTGCTCCATTGCCCACTTGCAGAAATTGCTCCCCATAGGCGAGTCTCCTTCCCACTCTAAATCCCTGCAGCGTATTACAAATGTGAATACCGCATCCAGTATCATATACCCAGGAATTTAATTTACGAGTTAGTGAAAATAATTCAATCATGAAAACATTACCTGAAGTACTGGCTTTCCCAGTCTCACCCTTCAGCTTTTTCAATCGCAACTCCTCGAGATATAGAGGACAATTCCTCTTCCAGTGTCCCATCTCGTGGCAGTGATGACAACCATGATCCTTCTTCTTGGGATTTGGCTTGTTCTTCTGAGGGGCCTTTTTAGGTTCAGGCTGATAGGTCATAACCTGCTTACCCTTGTCAGCTTTGCCTTTCCCCTTATTCCCTTGCGGTTTTGGTTTCTGAACCCTACCCCTTTGTATTGCTAGTACTTGTGGAGTAGGAGCCTTTTCCTTGCCAGGTAAACCCTTTTCATAATCAACGAGCATTGCGCGCGATTCCGTTATTGTCTTCCCCGAGCAATGCATGTTGTAATTTTGAACAAAACCACTAAAGTCCTTGTTAAGGGACCTATTGATCAAGTTCACATTAGCATTCTCGGCTAAGGCATAGTTCATCTGTTGGAGATGATCGATGTAATCTTTCATCTCCAGCACATGATCTCTAACGGGTTGACCATCCTTTTGCCTACAGCTGTGAAATTTATCGATCAAATCATAAAGTTCGACGGCTTGAGGTGTTTCATAGGTTTTCTGGAGTTCCTCAAGCATATCTTTAGGAAAGTAATGCTCAAATTGTTTTTGCAACTTAGGCACCATGCTATTCAGCATTAAGCATGCTACCTCATTATGCACATCGAACTCCTTTTGCCAGTCTGCTTTGACCTCATCAGATTCGTCATCAGCAGGCTGTGTAGGGCAAGGCTTAGTCAAATAATCGAGCTTCTTGGTCACTCACAGGACAATCCTCAAGGACCGATGCCAATCATCGAAATTAGGCCCAGTCAGTTTTTCCCTCTCAAAGTGAGCTTTGAAAGCGGAACTTGCAGAAGTGTTGTCGGGTTGAGCCATTTCTACAGAAATAAGTTCAAATATTAGTATTTTCGATAATACAATTTTCAAGAAAAGAAAATTACCCATGAAATATAAAGTAACCATTTAATTTTCTTGAAAAAAACTAGGATCCAACTTTCCATAGTTCCACTACATCAATTGATCTGCTAGCAGTGGAAGTACAAAAGATGGTAACTTGTCGTACAATAATCGGCAAAACAATTCCCGACTCCTAGATATTTATGTGAATTACTTTTGCCAAACAATTTGCAATGTAAGCATGTTTCTTCCCATCTCATGCTTTAAGTCTTAAGGTCTCACTTATAACTTAATTAAGTCGTCTAATTTAGAAACTTGCAAATCTACATAGGTTCATTACATTCAGTTGATCTGCTAGTAATGAAAGTATGTAATTTACCTTGTCATTAATATCTGTGTCAAGGTCTCACTTACACTAGATATTAATTCCAAGTGTCTCTTATAATTAGATAGCATGGACTTAAATTTTAGGGTATTTATTTTGATGTTACAATCAAAATATGTACGAAGAAGCATGCACTCATCTTCGTATCATAAGTTTTCAAAACCATTTTTAATTACCAATTCTAAGAGTTAAATCAACAAAGTTTTAATTTGAGGTATTGGGTTCACCAATCAAAGAATTACCTACAATTATCGCCCACTATATCCTACTACTGCATGAGTCATAAGACTCAAGTTATTCGGATAATTGCCACAAAAGTGGCACGTGGAATTGAGGTCAATTCACCCTTAAGGTGATTTTGCACATAAAATAGTGTTACTTGGTAAGTCCAATTTGACGCACAAGCAAGCGGAGAGACAGAATAGAGTCTCTTTAAGGTCACAATTTAATGTGAAACCAACCTTATACCCACCTTATAGTTTGTCAACATTGGGTCCGCCGTTTAATTATTGGTGCAAAAAATCATCAATCAAATTAAAAGTTTATGATTCTAAGTCTTATAAAATCATGTTGTAAATTATTAAATTGCTAGTCTCGCCTGGGAGCAAATTACCGTGTGAAGCGAACCACTGTCGACACATAAGACTTGGCAATAAATAATTTACCACATCAAGGTTTCATAGTTATTAGGTCCATTTATTTTTTATACCAAAAATTGCCCTCTTTTTGCTTACAATTCAAGGACAATTTAAACAAAAAAGACAAGTAATTTTAACAAAAAATAAATAACCACATAATAATGCATATATAATCTTAACGATTAAATCATATAGCCACATGCAAACCTTTTGATAAATCCTATTAATAATCTCTATGTGATTTAATATGTATATAATTACTAAAACTCCCATTGGTTTTCGAACGCATTGTACCCAATGGACCACAGATACCAACAAGTTGGGCGTGTAAGTTTTAATAATTATATACCACGTTGCACATAACTGATTCATTAATATAATTATTAGGTCTTTCCTAATTTTAGATTTATCAATAACATATAGCACATAAAACAAAACCCTAATCCATGAATTCCTTGCATGAAGAATCATGGATTATCCAGGAACGTAACCCTTCTTCAAATTAACATATAAACATAACATGTCATAATTTAGGGTTACAAAACTAACATTTTAATAAAATAAGGGTCGAAACCCCCCCCCCCCTAAATTATGATCGAAATTTTTTTATGTTCTTATAAACCCTAAAAAAAATTCGACTAAAAACATGTAGATCCAAATCAAGATTTGATTTTAATTATGCGTTTCGGTAATTACAATTACATGTTAAATTGGCTCGTGATGCCACAGTTGGATTTTAAATAACTTGACAATCAACTAAATAAATAAACACATCAAAGAGCATATAGCGGAAGCAAGGATCTTTAATTTAACACGTATGAAGTATTACCGAATAATAGATAGTTAACGTACCTTTTAGATCCTAGCAAGAACAAGGATCGAACTTGAACTCTTCTTCTTGATCTAACAAATAGGATTACTGTGAAACCCCTTACCCTTTTGTTTCACAATCCAAGATGAATAACTAAAGTAAGTTATTACTGAACTCTTGTACACACGTACTATAACCAATCAAGTATTGATGCTAGTGGATGAACACGATTAACCAAAACAATTTTGTTAACTTGAAAACTTTATGGATCGACCCACAAAGGTGGTGTACGATCGGTTTAGAAGACAAAGAGAGGAAGAGCACAAATTTAGGGTTATAGCAATGCACAAGGTAAAATAACTAATAACCATTGATTTGTATTTATAGGCAAAACCTAAACTTAGAGCAAAAGAAATCGAATGGGTTGGGTTACCCATTAGGCCGATTGGCCATAACCCTTCAATGGGTTTTCTAGATTCTTCCAAGCCTCTATTTTCACTAATAGTCCTTCCACTATTTACTTAACGGTCGTTAGTCAATTCCGTTAATTACTTAACGTCCGTTAGTTATCATTTCGTGTCCAAATAATTAAAATATATAACTATTTTAATTATTTACTTGATCATTCATACGTAAAGTGTGCAATCCCTCGGTCTCGGGTTCGATTCTAGTCATACACGATTAATATTTTTCCATTAAACTCTAACATCTTGTGTGTCATGAAAGAAGGGAATCCAAACAAGCGGAGAGCTAGCATCATGAAGTTTTTCCGAGAGCTTCCTTCACAAGACGATGACGGTCAAGTGCTTCCTATAAGTGGTCTTTGGAATACAACTATGGCTCATCCTAACAATCCGGAGTTCATTGGGTTGGGTATATTTGAATCCATGGAAGCGCTTATTTGGAAGGGTTTAAAGAATCGCCGTTGGCTGTCTCATGATCAGAATATCTATTTCCCTTATTATGCCGCTCATATAATCGGATCTTACACCATGAACATGGAAGATTTTGCTGAAACTGCTGTCAATGCTGGTGTAATCCCACCTTTGGTTGAACTTCTAAGGGGCAGGTTGACTTGGGTTGAACAAAGAGTCGTTGTACGAGCTTTAGGACACTTGGCTACATATGCAAGCACTTTCCCTGCTGTAGCAAGTCATGGCGAGATACTTGAGCTTTGTATTCAGTTAGCGATGAGTTCCCTCGAGATTGTTTACTCTCACTTTTATCAGTACGCTGACAGAAGGCTTAGTTACCACTGTGATCTTCTTACGCGGGGCATGGGCGGTGTTGAGATGGAATCGAGGAAAGCCGAGGAATGGGCTAGTCAATTACAGTGTTGGTCTATTCAACTTATAAATTGTTTTGCCTTTAAGCCCGAGTTTCTTCCAACAATATGTAAGCCAGAATTTCTAGTAAAACTTCCTCTTATGTGGGGTGGACTCGTAAATGAAAATTCACCAGCGGGTATAGGCTTGCTAAGAACTATCTGTCATCATAAACATGGAAGAGGACCTGTTAGCAGCTGCCCTGGTGTAATTGAGGCATTATGTAATATCGCACGATCGTCAGATGACTGGCAATACATGGCGATTGATTGTCTTTTATGGTTGCTCCAAGATCCCAATACCTTCCATAAGGTAATTTCTAATAGACTATTGACTTGTACTGATGACGAAATATAATGATAATTATTTCTAATGCAAAGTGAAATAATCTGTTACTTAGGTTATAGACAAGGCAGCACCTGCAGTTTTGGATCTAGCAGAGATCTCGTCTCTTGGGGATCATAAAAAGCTTGGAGATTCCATTCTCAGTGTTCTTCAGGAATGTATTCAGTCACATGGAACTGGTCGTAGTTCTGTCAGTAATCGAACTAAAGAAGACGTTGAAGAAATACTGCATTCAAGGGAGAGATTGAAATGGGAAAAAAGTATGCCGAAAGAGGATCTCCATATAAAACAAGCTGCAGCATTGGTGGTAAAGTTAGAAGGCAATATTGGGTTAATCCCAATCTGCCCATATTAAAGGTCAAACCTGAAAGTCAAAGTCAACATGGAAAAGTCAACGCAGCAACAAATAATTGTCAAATGGCAGTTACAAATGAAGCAACACACCTGTTGGATCCAACCATTACAAGCCGAACCAACACAAAGCTTCATTTGTACCTTTTCATATCTTATTTATAGATTAGAACTTGTAACTTACAATGATGACATATTTATAGAAATTGAGATTATTTCGTGTACTTTGGTATATTGTGATTTGTAGTTAGACCATAGATCCGGAGAAAAGGGCCAACAATTGGTATCAGAGCGGTTTGGAATCACTAACCGAATCATCATATACCAAGGGTTCTATTTTTCCCTGAATCGAAGAAAGAAAATTTCCCAGGAACTCGGTAACATTTCTTTTTTTCACTACAAATTAATCATTCGAACCACAAAGTAAATCAAAACTATCATCCTTTGCAAAAAAGGTATCCTCAAAATTTTTGCAAAAAAAACCGAATCATTTTTTTTACCGAGAACACAAGAAAACAGGGAACAAGGTTTTTTTTGTTTTGTTTACTTTCAAACAAAACACTAAATCGATTCAGAAACAAAGAACCAAACATCGAGAGGATAACATAAGTCATCATCAAAAAGGGGATTAATAAAATTGATTCATAAAAGGAACAAACACACCTGTTATATCCAAGAATCAAATACCCTTTCATTTTTTTTTGAATCATCATCTTGATTCAATTTATACACGGAGGAACAAATCCAAAAGGATCAACCGGCGTTCGAATAACAAGAACACCCCATCCGTGAAGAAGGAGTGGTTAACCAAAGCCAACAATCGGCGGTCAACCATCAGAAAGAACATAGCAGTAATCGGTCTCACCAAAAAAAGGCAGAGACATTTTTTTATCTCTTGAAAAGAGATAAACAAAGAAGAGAGGCACAAATAAAGCCTAGGGCACACCGAGAACCAACAAAAGGGCTACGGGTTTTATTTAACCCCCCCAGGTTTCGAAAATTTCACATCCACCCTTTTATTTTTATACTTATTATTAGTATAGATTATTTTTGATAAGTACTATTATTATACCATTTAGTATCTTATCATATTTTATTTTATAATAACCTAGTGTATTTACGCTGCTTATTATAATTAGGAATAACTTTTAAGGAGTAAGTAACCTTAGGTTTATTCACTTTGAATTTATAATCTCTGAGGATAATTTTCATTTTAACTAATCCTATAGGTTTTGATTGTCACTTTAGACACAAAACATTAGTAGCGCGCAAAATATATTTTAGCACATCCCGTGTTAGAATTTTAGGAGATTACCTTGTCATTAATCATTTAAAATGACAAAAGATGGTGGAGATAATGGAAAGAAGGAGATTAGTACACCTAATACTATCCCTCAATTCCAATGCCCGATTTTGAAACCCGCGAATTACTCACTATGGGCAATTCGAATGCAAATTATTTTAGAAGCAAATGGGTTATGGGAAACAATTGAGCCAACTGAAACGACTCAATCCGATAAGAAAAAGGAGAAAACTGCTATTGCATACCTTTACCAATCCTTACCCGAAGATCAATTACTTCAAATTACAAAGCACAAAACCCCGAAAGCAATATGGGATGCTTTGAAAACTAGACACTTAGGCGAAGAGAGAGTACAACAAGCCAGACTTCAAACACTCAGATCTGAACTAGAGTTGTCACATATGAAGGAAGATGAAACCATCGATACCTTTACAGGAAAACTCACAGCTCTTGTAAACAAAGCCGCTAGTCTAGGACACACAATAAAAGATCAGAACTTAGTTAGGAAGTTACTAAATGCTGTACCGGATAGGTATCTGCAAATAGTTGCATCTATAGAACAATATTCCGATCTAAACACTATGTCACTTGAAGAAGCAATTGTAAGACTTAAGACCTATGAAGAAAGGATTAAGTTTAAGAAGGATAAACAAGTGAACAACCAAGAGAGTTTGATGTTCACACGATATGAAGGACAAGGAAAACCTTTTAGTGAATATGGTCAGGGAAGATCTAACCAGTCTCGAGGCCAAGAACAAGACAAGAACAATTATCAATCTAAAAGGGAAGAACGAGCGTCTTTTGAAGAAGATACAAGAGACAAATCTCAAGTCACATGCTACCGATGTCACAAACTTGGACATTATGCATATGAATGTCAAAACAAACGCAAGAATCAAGTCAGAGAACAATCCAAATTTATTGAAGAAGACTTAGAGCCAACATTGCTTATGGCGACTATAACTGAAGAGAAATGATACAATGAGCAAACCGCAGAGAGTGCAGAAACAGCAGAGAGTGCAGAAACATCAGAGATTGCAGAAACAGCAGAGATTGCAGAAACCGCAGAGAGTGCATAAATCGCAGAGAGTGCAGAAATCGCAGAGAGTGCAGACACCGCAGAGAATGCAGAAATCGCAGAGAGTGCAGAAGATTCCAAAATTTGATCAATGTTGCTGCGAATATTAAAGGAAGCAAAATGGAGACGACTACAAAAGAATTAAAGATCTACGTCGCAGCGATTGTGATTAAGGGGGAGAATATTGGGTTAATCCCAATCTGCCCATATTAAAGGTCAAACCCGAAAGTCAAAGTCAACATGGAAAAGTCAACACAGCAACAAATAACTGCCAAATAGCAGTTACAAATGAAGAAACACATATGTTGGATCGAACCATTACAAGCCGAACCAACACAAAGCTTCATTCGCACCTTTTCATTTCTTATAAATAGATTAGATTATGTAATTTACAAAATAATGATGACATATTTATAGAAATTGAGATTATTTCGTGTACTTTGGTATATTGTGATTTGTTGTTAGACCATAGATCCGGAGAAAAGGGCCAACAGGCAACTCCCTTTTTTCGTCAGGAAATATCTCTGGAGCTGCATCAAAGTACTCTGAAGCACTAGCGTTGTGTCCAGTAAGATCTAAGAAAGAAAGAGTTGTACTGTACAGCAGTCGTGCCCAATGTTATCTTTTGCTGCAACAACCATTGGGTGCGATAAGTGATGCTACTCGTGCGCTTTTTCTTCACAATCCTGTCAATCGACATGCTAAAAGTCTATGGAGGAGAGCACAGGCTTATGATATGTTGGGTTTGGCTAAAGAGAGCTTGTTGGATGCTATTTTGTTTATAAACGAGTGTTCTCAGTCAACAGATCCCGATCTGTTGTCTAGACAGAATAAAGTGCCTGATTATGCTGAGAGGTTGGTTAAGAAGCAGATGCGTGCTGCTTGGTTGTTTAGGGAAGCTGCTATAAAACATGGGGGTATCGATTGTGAGGCGGAAGATGGTAATGCCTATGGACAAGGGAGTGATGATTCTGAATGGGAGACTGCCAGTGAAAGCAATGTAGGAGATGACGGTAGAAAAGAGATGAGCAATATTGATGGTGAATGGAATAACGAGGGGATTGCAGACAAGAACAAGAAACTTTCTGCAAGAGGTATCATCTTTCGCTTCTCTTATTCCTATCAAAATACTTTTTACTTTTTGACCCGTACGCAAGATGTCACTCATGTTCACATATTCAGTTAAAAACCATGCCAACAATAAATAACATCGGCGTGTCACTAGTGAACATATGAAACTATATTTAGAAGAATGAAAATATAAACCAAGGGTGTGTCATCTCCTCCACTCAGCTCTCCAGAGTATACTTATGGAGGTTCTTAGTTATAAGATTAATACACACTCACGCAGACACACTACTGAGTACTGATGCATGGCGGGTCTGTACTGACTTTGAAAGTAGCAAAACATAAATTTACCTGGCATTGAGCATCGGAATCTGCAGGAAAGATTACTGTCTATGTATGCCACTTGGGCTACGCCACCCGTCTATATATTGAAATATACTGTAGGTCCAGACTAATTCAAACATTTTAATATCTATCGTTCATCATAAAGTTATTGGCGACATAGTGAGCATGGTTGGTGCAGCTTTTCTCGTAGAATGTAAAGTTATTGCAATGACAAGAGTATATACACTGTTTATGATGTTGCGGAGTTAATATATAAATACTTGGTATCAACATATAGGGTGAATGTCAAATGTATAGTATTGAGTTCCATTCACAACCTGGGAGATTTATTTATTGGAGCAGAACATATAGGCCAATATGTCGAACTGTGAGTTTCTCATGGTGTAAATCTCAATCAATTCTTCAACGTATATTAGTCTGAGCTACTTCACTCGATAACATGGATTTTAGTTCGGCTCTGTAGAGGCGTTAATTTATTAACTATAACTTTGAAGAGTAACTTACAAATGTAGAATCTGTGGATTACAAGGATAACATACCCTAACTAAGCCAATAATGACACTCTATTTGTCGAACCGTCTTATGACCTACCTTCTTGCCTTTGACACAGATTTTTATCAAGTCAGATATTAATCGATTGCTCAAGAGCCTATAGAGACTACTTATACAGGCCTTTCTAACTGCTTGTGACATAGTTAACTCTATTGGTGTCTTTTTTTACTCATTTTCTCATTCCATTCAAATATGATTATCTAAGCTTCATGTATATGCACACGCAGATGTGTAGTTACACGTCTTGTTGATTCACATTTGTTTGAACTACTTTTGTGATGCAGAAAGGAACCGTCGATACAATGAGCTGCTATCCCTAGAAGATGAATAGTGATACTAATGGTCACGATGAGCCATGGAAAAGTCCTTCAGGTTCCTGCAAAGGCAGACGACCGTTGCTTTGCTTGTGTGTTTATTTTATTATTGCGTACTTGATGTTAAAAATGCGATTGCAAGAGTTTGAAAAGAAAACTGATTTCAAAGAAGTGTACATTATCATTTCCTCCTGTAATTTTGGTGTGTAGCTTTTTTTCTTGAGTGAAAATATGTATAAACCCTCTAGGGAGTTATGAGTAATAATAGTTTATTTTTATTATATTTGTGCTCCATTATTTTACAAAATTATGGTCGAAAACCGGTATAATCTGCTGGTGTTAAGGAGAGTCGTCTTCCTTGGCATTGAGAGTATTGTGGACAAGCTTTTATTGTTTTTGCTTCTTATGAAAAGCGATTGATACGTTGTACATATATATTTCTATTAAGAGCACACGGTACGGGTGTCATAGAGTCTCATGCCATAGGACAAGCTTTTATGACGCTAAACCTTTCAATAGCTCGAGCTCAAGCTTGTATCGAGCTTTTTGAGCCTTAAAGCCTGTTTGGTAGGGGTTTTTTGGAGGAGATGTTAGCTTTTTGTTAAAAAATAATCTCCTCTAAAATAAATAGCTCCGTTTGGATACATTAACTTCAAGTTTTGTGTATAAATATTAATATACGTTTGTCCGGTTTTGAACCCGAGGCTCGGGATTGCACACAATAACGTGAGAGTTTCAATGATGAATAATTAAATATATTTCATTATATTTATTTATTCATTTCACCAATAAAACACTTAACGACGGTTAGTACTTAACGGGGTTTTAACTAACGACCGTTAAAGGACTAATTGTGAAAAATAGGAAAAGAAGATACTAGAATCCTTGTGGGACTCTAAGTTCAGCCGACCCTTCCCTTAGGGATAGGGAGTCGATCGGTTGGAGTGGGCAACAAGCAAAGGAAACACTATAAATACAATTCATTGTGTTTTGGTTTTTCACTAGTCTTGAATCCCTAACTTAGCCAAACTTCTTCTCCTCTCTTCCCTCTTGCTTGAACCGATCGGCCCTTTTCTAAATCCACTTGGATTTGCCGATTCTAAGTATAAGCAACAAAGTGTTTGGTTATTGGTGATCAAGAACCTAGCTTTTCTCATTGAAACGCTATCATTACGTGTGTACAGGAACGAGTGACAAGCTTCCTTTAGCTTGTGATCTTGGTTTAGTCGATCCACATATAAATCCTATTAGGGTTTATAACTTGTTCTTGTTCAAGAGATTCCTTGTTCTTGCTAGGAATCACTAAGGTACGTGTCTTATTTAATTTAATTAATTACATGTTCTTGTAGATCTATTCCTCTGCGTGCTTTGATGTTATTATATGTTTATGATTTAATTATAGTTCACATATTCCAACAGTGGCATCATGTGCCTCGTTTAGAACTTGTAATTAATTACTTAAACCTAAAAATTGGATCTTGTAGAGATTACATGCAATATTAATTTTAGGGTTTGTTTATTTTTTTTATGAAACCCTAATATGGTTCGATCCATATTAATTAAAATTAGGGTTTTAGTTTTTTAATTAAAACTTGAGAAACCCTAGGATTGCATGAAAATTTTTTAGAGATTAATTAGTGAGTACCGTATGTGATGTTACTAATTAATTAGATACGTACATGAGATATTGACATAATAATATGGAATGCATGATTATGTGATCAATATGGTATCCTTGACAAATCTTGCATATTTGTCATGGTTTGATTTGAATGATTTTGTATTGAATTATATGCTACATGATTTAAATAAATCTTAAATTGGGGAAGACCTCAATATATATATTAATTAAAAAGTTATGTGCAATGTGGTATCTAACTAACCAAAACTTACGCGGCCAAGTTATTTGGTGTCTGTGGACCATTGGGCACAATGAGCTCGAAAACCAATGGGAGTTTTGTTAGTTACATACATTTAAAATTTCACATAGAATTAGTATTATGATTTATTGAAAAAGGTTTGCATGTGGCTATATGATATCGTGGATGATCATAAATTTGTTATTATGTGTTTATTTATTTATTTTTTTAATTACTTGATTTTTGTGTTTATATATTATGATGGATTGCAACACACAAGAGGGTAATTTTCATAATAAAAAATAAATAAGACTAATAACTATGAAACCTTTGTAGTAATTTTATTTATTGCCAAGTCTTATGTGCCGACAGTGGTTCGCTTCGCACGGTAATTTGCTCCCAAGCGAGACTAGCAATTAATAAATTATTACATAAAATTGTTTTAGCAAGAAAATCATATTTTTTTAGTTGATTGATTGCAACTGTACAAAAGTGGTCGAAGCGGCGGACCTATTATTGACAAACTATAAAGTGGGTTTAAGGTTGGCTCACATTAAATTGTGACCTTAAAGGGGCACGGTTTTAACCAGCTTCGGCGGCTGTCGTCCCTCCGCTCGCCTGTGCGTCAATAATAGACTTACCAAGTACACCATGAAAAAGTACGAAGCATCTTAAGGCAATGTTGTAATTTGCTCAACGCCTCAATTAAAAATTTTGATGATTTGAGCTACGAATAAGTAAACGGTTTTGTTTTTGCAAACATATATGATACAAAGATGAATGCATGACATCTTTGTACATATTTTTTTTATTTTTTATTTTTGATTTTACACATCAAAATTTATTACCCTTTAAATTTAAGTTATATGTCACCCAACTACAAAAAGAAACACCTAAGGTTTCATCCTACATCACTAGCAGCCAAAGCTGAATGTTGATGTTCAAAGGGTGGTCATCTAAGGGTAAAATTAAGTACTTTATTGCTAGCAGCCAAAGCTGAATGCAATAAACTGACGTCAATTTACAGTTTCTTGAGTTGGTTAACTTAATTTGGCACTTTCATTACTAGCATCCAAAGCTGAAGTAATGGAACGGCGCCAAGACATAAAAGATTTGGGGATGAAACATGCTTACATTTTGCAACTGATGTTGGCAATATAATGTAAGTCCCAAGATTTCTAGGAATTGCAATTTGACATTGGCAATTGGGTGATCCCGTACCTTATTGAGCACGTTCATTGCTAGCAGCCAAAACTGATGTGATGAAACGGCGTCAATTAGGATCCTAGTTTTTCATAGAAAATTAAATGGTTTTTTAAACCAATGGGTGTTTAATTTTCTTGAAATGTTTATTATCGAAAGTACTAACTTTTGAACTTTTTCTGTAGAAATGGCCCAACCCGGAAACTCGTCAAACCTAACCTCCTGTTTCAAGATGATGCTTGAAAAGGAAAATTTGACTGGGACTAAGAACTTTAACAATTGGTATCGAAATCTAAGGCTTGTTCTTAGAATTGCCAAACGTTCTGAATGTCTTACTGAGGACCTTCCAGAAGCTCCTCCTGCAAACTCGCCTAATGAAATACTTAGGGAGTACAATGAAGCCTATGCCAAGCACAATGATGCAGCTTGTCTCATGCTATCGGGGATGGATGATCAACTGGTCAAACAGTTTGAGAAATATGGCCCGAAAAACATGATTGATGAACTGACACGAATGTTTCAGAAATCTCCTATGGCTGAATTGTATGATATACTTGACAACTTGGGCAAGTGCAAGCAGGAAGCAACAAAACCTGTAAGTGATCATGTGCTTGAAATGAAAGGTTATCTTGACCAACTAGATGCACTTAATTGCGGGTATGTGGAAGACGTTAAAGTTGGCCTGATCAACAAATCCCTCAATGAGGATTTATATGGTGATTTTGTGCGCAACTTTAACATGCATTGCAAGGGGAAGACATTTTCTGAATTGCATGCAATGCTCATTGAGCATAAGAAGGGACTCAATAAGAAAGCTCCTACACCTGCTGTTATGGCAATAAGAGGTGGTAGGGTAGCTAAGCCCGGTAAACCGAAACAAGTGAACAAGAAAGGAAAGGGCAAAGTTGACAAGGGAAAGCAGATTGTGACCTATCAGCAAAAGCCAAAGAAGCAGAATCCTCCTCCTAAGAAGGATTATCCTAAAAAGGATATGGCTGCTTGCACTAGTACAAAAATGGGATTTAGTCACACATGCTGTTTTTCGAACAGCCACACAGTCGCTTTTTTATGTGACTAAATGTACCAGAATAAAATAAACAGCCACACTTGATCCGACTTGTGTGACCATTTCGGAATTACATCCGAGGCTACAGCCACACATTTGAATATTTTCGTGACTATACGTATCTGGTAATTTTTTTTTTGATTTTTTAGTCACTTATAATTTGGGACGTGTGACGGATACAAATAAGGTTGAAACATTAGTCACACTATATATATACATATGTGACAAATATATGTCACGCAATTGAAAAGTGTGACCAAAATCCATATATGGTCACACGAAGTAATTGTGTATGTGGCTAAATCATATGCTCAAGTTTGTCACACATTATTTAAGCGTGACTGCTAGTTTTTGTTGAAAATTTAGCCACATATGAATTTGAAATGTGTGACAACTGAAAAGCAAGTTTGAAGCATAGTCACGATATGCATTTAAAAGTGACAAATATATGTCACACACTTGAGATGTGTGACCAAATGTCATATATGGTCACACTAAACCATAGGCATACATGATTAAGTGTGACGAAAATTCGATACAAATAGTCACGTAAGTTAATATGTGTGTCTAAAGTTAAGTGTGTGTTTGCCTGCCAATTCCTAATGTGTATGGTCACACTTAATTGTAGCACAATCATGTGACTATAGGCTATACAATAGTAACACCATACCACAAATGTGCATCTAAATTATGTTTATATATGGCCACATTATAAGGGTATTATATGTGACCAATACATTGAAAATAGTCACACTGTGAAATATTCATGTGACTAATATGTATAGCAAAATGTGAACTCAGTTATCATTAACCTTGATATTAGTCACATTGAGTGTTTGTGTGACTAAATTCAAGATGTTACATATGGTCACATGAAGTATTTATTTAAGTGTCTAAATCATAGAGTCATATTTTGAGTTCAGACTGTTAGTCATGACTCTTCATTTAATTTGCCCCATTACAATGCTGGGATTTTATAGTCTATCTAGTTTAATGCAGTAGTATGTAAGTATGTTACTTGCCCCTAGCTGGAACCAGATTACTTGACTTTCTAAAGTCAATTTTCAACTTTATAATGAAGTAACATGTTACTAAAGTGCCTGCAAGTGCATATACATGATAAATGGAAACTGCAAATACAATAAATTAAGCTTGACTGCAAGTGGACATGTAACAGTGAAAACCGCAAAATTTTTCATTGCCATTGAAAAGCTTGACTTTTTTGAGTCAAAATCCATTACAACAGGCTAAATTACAGGAACAACTATTTAATACTAAAACAGCTATTCATCTAACATTACTAACTTTACAATACCAGCAGTAACCTTGCACTTAGCCTTGAGCAGCAGTCTTAACTTCAACCAGCAGGGTTAACTATTACACTAGCAGTCTTAATGCAGCATGACATGCTTCACTTGGATTTTCGTATAACAATACCTTCAATGTCGGTTCGATAGTAGTCACTTTGTGATTCCTTGCCCAAGTCTTCTTTATATACACGTGGCAATATTTTTTCATTTTGCTCGTGAATGACTGTACTAAACTCCTCATCGACTTCGTCATATGTATCTTTGTAATTCTTGGTAGGTATTTTAAAGACAATGGACAAATTTTTCTGTACCTGGTCTTTCACATAAAACACTTGTGTTGCTTGTGACGCTAATATGAACGGATCATCCTTGTGGCCGAAAGTATTCAGGTCTACCAACGTATAACCAAGAGGATCATGTTTGACCCCATGAGTTTTGCGATTAGCCCAATCACATTTGAAAAGAGGAATTTGCCTGAAACGGTAATCTAGTACCCATATCTCTTGTAAAACCCCATAATAAGATGTTTTTTTTATGGTTGCAACTTCTTTTTTGGATATGTGCACATCTACTGACTCAACACTAACCCCACTGTTCTGGTAAACTATGCCATCATTACTTTTCGTACGAAATGTATACCCATTGATGTTATACGCCTCGTATTTCACTACGCTGGCGCGTGGTCCAAATGATATCCACCTCACAGTTTCTGATACACTGTCATTGGATATCGCTAACTCTCTCTCAACCTGAATTTCATTACAAGTATATATATTACCTTTAAATTGCAGGAACAACAAACAAACAATTAAAGAATAGGAGTGTTTGGGATAATGAAATGGTGTGCTGGTCGACCTCTATCTAATGTCATATACAGGAGGGACAATTATGATGATAGCAACAAACAAACAATTATAAACAACATACAAGTAATTACCTCTTCGAGTAACCACTTAGCAAAAGATTTACTGTGCTCATTCTCCAGCAATGCAAGTTTTTTACCCGGGTTTTTTCCTTTCAAAACTTCCTTGTGTCGCCTGAAACAAATAAATGTCTTTGATTATTATATTTGATAGAACATTTTAAGCAACGAAATCGACATGTGTTAGTAATATATACTTACTCGATATACGGTTGAATTTCATCTGTATTTTGTATTACATACAAATGTGCTTTCTGAAAGGATTCTACGGAAACTTCACTTGGTTTGCCGGCCGACAATGGCTTTCCGTCCTCAACTTCATTGGTTACATGTTTATCAGCTGGGATACCAATAGTTTTCATGGTTTTATGATATTCGCTAAAAAACTCTATTGTTTCTTCCGCGATAGTCTCCTCGGCAATGCATCCCTCTGGTCTATTTCTGTTTCGCACATGTCCTTTAATAACCTTCATACATCTTTCGAAGGGATACATCCACCGAAAGCATATGGGACCACATAATTTTAGCTCCCTAGTTAGGTGCACAGTCAAGTGTATCATAATATCAAAAAATGACGGAGGAAAGAACTTCTCGAGTAGGCACAGTGTAACAACAAGTTCTTCTTGCATCTTATCTAGTTCTTGCAAGCTGATTTCTTTCCTACATATAGATTTAAAGAAAAAGCAAAACCTGATTATAGCATATCGTGTGGGCGGGTGCATGACTGAACGTATAGCAATGGGTAAAAACTCTTGCATTAGCATGTGATAGTCATGCGATTTAAGGCCAATGAGCTTCCTATCATTTAGGCTGACCAAACTAGAGAAATTTGAACAATAGCCTTGTGGTACCCTGATGTTGCTTAACGTTTCACAAAAGATGTCTTTTTCAACATTCGTTAATGTGTAACCTGCTGGAGGTAGTGTTGTTTTGTCTGCTTCTTGCCTAGCAAACAACTCTTCTTTTATCCCCAACTCTTCCAGATCCAGTCGAGCATTCATTCCATCTTTTGTCTTTCCAGGAACATTCAGCAAAGTTCCGAGTAGACTCTCACCAACATTCTTTTCTACATGCATGAAGTCAATACAATGCGGAACAGAATGATGCCTCCAATACCTTAGCTTTCGATACCAAATGTTGAATTTCTTCCAATATGCTTCATTTGCTTGGCTTGAACTACCCTCTTCTTCTGTTGTTTTCCTTTTCTGCTTTTTAATCTTCCCACCTCTGCCTCTGGTATCTTGATCTTGGTTTTTCGAGGTTTTTCCTTTTCCCCACTTATTTTCAATATGTTGTACCTCGTTGTATATTTGTTCCCCGGTCAATGGATTTGGAGCATGACGTGGTTCTTCTTGTCCATTAAACGCCTTCCTTTGCGTTCTGAACGGATGGTTGTATGGTAGATATCGTCTGTGTCCAGCATAACTTTGCTTGGATGAGGCGGAAAGTCTAACACAGTGTGTATCTTTCCCACATACTACACAACCTTTGAATCCACTGTATGGGCAGCCACATAATGTACCAAGTGCAGGGTAATCATTTATCGTCCATAACACAACGGCGCGCAGATTAAAGTTTTCTTTTTTAGAAGCATCGTATGTATCAACCCCTTCCTCGAATAAGGTTTGCAGATCATCAACCAACGGTTCTAAAAATACATCGATATCATTTCCCGGGTATCCCGATATCAATACCGAAAGCATGATAAACTTTCTTTTCATACACAACCATGGAGGAAGGTTGTATATGACAGATAAAACTGGCCATACACTGTGATGCCTATTTCCTGAGTTGACGTCAACCCCATCAGCCGATATTCCTAGCCGTAGATTTCTCGGATCTTCAGCAATTTCGGGGAATTTTTCATCTATGGTACGCCATGCCTGTGAATCTGCGGGGTGACGTAAAACACCATCTGTTATCCTCCTTGTTGCGTGCCATGTTAGATCTTCTGAAATACTTTCTAACTTAAAGAGGCGTTGCAGTCTTGGTATAATTGGAAAGTACCACATTACCTTTGCCGGAATGTTTTCGTACACTTTATGTGTCTTACTATCCACCTTCCATCTTGATGTCCCACAAGTTGGACAAACAGTCAACTCCTTGTTAACCTTCCAGTAAAGAATGCAGTTGTTGCTACATACATGTATCTTTTTGTATCCTGATCCCATCATTCTCACTAGTTTTTTTGCCTCATAAGTTTTTTCAACCATTTCGTTACCAGCAGGTAGCATCTTTTTCAACAATCCTAGTAATTCAGTAAAGAACTTATCAGAAGCTCCATACTTACCCTTCAAGTTGAGTAGTTTAACTATTGCGGACAACTTTGTGAAGTCAGGACATCCTTCGTAAAGTGGCTTCTCCGCGTCTAATAATAGTTGTTGAAACTTGGCAAGGTTATCCTCATCAAAACATTCTTTTGCACCATTAACCATGTTCACTGTTGCTGGGCCATCTGTTGGAATTTCTGGAACAAAATCCATGTCGAAATCCGTGTCGTCAACAAACTCCTCTGTTGTAGCATTAACAGGTATTTGGGCAGTTGTTGCTTGCTCATCATTTTCTCCATGTTTATCCCATTTTGTGTAGCTTTGATTAATCCCGTGGCAGAATAAATGGAACTGCACATCCTCCACTTTATGCTCTATGCGGTTTAAACATGAGATACACGGACATGGCATCTTAAGCTATTGTTTATTACCTCGTGGGTCGATGTTCATCATCTTCTGCAAGTTGTGTTCTGCATACTTAATAAACGCGTGTACTCCAGCAATATATTGTTTCTTGGTCCTACTAGTTTTCATCCAAGACTTGTCCATGCTATTGTTGAGGTCAAATGGTAACGTATGTATCCTACAAGTCACAAATTAAACCAATATAAGCATCAAATCATTTGTGCATAAGTAAACCAAGTATTTACCACTACTAGTACAAAAGGTACTGCTGCTAGTGAAATTTAGTACGGCTAGTATAAATTTAGTACTGCTAGTACCCGTCACAAATTAAACCAATATAAAATTGTAAATGTTTGATACGTTTGGGCCTAAGTCTAATGTGGGATAAAATGTTTATTTTGAAAATATTACAACCATACATTAGTAAAATCTAGTATTAATGGTTTTTGTTACAAAGTGAAAATTAAAATAATACTACTCTGTTAGTATAGTATTAATGATTTTTGTTGCAACTTGCAACTTGCAACTTGCAAGTAATTATGGGGAAGGCTATTTCATCATTACACACTATTCACATTGCTAGGCTCGATACATCTTCCTTCCTCTAGGTGTTTCTTGATTGTTGTTGTATATAAAGCAACATACCTCTCATAATTTTCATCTCTTCTTAACAAACCAAAATAAAATTTAAAAATTACAAAAAATCTCAAAATTTTTTGTTATCAAAATCATATATGGAAACTAAACTAGTGATTTGTTCTGAATTGGCAACAGTTGCAAACTCAAAGCTTGTGAAAGACATGATGCTAGTTTACTATGAGCGACAGGTTGAAGCTACTTCCAAGAAAGTTCATGATTTGAGGCACAAGGTTTCTGAGAAAAGAATGCTGATAAACAATAGGGATAAGATGATCAAGGAGTTAGAGCTTTTATATGGTTTTGATTCTGCTCTTGAAAGCATTGCTGATTTAAGGAGGATGCAAGAGGAGGACATGATGGCATCTGATAGGTTGCTTGTTGATATTGCCCAAAAGCATAAGCGTCTAGGTGATTTGGGCAACTTTATCACGAAGCTTGGATCAATGAACTACTGATGTGGTTGATATGTTAGTTGACTATGTTTATGTCTTTTGTGTTTTGTGGTGTCATGGTTGATGTTGTTGGTAGTCTTTCTGATGTTGTTGTGTTTTGTGCTGTCATCGAATGGTAACGATAGATGTATGGTATGATGTTAAATATTAATGCAGCTATGTTAATGTCAATATTATTTTCTAACAGCCTTTTGATTTGTAAAGTTACAATGTCAAGTGTTTAGCACTGCCTAGTTCCAAAAATGCATATACTTAAGAAAGTCAAACTTTGTTTATTACACCTAAATGCAGGAAGTTACCTACACATACCAACCAAGCCTTTAATGGCATTTACTTATACATTGAACTATGTGATCCTCTTTACTTTAAATGGCCATTACATAAACACAACATTACACACAACATTACACCATCAAAAACCTGTCAAACACTAAACCTCATCCACAATGACTTCCAAGCCAAATGTTATTGAAATATCCTCTGATTCATCAGGACTAATGTCTCCTAAACCTGACTGGAATTTCCCCTACCCTCCTACAGGTAGCTTTCATAAGAGAATACCACCTAAGGGAAAGGTTGTTGACTCGAGCTCTGACGATTTTAGCTCCTTTAACAGTAGCTTTTTTAATGATAGCTTGGTTTCTAGCTATCATTCAACATCTGAAGATGAAGCTGTCTCAAAAAAAGCCACAATGTCCAAAAACCCTCCAGTTCACACTCTGTCAATCCCAGGAAAAAGGGAACAAGTTCTATGCCTACCAAATCAGGCAACTAGGGAAGAAATCCAAGCAAAGAAGAGAAAGGGAAAAGGCCCAATTGAACTCACTAAGGGTAAAGGGAAAAGGACAATTAGCTGAGCTTTACTAGTCTTGATGTTATGATGCTACTGTAATAAGTACTATGTTTTCTCCTTGTATGTAATCAACTATGCAATCAACAATGCATCTATGTATGCAGAATTTTGTTATGTAATAACAGTTGGTTTTTCAAGTTGAAGATGCTATTTTTCATTCATGTTAAACCCAAAATACAACTTTAAAAAACTATATATCCTACAAGTCACAAATTAAACCAATATAAGCATCAAATCATTTGTGTATAATTACAATGGATAGTGGGCAGAATTTGCTATCTTTATAATTGTAAAAAACAATTTCGAGAATAATATAATTTCACCATTATTGCATAAAAAAAATATTTCCTAATTAAAAAAATTACCTAATTTAGATCTAAATGAACCTCCCTCCGTTGTTGATGGCCGGACCGGCGAGTGGTGGCTGTGATTGGTTACTGGTGAATGGTGGATGGTGAGTGGTGGCTGTGATTGGTGAGAAATGTGCGAAATTTGAAATTTGCTGAAAAAAATATGGGGGTCTTTAATTTTGAAATTTGCTGAAAAAAATATATTTGGTGGGTTTTTAAAAAATATATATGGGTGGGTTTTTTAAAAAAATATGGGGGGCTTTAATTTTGAAATTTGGTGAAAAAAAATGGGGGCTTTTTTAAATTTTTGGGGAGGGAAATACCAAAAAGGAAGCAACAGGTATCGAACCTGTGACCTCCCCTTCACAACACCAACAACTCAACCATCTCCGCCCTTGGGTCTTTTTCGATTATACCTTCTTTTGTATTCCTCTTATAGACTATCTACTTTATTAAAGAAAATTGTTACAAAATCCAAATATCTTCTATACAAAGTTAAACCTGTTAGTACAACGTTAAACCTAGCAACACTAATAGAGACACAAGCAGTAATAACATTATTTCCTTTTTGCTTGTCTGAAGATCTTTCTCAGTAACTCTCTTGCCATTACTGAGTCTTCATCAGTAACTGTCAGCTTAGCATCTAACATAACAAATAAGCTAGCTGCCCTTAATGGATAATCTTTTTCTATCAGCATGTAGACATCCACTCCATTCTTTGTAGATACATGGTGAACACCACATGTATCATACAGTCTCCATTTTGTACTCAACTCATGAGCTCAAAAATTCCATAAGTTATCTTTTGGATCAGGTTCATACAACCTCTTCAATTCCACCCATAGCTCCTTCTCTTTGTCTTGTATACGATATGTAGATCTGAACATTTCTTTAACCAGACTCCATAGATTGTCCAAGTCTTCTCTATAAAAAATCTTCAGCATATCTTCAAAATACTTATAAATTTCTAAGTGTCCTCCTAGCCTGATTATCTTCCAAGCTTTCCCAAATGTATCTTTGTGTATCTCCAAATCAATAATTGGACGTTTAGCTTGAATAGGATGATGAACATCCAATGCTTCTGGGATTATAACAATCATATGCTGCTTGAGTCTTTCGTCAGTTAATTCCTCTGCTGTTTCTTCTTCATCTGCTGTAGGTACTTCTTCACCAATCTTCTGTTTCTTTGAAGATTCAGACTCCAATATTATACCATGTCTTCTTGTAGTTCTACATGGTTTTTCTGTTCCCATGGGAGTAAATGTGTTCACTCTTGTGTAAACCCTTTCAAACTCACTCTTGATCTCCTCAAAACTTCTACCTTGGAACTGCTTCCTTTTGTATCCAGCCATGTTCATCATGTAAACACACATGGTGTGTCTTTGCTGAGCTTTACTAGGTGGTTTACTCCTCTTTTCTTTGGCTTTTTGTTCTGCAGCAGACTTTCTTCTGGAATTTATTAGTTCAACAAGTTGTCTTGACTTCTCATCAATGGACAACACTTCATCTCCTCTGAGTTTACCTAACTTTTCCTTTAAAACTTCATCAGCATCAATCATATACTGAACTTCTTGAGCGTGATCAAACATTGCTTCAGTTGCTTGATTTGCAAGTCTTGTTTGATCAAGGAAATATGCAATATCAACAATTTCTGATGTTTCATCTTCCTGTGCTTTATTAGGTACCTCTGCATCAAAACTAATCTGAGCAAGAACACTCTTCTTGTCCTTCTTTGGTGGCTCTTCTTCAATCATAATGCCCTTTGCTTTATCTGCCCTTTGCCTTCTATCATACACATCCATATCTTGTTGATGAGAAGTACCAATATTTTCAGCATCCAAATCTTCTTCACCCATATCTTGCCTCCCCTGAAACTCAACATTCTGTTCAACCAAAGAAATATTGGGGTCTTGATCAATATCAGCTGTCTTCCTCCCCCGTTTGGAAGAAACATCCATGTCATCATCATCTGAGCTTGTAGACTCCACAATATTTGCCTTTCTCTTTGCTTCAAGTGACTTGACTTTAGACTGCAATTTCTTCACTTTTTCAATGACCTTCTTGTAAGCAGTACTATACAACTGCTTTGTCTCCTTGAGTGCTTGCTTTGTCTCCTTGAGTTCTTGCTCTGTCTCCTTGAATTCTTGCTTTGTCTCCTTGAGTTCTTTCTCCAACCCAGTCACCCTTTGAGTCAATTTGGTACAAATATCCATCAATTCCATTAGTGACACTCTGCCCTCATCACTTCCAGGTGTGTTACCTCCCGATCGAGGTGAATCGTGGGGCATTTCCCCCATATTTGGTTGTGAGGCTGATTGAGAACCAGATGAACCTGTGGGTGTGTGATTGGACTCAACTGGGCTTGTTGATCCTTCACCCTGAATGTTTTGATTTTGAACCAACATTGTTTCAAAAAGTGGAACTACTATCCCATTAAACCCCCTAGAAGCCATGCTCATGTTACTGAACAGTTTTTGAGTAAGGCGAGGAGTTGGATAAACAATTTTATGAGATAGAAGCAAACTTTTCCGTATATTCAAAACCGTTTGTATAAACCTTGGATACATTAAAAACTTGTATTTGTTATCCACATTTTTCACCATACCATCAAAAATTAATTTTGAAAAGTTAAAAGTCCTGTTTGTTGCTAAACAAATGAGAGCAGTTGCAATATTGCTGCTGAATTGCCCCCATGCGGTTTTCTTTGGACTTAAACAATGAAGGATGGTATGTATGAAGAATCTCCATTGGGGGTCAAAACATCCTTTTTGAAAAGTCAGAATTTGAGAAGATGTGTCATACCCCATTCTGGAAAGGTTATGAAAAATTTCAGTATTAGGCAAAGAACTAATACCATTTTCATCTGCTAAATGGAGATGCCTCCTAACAGATGCCTCAGTAATAGTTATTTTTCTGCCATCAACTGTTGCAATTAACTCTTTGTCTCCATTCTCAAATGTATTGGTAGTAACAGACCGCCAAAACTGTTTGATTTGAGAGACATAGATAGTAGGATCGACTGTAAGAGCGTACCTGATGTGGGTATTGTTTAGAAAATCTATTATCTGGTGGAAGCGTTGACTCCCTTCTGGTTTCTCCAAGAATGCAACCTGGTTATGCGTATCACAAAACTCTAAATTTGCCATGAAAATTGAGTAAATGCTTGATTAGAGTGCTGGGTTATGACTGGACCTACTTCAATTAATTGTTTCTCAAGTTTGAAGAAATGGTATAAATTGTATAAAGAAAGAGAGTTATCCAATTTATGAAACCCTACTCTGTTATAGAGTTTTTTTTTTAAGAGGTAAGTAAAGTAAAGTAATTCAATGTAATGTAAAGAAATAGGGAAGAGCGGAAGTAAAGTTTATAGATTTGTGCATGTTTGTAAAGTAAATGAAAGTAGGTGGCCTCATTTTATACTTTTTATATTTGTGGAATTACTATTATAATCCATAATAAATACACACTAAAGACAAAGGTTCTTTTCGACATTAACTCATTTGATTTTTGTCTTTATTCACTTTACTTCACTATGAAAGTTGGGACAAAGAAAACCAAGAACACACATAAAGTTTCACTCCATTTCATTCCCTTCATCTAAAAAAAACTTGAGAACATAGTGTAAATAAAGCGAAGTAATTGACAATAGTTACCCCAACGGTTAGAAATAAACCACGGTTAAAACCCATAAACGGCTACCCATTACCCAGCAGTACAACGTTTTACTCTAGCAGAACAAAAGTTTGCCTAGCAGTAATAACTTTGTGCATCCACTCTATTCTCAGACAATTAATTAAACATCAAATATTTCATTGATATTTTTTAAGGCTACAAGTATATACATCTAATTATCCATCCTAAATACTAAACATACCAAAAAAAAAAAAAAAAAAAAAAAAAAAAAACATCATCCTAAATTGCTTCACTCCATTTCACCCCAACTTGTTAGAACCAGAGCTCTCTTCCCTGCTTCCCATCGATTTCTGGCTTTCCTTGAGTCGTTTAAACACAATTTCAAGATCGCTAACCCTCTTTTCTAGATTATAAGGGTCCTGAAACCCATCTTGTTGCTCCCCCTGGTTTTGCAGCACAAACCCATTTTGCTGCTCCACCACAATTTGCTGCTGATCCTCTTCTTTTTGCTGCACCACCTCCTCCTCTTCACCTTCCTCCTCCTCTTCCTCTTCATCTTCTTCCTCCTCCTCCCCGTAGTCACACAATCCCCAAACCTCATCCCAGTAAAGTCTTGCGCATGCAGCCAGTTCAAAATTTGACCTCTCATCCACGTATCTACCTTCCTATACGACCCATATTCTGCAATGGGTTCATCCCCGAAAGCAATTAACACTGCGTCAAACAGCAAATTGTTGTTTAACACCCACTCGTACTCTTCAGCATCATTTTGAAAGGTAACACTATTTGCTGCCATTGTTGAAGTTTTCTTTGAATTGAAAGGGATATATGTGTTTGTGTGTGTTCTTTGGTATATATATAGGTATAAATAGGCTGGAGAGGTAGATGCCAAGACTTTAGGCGGGAAAATGGATCGACGGCGCCCGCCAAAAGTAAAGTGTCAATTGAAGTTTTACGATTTCCTTTTACCAAGTATTGACTTTCCATGTACAATGAGTTGATGCAACAACAAGTTGTATATCATGCTTTGTGAATAATAAACTTCCAAACTCAATATTTCCAACTATTGATCAAGTGGTGGTTTGGTTTAATTAAGAGTGGCAAGATGTGTAGAAAAAAAAAGAATAGTAGTTAAAAAAAAAAAAAAAAAAAAAAAAAAAAAATCTAATGGTGTTGACGTGGCGGTGAAAACCAACTATAGCCGATGGTTCGGGTTCGTGGCGGGTTTTAGTGTACCCGTACCCGAACCCGTTTATAATATACCCGTACCCGCCCCATATCCCACCGGATACCCGTTATCCATCGGTTTTTCGGGTTTCCCCGCGGGTATCGAGGTTATCCGTAATATAATTAAAAGTTAAAGAAAATGAATATCGTATCAAACGATTTAACGCAACATATCGCAACGCAACGTACTCGGCACGATATTCACCAAAAAATCAAATGCGCAAGAGGTTTCAAAAGTTAATCATTCTCATTTCAAAAGATAATCTCGTTTTAGCCTTTTAAAAGGGTTTGGTATCCTCATTCGTGTGACGGTAGAGAACACGGACTCACGAGTACTCACTCCAAAAAAACGAATAACCGAATTAATAGTCGAGAAGAGTATTGACAATAACTCGAGTCGAGACGAGATGACGAAAACAAGTCGAAGAGATAACTAACAACAAACATATCAAATAAGATGAGTCGATTGGTAATCGTCTGTATTTTCCCATAATCCCGTTTATTAGTACAAGGTATACTCGTTTTATGATTTAAAACAAGTTTGGACTTACGACAAAATTAATCTTTGGAAATAACAAAATTTCGCCAAGACCCTTTCATTTATCGAACGTTTCCAATTCAAAAGACTTTATTGAAAATCAATTTCCCGAGTAATTTATAATATAACGAGTATTTATATAAACCCTAACCCTAAACCCTAAACCCTAAACCCTAAACTCTAAACCCTAAACCCTAAACCAATCCGTAACTCAAACAATAACCAAACGAATAGTCCAATAAATCCAAATATGTTAGTGTACGAGTAGCATGTCTCGAATAGTCCAATATCCCTCGTGTGTTCCGTTTTTATCCCAAATGTCACACGAAAGGTTTTCAAAATCGAGATCCTACTTAAGATCCTATGGTAACGATCTTTACCATAGGATCTTAAGTAGGATCTCGATTTTGAAAACCTTTCGTGTGACATTTGGGATAAAAACGGAACACACGAGGGATATTTGACTATTCGAGACATGCTACCCGTACACTAACATATTTGGATTTATTGGACTATTCGTTTGGTTATTGTTTGAGTTACGGATTGGTTTAGCGTTTAGGGTTTAGAGTTTAGGGTTTAGGGTTTAGGTTTTAGGGTTTAGGGTTTATATAAATACTCGTTATATTATAAATTACTCGGGAAATTGATTTTCAATAAAGTCTTTTGAATTGGAAACGTTCGATAAATGAAAGGGTCTTGGCGAAATTTTGTTATTTCCAAAGATTAATTTTGTCGTAAGTCCAAACTTGTTTTAAATCATAAAACGAGTATACCTTGTACTAATAAACGGGATTATGGGAAAATACAGACGATTACCAATCGACTCATCTTATTTGATATGTTTGTTGTTAGTTATCTCTTCGACTTGTTTTCGTCATCTCGTCTCGACTCGAGTTATTGTCAATACTCTTCTCGACTATTAATTCGGTTATTCGTTTTTTTGGAGTGAGTACTCGTGAGTCCGTGTTCTCTACCGTCACACGAATGAGGATACCAAACCCTTTTAAAAGGCTAAAACGAGATTATCTTTTGAAATGAGAATGATTAACTTTTGAAACCTCTTGCGCATTTGATTTTTTTGGTGAATATCGTGCCGAGTACGTTGCGTTGCGATATGTTGCGTTAAATCGTTTGATACGATATTCATTTTCTTTAACTTTTAATTATATTACGGATAACCTCGATACCCGCGGGGAAACCCGAAAAACCGATGGATAACGGGTATCCGGTGGGATATGGGGCGGGTACGGGTATATTATAAACGGGTTCGGGTACGGGTACACTAAAACCCGCCACGAACCCGAACCATCGGCTATAGTTGGTTTTCACCGCCACGTCAACACCATTAGATTTTTTATTTATTTATTTATTTATTTATTTATTTATTTATTTATTATTATTATTTTTTAACTATTATTATTTTTTTCTTTCTACACAACTTGCCACTCACCAAACCACCACTTGATCAATAGTAAAGGGGCAATTAATCCCTTTACCGATCAATTGTAAACAGACAAAAAAGTGAGTAAACCCTAATCAAAACACACATTCTTCTTACTCCCACGGCGGATTCCCACGGGTAACAGTAGGATCCTGGGGCAATTAAACCAAACCACCACTACTTGATCATATAAAGGGCCAATTAATCCCTTTACCGATCAATTGTAAACCGACACAAAAATCAATAAACCCTAATCAAAACACACATTCTTGATTCTTCTTATTCCCACGGCGGATTCCCACGGGTAACAGTAGGATCCTGGGCCACCTTTCATTTCATCTTTGTCTTTTAATTTAGCTAATGGTAATAGTTTGAAAAACAGACGTGGCAAACAAAAACACGCAAACAATGAATCCAAATGACAACAAAGGTATGTTTTTTAATGTTTTCACATATCAGTTGATGATTCATTGTACAATAATTAGTAACAGGCTTTTGATCTATAAATGGTGATGTTTGGGGTTGTTGTTACCGATTCTAATGTAAAGCTGTGTGAATTTATTGTTGAATGTAAAGCTGTGTGAAGTTTTAATTTATTCAAGTTTATGCTTTAACAGGTTCAAAGACAAAAATCCCTTCCAACAAGGTATATACTAAAGTTGTTATGTGTTTGTGGCTAAAGTTGTATACCTTAATTATACCATTAATTAAATTTTTTGAAACAAATGGTATGTTGAAACTATTAGGAGGTATGGGAAAACACAGATTGGAAGAGAAAGAGCCCTTTCTATTTCTCTAGCGATGAAGAATCTGGTGATGCTGACATAAAAGGTGTGAATTTATTGTTGAATGTAAAGCTGCTGTGTGAATTTTTAATTTATTCAAGTTTATGCTTTAACAGGTTCAAAGGCAAAAATCCAAACAACAACAAACCCAATCCCGCCGGGACAGGGTATGGGGGAGGTAGGCTGTAGACAGACCCTACCCCTACCCCAAGGTAAACCCGGGAGTAGAGAGGCTGCTTCCAAAGAGACCTCTGGCACTAGGTCCAAATTCAAAATCATTTCCAACAAGGTATACTAAAGTTGTTATGTGTTTGTGGCTAAAGTTGTATACCTTAATTATACCATTAATTAAATTTTTTGAAACACATATGGTATGTTGAACTATTAGGAGGTATGGGAAAACACAGATTGGAAGAGACAGAGCCCTTTCTATTTCTCTAGCGATGAAGAATCTGCTGATGCTGACACAAAAGGGGTAATAATGGTCCATTTAATAAGTGTTGTTTCGCTACCTTTATCACATTCTCAAGACTTAATCCATTATATATACTCGTTCAACTTGTAGGTAAATGACAAAGATGAATCCTCTTAAGCTACTCCCAAACTTGGGACTACCGTATAATTAAGAAGATGTACCAACCGATGGCCGTGAAGAAGACTTCTCGTACATTAAATGTGTTGAGAATTATGTAAAGGTGGTGATCATCTCGACTATTATGAACTAGAGGATAATTAGTTTAATATGGTACGTAGTAGCAGTTATGAGTAACAAGATGTACGTTGTATCAACCGATGGCCGTGAAGAAGACTTCTCGTACATTAAATGTTGGGCCGTGAAGAAGACTTCTCTACATTAAATGTTGTGTTGAGAATTATGTAGAGGTGGTGATCATCTCGACTATTATGAACTAGAGGATAATTAGTTTAATATGGTACGTAGTAGCAGTTACGAGTAACAAGATGTTGTATCAACCGATGGCCGTGAAGAAGACTTCTCGTACATTAAATTGTTGAGAATTATGTAAAGGTGGTGATCATCTCGACTATTATGAACTAGAGGATAATTACTTTAATATGGTACGTAGTAGCAGTTCTGATATTTAATTTGGATAAATGTAATTATTAATGGTGCAGTAACTGGTAACTAGTGTAGTTTAACTCTGTATCTATTTTATAACTGTAATGATAGTATTTTGGTTTGTTAAATGGTAGCAATTTGTGTTCTTGAAGTGATGATTGCACAGTTAGATTTTATGGTAGCAGTTTCTGTTGTTGATTTGATGATTGCACATATTTATTTAATGGTAGCAGTTTGTGTTCTTCATTTTTCATGTTGGTTTATGATTTAATGGTAGCAGTTTGTGTTAAATGGTGTCAAGTTGTGTTCATGATTTTGGTGTAATTGTGTAAATTTGAGTTCTTGATTTGATATGCAGTTTGTGTTCATGATCTTTGTTCTAGATCTTGGTTCATGATTTGCGATTAAGATAATGAAACTATAACATTTGGAGCCAAAATTTTGATAATGGTAGCAGTTTGTGTTCTTCATTTTTCATGTTGGTTTATGATTTAATGGTAGCAGTTTGTGTTAAATGGTGTCAAGTTGTGTTCATGATTTTGGTGTAATTGTGTAAATTTGAGTTCTTGATTTGATATGCAGTTTGTGTTCATGATCATTGTTCTAGATCTTGGTTCATGATTTGCGATTAAGATAATGATATATAACATTTGGAGCCAAAATTTTGATTTTTTCAAGTTTATGCTTTACTAAACAGGTTCAAATTTAAGGCAAATTTTTAAAATAATTCAATTGTTATTTTGAAATTAGAATTTGGAGCCAAAATTTTGATCCAAAATTTTGAAATCGCCTAATTAATTAGAAGCGGGTACCAAGAATAAGGTACGATTCATCTTCTTCCTATACCCTCTTTTCTCTCCTAAAAAAAAAAAAAAAAAAATACTGCCAAGAAAACACAATAATCAATTCTTATATCACCATTACTCTCAAAGCCAGAATCATTTTCTTGTACCCATTGTTACTCAAGAGTCATGGGAATTCAACCCATTGTTGATAATCATCTTTTGCTTCCTGCTGATAATGAACATGATGATAACAACATAGACTATGAATCCGAAAAGTATTCTGATGAGGAAGATCTAGATGCGCCTGGAACCAACCAATCAGATCGGATACTAGCTAAGAGAGGCATGACCAGGCTATTTAAGTTTCGCATGAAATATGGCAACCCTGGTGGAATAAAGCTCAAGGTAACCTTCGATGCATTGAATAGGGTATCAGGGTTACACAGAGCACTGTTTACGAGTTTTTTAGGAGATCTGGTTCGTGAGCATATAGGTTTGAAGAATCTTTCCTGGAGGAATGTGAATAAAGAAGAAAGAGATAAACTATGGACTGACATCACTGTACATATATACTACTGTATTTTTTAACCCAGTACTACATAATTTTATCTATGCAGTTACATTATGTGCAACTAATTAACAACATTGTGTTAATCTTTGCAGCGATATTTTGATGTTGACGTGACATTCAGAAAATTGGTAATGACTCGTCTTGGTAAACTGCTAAGGACTTTCAGAACGAAGCTCAGAGAAGAATACATTTTGCCCCACCTAAATACACCTTCCAAACTGAATGAAGTCCCGGCCAAGTATAGTCGATTTGTGAAATCAGAAGACTGGGTCGAGTTTGTAAACAACACGACCACCGATGAATACAAGGTTTTAATTAGTCATCTTTATTTAAGTCTATATGTCATTTCATAATTTTCAGTTTGCAGCATTACCACATGTAAACGCCTTATCATTTTGTGTTTTTAGAAGATAGCTGATAAAGCTAAAATGTCGCGTTCCAAAAATATTTATCAGCATAAAATGGGACGAGGTGGATATGTTTATTTGAAAGAGAAAATGGTAAGATCACATGTGTATGCACCTTCATATTTTCGTTTATCTTGTTTTAATTAACTTTACATGTGTATGCATTTGATGTTTATTAGATCAAAAATAAAGAGATTGAAGCAGATGAAGAACCCCCGCGTGGTATAATGTGGTTGAAAGGAAGGGTAAACAACGATGGCGAATTTCCAGATGATGAGATCACATCAGTGGGAGATACACTTGTAAGTTTGACTGCAAATTCTATTATTATGCTTATATACCAGCAGGATTAAATGTGTACTAGCAGTAGTAAATTGTGTACTAGCAGTGGTAAACACTAGCCATATTTGTAATTGAAGTTCATGAGCATCACTAACTCCATCTGAGCAGCATTGACACAAATAAGAGCATCAGTTACTCTAACAGCATCCAGAAGACTTTTAATCCCAACATTTCCTATATTTTTTTTTGCAGAAAGAATCTGATGACCAGATCAAGAAATTGTCCAATGAGATTACAGAAACAAAAAGAATACTTACTCAACTGATGGCACAGTTGAGTCAACAAGGGGTGCAGTTAAATTTGTCATCTCAATTGCCAGTAGCCTCAAATGCAAGCCAACAAGGGTCTACAGATTCCCAATCGCAAGGAAATGTGTCTCCAACAAAAGGAGTACCAACAGTATGTATTTCAACATGTTTCTTGTTATTCTTTTGTTTATATAATGTAACGTGTTTTATATATACATATAGGAACCTGCTAAAACTGTCGGACCTGAGAAAAAGCCTAAGTCACGACAAAACGGGCCTCCAGATTCCCAATCAGAACAAAATGTGTCTCCAACACAAGCACTGCCAACAGTATGTATTTCAACATGTTTCTTGTTATTCTTTTGTTTAAATAATTTCTGATATATGTACATGCAAAAATTCTTTTTTTAAGCCATTTAACTGCAAACTGTGGCACTTAAAGAAATCAAATATCGTTGCTTTGGGTACATACATGTGTTTTTTCAACTTACATATATATAATTCTTGATATATAATTCAATGTTTGATACAAGCGTCTTTTGTTACTACAGGTTACACTGCCAACTACAATGCAAAAGAAAAGTGACAACAACTGTGGACCAACAGCACCATCGAAGCGCAAAAGTAATGTCTCTATTGAAGCCCTAAAGCAAGCTATGCCGGCGAAGAGTCAAAAGTCTTTAAATTATGGTACTTGAGAATTTGATTATGTACGACATTACAATTGTATATTCTGTTCAGTTATATACATTCGAGTTTTATTCAATTTCAAATTTCTTTTTGTTTATGATTCTGTTTATATATATATAATATACTCATTCCAGCAGCACTAGCATAGTACTAGCAGTAGCAACTCTGCTCCAACAGTACTAACTTAAAAATACCAGTACTATGGTCATGCTTATCAACATTATTGGTCACTCTTTGTTTAATTCGATGTGTGACTAAATATTAAAAAAGGCCACACAAACATAAAATTCAAGTGGCCATTGGATGATCAATAGTCACACAAAATACAAATTTCTTCACTTTAAACAGCATATGGTCACACTTATTAACACTTTTGGCCACTTTATGCTTAAGTGTATGTGACTAAATACCCAAAACAAACATGCTTTGTGTGACTAAATATTACAAAAGGCCACACAAACTAAAAATTCATGTGACCATTGGATGATCAATAGTCACACAAAATACACATTTTTTCACTTAAAACAGCATATGGTCACACTTATCAACACTTTTGGCCACTTTATGCTTAATTGTATGTGACTAAATACCGAAAACAAACATGCTTTGTGTGACTAAATATTACAAAAGGCCATACAAACTAAATATTCATGTGACCATTGGATGATCAATAGTCACACAAAATACACATTTCTTCACTTAAAACAGCATATGGTCACACTTATTAACACTTTTGGCCACTTTATGCTTATTTGTATGTGACTAAATACCCAAAACAAACATGCTTTGTGTGACTAAATATTACAAAAGGCCACACAAACTAAGAATTCATGTGACCATTGGATGATCAATAGTCACACAAAATACACATTTTTTCACTTAAAACAGCATATGGTCACACTTATCAACACTTTTGGCCACTTTATGCTTAATTGTATGTGACTAAATACCCAAAACAAACATGCTTTGTGTGACTAAATATTACAAAAGGCCACACAAACTAAATATTCATGTGACCATTGGATGATCAATAGTAACACAAAATACACATTTCTTCACTTAAAACAGCATATGGTCACACTTATTAACACTTTTGGCCACTTTATGCTTAATTGTATGTGACTAAATACCGAAAACAAACATGCTTTGTGTGACTAAATATTACAAAAGGCCACACAAACTAGGAATTCATGTGACCATTGGATGATCAATAGTCACACAAAATACACATTTCTTCACTTAAAACAGCATATGGTCACACTTATTAACACTTTTGGCCACTTTATGCTTAATTGTATGTGACTAAATATCCAAAACAAACATGCTTTGTGTGGCTAAATATTACAAAAGGCCACACAAACTAAGAATTCATGTGACCATTGGATGATCAATAGTCACACAAAATACACATTTTTTCACTTAAAACAGCATATGGTCACACTTATCAACACTTTTGGCCACTTTATGCTTAATTGTATGTGACTAAATAACCAAAACAAAGATGCTTTGTGTGACTAAATATTACAAAAGGCCACACAAACATAAAATTCATGTGGCCATTGGATGATCAATAGTCACACAAAATACACATTTCTTCACTAAAAACAGCATATGGTCACACTTATTATCACTTTTGGCCACTTTATGCTTAATTGTATGTGACTATATACCGAAAACAAACATGCTTTGTGTGACTAAATATTACAAAAGGCCACACAAACTAAGAATTCATGTGACCATTGGATGATCAATAGTCACACAAAATACACATTTCTTCACTTAAAACAGCATATGGTCACACTTATTAACACTTTTGGCCACTTTATGCTTAATTGTATGTGACTAAATACCCAAAGCAAACATGCTTTGTGTGACTAAATATTACAAAAGGCCACACAAACTAAGAATTCATGTGACCATTGGATGATCAATAGTACACATTTCTTCACTTTAAATAGCATATGGTCACACTTATTAACACTTTTGGCCACTGTTTTTTAAATTGTATGTGACTAACTTGAAAAAAACAACACACGATGTGTGACTAAATCATCACAAACGTCACATTTATTATATTTTCGTGTGGCCATAGGATGGGAAATAGTCACACATACTGATGAATCCAACAAAACTTGTGCCTAATTAGTCACACATATTCGGGTTTTGGTCACTCTTTTTCGATGAAAACGGCCACAAACTAAACAATGTGACTATATGATACCTACGGTGGCGCGACTTTTTGTCACACACACCCAAAAAAACGTGTGTGACTATATGCATATAGTCACGCATTTCCAGTGTGACGATAGGCAGAATCTGTACCAGTGTTGTCACCACTGCAATACTCCTGGACATTGGAAGAGGGACTGTCCACTGCTACTTGAGGAGTGTCGCAAGAATAAGAATGCCAAAGCTGGGCAGGGCGCCAGCACTTCAGGTATTTTTATGGTTGAATTGTTTTCTTTTCCTCGTAAGCAAAATGCCTGGATATATGATACAGGATGTGGTACTCACATTTGTAATACATCGCAGGGGCTTAGAGGAGCGAAGAAGCTGAACTATGGGGAATGCTACTTGTATGTGGGAAATGGAATACGTGCAGCAGTAGAAGCCATAGGGACTTTTGAGCTAGTTTTACCTTCTGGTTTAATATTAGTTTTGAACAATTTTCATTACGCACCTTCTATTGTTAGAGGTGTCGTTTCAGTTTCTTTGTTATTGGATTTGGGTTTTAAGCATACTTTTAATGATAATGGAATTTCTGTTTCTTTAAATTCTGTTTTTTACTTTAATGCTATTCCATTAAATGGTGTGTTTGAAATTGACATGGAAAACCAAGTATCCAATAAAAATAATTCAATGTATAGCATCGGAAATAAGAGAGTCAAGTCTAACTTGGACTCGTCTTATTTATGGCATTGCCGTCTTGCTCACATAGGCAAGAATCGCATGGAAAAGCTGCAACACGATGGGCTTTTGAAAAATATCAATGATGATTTAGTTGATAAATGCGAGTCTTGCATATCTGGGAAGATGACAAAAAAACCTTTCCATAGCAATATGGAGAAGGCTTCAGATCTACTTGGATTGATACACACGGACGTGTGTGGTCCACTTAGACATGTGTCTAAACGTGGTGCTGTCTACTTCTTGACCTTCACGGATGACTATAGTCGTTATGGTTATGTTTATTTACTTAAACATAAACATGAAGTCTTTGAGACATTCAAGGTCTTTAAAAATGAAGTATAATTACAACTCGGAAAGAAGATTAAGGCACTTCGATCCGATCGTGGTGGTGAGTACTTAAGCCAAGAGTTCAAGGATTATTTGGGTGAGTGTGGCATTGTGCAACAACTCACTTCTCCTTATACGCCACAGCAAAATGGTGTATCTGAAAGGAGAAATCGTACCTTGTTAGATATGGTGCGATCCATGTTTAATCTTACAACTCTTCCCTTATCCTTTTGGGATTATGCTCTTGAAACTGCTGTTCACGTGTTGAATAGGATTCCAACTAAGAAGTTTGATAAGACTCCATATGAAGTATGGACTGGAAAAGCTCCCAACTTTTCTTACTTAAAGGTCTGGGGTTGTGAGGCGTTTGTCAAACGTGACTCACCTGATAAACTCCAACAAAGATCTGTTAAGTGTATCTTCGTAGGATACCCTAAGGAAACAAAGGGTTACTACTTTTACTTCCCACCTGAGAATAAGGTCATCGTAGCTAGGTACGGTGAATTTCTTGAGGATAATTTAATATCTCAAGATTTTAGTGGGAGAGTGTATGATCTTGAAAATGATCATGAAGATACGTCACCTTCTGAAAGCACTAACACACTTCCTGTGAAACCTAAAAGTTTAGGTCCTCCACCTGAAGTAGAAGTGGTACCCATCCGTAGATCTTCAAGATCTACAAAGGCTCCTGAACGCCTATGTTTAAGCATAGACGATGAGGAAACTTTTCTATTGGATCACATTGATGAACCAACTAGTTATAAGGCTGTCATTAATAATCCTGAAAAGGACAAATGACAAGTAGCCATGGATGGGGAAATGCAATCCATGAAAGACAATAAAGTCTGGATTGAAGTAGACCTTCCACCCAATGCTAAGGTAGTTGGGTGTAAGTGGCTCTTCAAGAAAAAGACTGACATGGATGGCAACGTACACACCTACAAAGCTCGTTTGGTGGCCAAGGGCTTTACCCAAACATATGGTGTTGACTATGAGGAGACCTTTTCTCCTGTAGCCGATATTAGAGCTATTAGGATTCTTATAGCCATAGCTGCCTACTATGACTATGAGATTTGGAAAATGGATGTCAAAACCGCGTTTCTGAATGGTCGCCTAGATGAAGATATCTACATGGCGCAACCTGAAGGTTTTGTAAATCCACAATTTCCTGAGCGTGTATGCAAGCTTCAAAGATCTATTTATGGATTGAAGCAAGCATCCAGGCAATGGAATAAGAAATTTGATGAGGAAATCAAGAAGTTTGGATTTACTCAAAATTTCAATGAGCCATGTGTATACCACAAAGTTAGTGGGAGTAACACTACTTTTCTTGTCCTATATGTCGATGACATATTAATCATGGGAAATCACATACCAAGCCTTAATGAAGTTAAGGAATATCTTGGTAATTGCTTTGCCATGAAGGATTTAGGAGAAGCAGCGTATATCCTTGGAATCAAGATCTATCGAGACAGATCTAAATGGTTAATCAGATTAAGCCAAAGTGCTTACATGGATAAAATATTGAAGAGATTCAATATGCAAAATTCCAAGAAGGGATATTTGCCCATGCAAGTAGATCATGGCTTAAGTAGCGAAATGTGTGCTTCTACACCAGAAGAGGTGGCATACATGCAGAAAGTTCCATATGCTTCGGCAGTAGGATCTATCATGTATGCTGTTAGATGCACAAGGCCAGATGTGGCATTCGCTCAAAATTTGACCAGTCGATATCAGCAAAATCCAGGAAAAGGTCACTGGCATGCTGTTAAAAACATTCTTAAGTATTTGAGGAATACTAAAGATATGTTTCTAGTTTTCGGGGGAAATCCAGACGCAGAACTGAATGTTACAGGTTTCTGCGATGCGTCCTGGCAAACTGATAAAGATGATACAAAGTCGCAAACGGGTTATGTCTTTGTCATAAATGGAGGAGCAGTAGACTGGAAGAGTAAAAAGCAGAGTACAACGGCCATGTCTGCTACAGAAGCTGAGTACAATGCTGCATCGGATGCTGCACAAGAAGCTGTTTGGATAAGGAATTTCATTACGGATCTTGGAGTGATGCCGTCTATTGAATTACCTATAAATGTGTATTGCGACAACTCTGCTGCAATCACATTCGCCAATGAACCTGGAGTTATGAAAGGCGCCAGACACTTTAAAAGAAAGATGCACTATGTTCGGGAATAGGTCGAACTGGGTGAAATCAAAGTACTCAAAGTTCACACAGATGACAATCTGGCTGATCCTTTCACGAAGGCATTACCTAAAGATACGTTTAATCGGCATGCTCAGGGTATTGGTCTTCGTTTAGCAGATAGTTTCATGTAAATATGTTGGATTAGTGTTTCGATAGGGACGTGTAAACAATTATTATTTTAATGAAATAAAGTGCGGATAACGTTTATTCTCATTATTAATATTTGTGTCCTATATTTGCATGTTTAAATTCGTGAATAATTTATTTGTTCTAAATAGTCCGTTGTCAATTAATAATATGGGAATATTATTAAACTAAGACAAATGTGAGGATTGGTAGAATGAACTGTAAGGTTGAGACACCAATGTCACATGATATTCAATATTGGATAAATTGAATATAGGACATATCCCAAATACGTGATTATACTTTATGGATCATAGTCATTAAGTATATCATGAATATTTATCCTCAGACTTGAGATGACAGATAATTGCCGAGGATGTAGCTTATTTTCTGTAAGATAGTTTAACGCTAACCGTAAAAGGTAGTTATAAGGGCTATTTTCAGAAATGATGCGAAATTCAAGGGTTATGCTCGCAGTCAATAAGGGATTTGTTCCTTCAACTTTGTGTTGAAGTTTAATACTGCTTGGCCACTCGTAGGATTGACAAGATGTTTGCGTGCGCACGCCCAAAGTCTATCTGGAAGACGTTCAGATGTTTTGGTAATCTTGTTCAATTATGTATAAACGAGAAACTAAGTTAATTATGGAATGACAAAGATCCATATCCAAAATTAACGCGGTATTAGTGACAAAAGGATAAGTATGATGATTAATTTCATCACGTGGTTTTTTCCAGGAGAACCACAAACTCGGATCGAGCTGGGGGCATTGGGAAGGTAAAGCTAGGCTGACCCATGTCATTACTATATTAATGTTTATCCAAGTGGGAGCTGTTAGTTTTGTGTATAAATATTAATATACGTATGTCCGGTTTCGAACCCGAGGCTCGGGATTGCACACATTAACGTGAGAGTTTCAATGATGAATAATTAAATATTTTTCATTATATTTATTTATTCATTTCACCAATAAAACACTTAACGACGGTTAGTACTTAACGGGGTTTTAACTAACGACCGTTAAAGGACTAATTGTGAAAAATAGGAAAAGAAGATACTAGAATCCTTGTGGGACTCTAAGTTCGGCCAACCCTTCCCTTAGGGATAGGGAGTCGATCGGTTGGAGTGGGCAACAAGCAAAGGAAACACTATAAATACAATTCATTGTGTTTTGATTTTTCACTAGTTTTGAATCCCTAACTTAACCAAACTTCTTCTCCTCTCTTCCCTCTTGCTTGAACCGATCGGCCCTTTTCTAAATCCACTTGGATTTGCCGATTCTAAGTATAAGCAACAAAGTGTTTGGTTATTGGTGATCAAGAACCTAGCTTTTCTCATTGAAACGCTATCATTACGTGTGTACGGGAACGAGTGACAAGCTTCCTTTAGCTTGTGATCTTGGTTTAGTCGATCCATATATAAATCCTATTAGGGTTTATAACTTGTTCTTGTTCAAGAGATTCCTTGTTCTTGCTAGGAATCATTAAGGTACGTGTCTTATTTAATTTAATTAATTACATGTTCTTGTAGATCTATTCCGCTGCGTGCTTTGATATTATTATGTGTTTATGATTTATTTATAGTTCACATATTCCATACATTAACTTCAAGCTTTTATTTCAAACAAATAGCTCCTAAATGAAAAGCTGATTCATGAAGCTTTTTAAATATCTTGGAGCTGTTAAAACTTTAAATTACTGATATACTCTCCAAACATTTGTTTACAATTATAAATATGTCATTTTACATCTTATATTTACATTTAACAGCTAACTTACCAAACACTTTTATTGAAAAAAAGATACAGCTTGTAGCTCATGTTAATAGCTTTACAGTTTACAGCTTACACTATACAGCTTATAGTTAATTTTGCCAAACATACCCTTAATGTACATATATATTTCTATTATACATATTTGTGTAAACAATAATTAAATATTTATTGTAGAAGGACTTTTTATACTCTAATGCTCTCACACTCATGGACAACTTGGTGTCTCCATGAATTGATTTAAGATGTGGTTACTACAATTATCTCCGCGAATTTGTTCACATATGTTGCTAAATTTAGGATCTTAGTTCATACGAGATGATGTTACTTGGTTTGATGCTGCAAACTGAGGTTTAAAAGTTCTGTTAGATTTATTTATAAATGTGAATTTTTTTAAACGACCCTTTGCTAGTGCTAATTTACAAACTTCGACGTCGCACATATTTTTTTCCAAAATGAACTTTTACATATTAGTCATTAGATTCATTCCATGATGAAGTTTGAACCATACATGTGTCTCTAATCTCGTACGCGACCTTTCACGCAACATTTGTACTGCCAGGTGATTGCTAGGCGTCTGCTAATCTCGTACGCGACCTTTCACGCGACATTTGTTTTGTTTTCGATTTTTGGGCACACAAGGTTAAGGGCGGCACAATAACGCGACATTTGTTTTGTTTTCGATTGCTCAAGATCTGGTGTTGTTGTTAAGGGTTAATTTGTGTTTCTTTAGAGAGAGACAAGCTGATGGATGTTTGTTAGTTTGAGGAAGTGCAAACAAGTGATTTTATAAGGGTTTTTTCTTTGTTTTTGGAAAGGGTATCCGAAATTTACGACATGTAATAATGTTGCACTTATATTTTTTTTTTTTATGTTTTAAATCGTTTATTTCCTTAAATAAATTTTAAGTTTTTAAAATACTTGAATTTTTAAGAAACGAGCTGGGAAACCCGCGCGTTACAACGGGAATGTGGTGCTAAGTCTTGTTTTATATCATTAATGCTAATTAAAGTCTCTTTTTGAATTAGTCCCTAGACAACAATTTTGGTTAGTTTAACTGTTTTTCTTATGTTTTTATTTGTTTTTGCTTGTTTTATTATATTTTCATACATTTTTTTTTATGTTTTTTTTACGTTTTTTGCATATTGTCCCTATCAGTGAACCGGCACAATCTAAAACGCACCAAACGTATCGTAATTGTAAAAAATATTGATTTTTTGAAAATATTGCATATTTATAGTCGTTTTTATTGGAAAAATTTTTTCGTGAACAATGGCGCAAGTTTCGTTAATTTTCAAGTCCGTTTGATATGTTAAATGGGTCCCGCGATGTTTATTGTAAAAGTATAGCGAATGTGGCAGAATTAGTCCCTCTGCCCATATTTACACGACACATCCCTCACTTTTTAATTTACACATTTGGTCCCTCCCTCAAAATATAAATACCCTCAAAATAATAATAAGAGTAAACTCCAAAATACATCCCTGTGGTTTGCCCAATTTCGCACCATACATCCAATTTTTTTTTTTTTTAATTTTTTTTTTTTAATTTTTTGAGTTTTATACATCCTCCGTTAGTAAAAGTCAAACACAATACATCCACGAGGACAAACGGTGAAATTATTGTTTCGTTAGATTGGACACGTGGCAGTTATCTCTTTTTAAGCAAGGGTAATTAAGTCCTTTTAAGACCCACGCCTACTCACTTACTCTTCTTTTAATACTCTTATAATACTCTTATCTGGGTTGTGATCCAAACAACAACACAATCTTATCTGGGTTTGAGACTTTGATTTGAGTTTGAGTTCTTGATTTGTGTTCATATTAAAACACAGATTCAAACCAAAACACAGATCCACCTTATCATCTGCATATTCTTCAACTCAATTTAAACCAAAACACAGATCCACCTTATCATCTGAGTTCTTGAGTTCTTGGTTTGAGTTCTTGATTTGTGTTCATATTAAACCAAAACACAGATCCACCTTATCAGATAACAACAATATTAGCTAAACAACACTACCAACAAAACCAAATCCATATCTAACCTAACCCGTAACATTCAACAACAATCATCTATACCTATCCTTAATCCCATCTCCATCACAGTACACAACTACACAACCACAACATCAAACTCATCTCCAATCCACTACCAAGACTCGAACGACATAAGAAAACAAGAACAAGATCTCAGGCTTGCTTTTCGTGTGGAATAACAATCGTTTTGACCTCAATGATCAAAAACTACGATAAAGCAAAATCATCATCGATCATATCGAAGCTCAGCTTCTATAACTATCCGAAACAAAAAGAAATAGAAAGATAACAATTATGTTACTTCCTTTTTTCTTGGTTCGTTCAAATGAAACACAAAACAATTAAAATTAACACCTACCCGAGACCACTCAATGATCTGAAGCCTTAAAACACTTTCTTGATCTTTCTTGAGCAGCAATGAAGATATTGGTTATGGTTCGTGTTGGATTTGTATATAAATGATGGTGAGAGGTGTGATGAAAAGGGGACGGATTGTTTGAGGTTAGAGAATAATTAGGGTTAGATGAAAAGGGGGCGGATTGTTATGTCAATGAGATATCAAAGAGATGGAGGGATGTATGGTGAGGTTAAAGAATAATTAAGGTTAGAATAGTTAGTTTTTGATTTGTGTTCTTGTGTCTGAAGAACCAACCAATGGTTGTAGCAGTAGACAGTAATCATTTTGTGATTTATTGCTCGATTATAAACAAGCTTGAACCTTGTTTCTCCTGCTAAAGATATTATCCTAATTTCCTTAAGTTTTTCAGAATCCTGTTGTTGATAGAATGATAGTAAAAGAATTTTATTATGCTGGTATAGTCTTAAGTAATTTATGTCTTTGATTTATGTTTATGTTTTTGATTTGCTTTGTGGATTTGTGTTTGTAAATTGGGTGTGAGTGAAAAAAGTATTAAAAGAGTGGTGCAGTAGGTGTATACAATGACAGGAATACCCTTGCTTAAAAAGAGATAACTGCCACGTGTTCAAGTTAACGACACAATCTTTGCACCGTTCGTCCTCGTGGATGTATTGTGTTTGACTTTTACTAACGGAGGATGTATAAAACTCAAAAAAAAAATGGATGTATGGTGCGAAATTGGGCAAACCACAAGGATGTATTTTGGAGTTTACTCTAATAATAATTCAATTACTATTTATTCAATCTCTCTCTTCCTTCTTTCTGTACCCGCCGGCGACATCGCAACTCCGGCCACCACCACTGCCGGCGAATATTTCGGCGATCGTAATATTTTCTGGCGACTCGTATTTTTAGCTGAATCGATAGATCGGCTTATGTATTGCATTTCTGGAGCGTTTTAGCTCGTGGCTCTCACCGCAACACTGTCACGCGGCACCACCACCTTTTGCCAACACGCTGTCACTCGGTCAACTCAATATTATAAGCAGGCATATTGGCTTTTTTGGCATAACTCACATATTGTTTACACAGACATATTCTAAATTTAACTTTCATAATTTAGTTACTTAGCATAAATGTTTATAGTCTGATGTTAGAAAAGTGCTGTAAACATAAAAGTGGTTATTCAAAACTACAAATTGTGTTCCCTGGTTCGGCTTCCTTTTTTTTATTTCTTTTTTCTTTTTTCCGTTTGGTTGTTCACTGGTTCAGCTACATTTTTTTTTAATTTTCAAATTTTTATTTAATCGAAATTATTTTTAAGAAAAAAAAAAAAAAAAAAAAAAAAACACTGTTCTGCACTGTGTTGCACTGTAGATCGTTCCTGCTGTTTTAATATATAGTATAATGGGATACACCCATTATATGTATTATATAAATATAGATATTATCCATCCTCTTAGTTAAGGACGGATTTACATAAGTGCCGGCTGTGGCACGGTCTACACTCCGATTTTAGGTCACGAAATGCAAAACTATTTTAAAACCGTTGTTTTTTATAATGTACAATCTCCAATATATATATATATATATATATATATATATATATATATATATATATATATATATATATATATATATATATATATATATATATATTTTTTGTGCTACTTTGTAACTTTAGTTAGCACAACAATTTTTTCAAGACCCTTTTAAAATAAAAGTAGGGGTGAGCAAGAAAAACTGAAAAACCAAAATCGAACCAAAAACCGAAAAAACGAACCAAAATACCCGAACCAAACTAAAAGCCGGTGGTTTAATTATATATTTTTCAAATAACCGAACTTTCGGTTCGGTTTCTTTTTCACTTAAAAACCGAACCATATAAACAATTGTTAGGGCAAGTTGTGCCCAAGCCCAAGTACAAACTGTTAACCGATTGAAACCGAGAAAAATCGAACGATTACAATTATGGTTATGCATAACACCGAACATTCGATTTTGGTTTTGGTTTTGGTTTTTGCCAAAAACCGACTTAAACCAAACCGTGTACACCTCAACTTAAACCTGCTCTTAGTCTTAGTTGGCATATTTTATTTATCATTCGGTTAAAAAAAAAAAAAAAAAAAAAAAAAAAAAAAAAACTAATTTACTTAGGTTGTACTAAGCACAGCTGGTCGGCAAGGAGAGGTGAAGCTCTCACCTTGCAACCATCTCATGCGCGAAGCTCCTCCACTCAAGCGCTAGGCTACACTTCCAAGACGAATTATGGTGAACGGTTCACCATAAGTGTATCTTCATGTTTTATTATTTTTTATTTTGTGTGTGAGTGTGTGTGGAGTATTTAGTAGGATATATTTTTATAAAGTGAGTAATTTAATGAAAAGTGAAGTTAATGTGACCTTGCCCATAAAAAGATGAGTGGACGTGAGAGGAAGTGAGAGGAGAAAGAGAAAACTGACGTAACGCTGAGGTGGAAGGTGAAGTTTATGTGTCTTGACATCTAGCCTAACTAATGTTTTTCATTCATTCACTCAAGTCAATTCCGATATTTGTTTGTGTCCAACTTGGCAAGACGTGGCATCTACATAACAAAGTGTCCTGAATTTTACTAGGTCATCATCAATAATGTTTTACTTTTAGTATATTACATTTCTAGTATCGACTTTTATCATTTACGATTTTTTTTAAATCTTAAATATTTAGTTTAATTGCATTTAGACCAAATGTTAAATAACTAGTTGTTTGTATTACTTTATTCTTTTTGTTAAATCTTAAATATATTATGGTGTTGGTGGACACATCAAATTTCTTCTAAGCCTCTTAAAGTTTCAATTATAACCTCTAACTTTCAGTTTATGTATATATTTCTCTTTTTTAAATCTTCTATTTTCTTTTTTGTTATTAATATAATTTAATTTTTAACTTTTTTTTTTTTTTTATTTATTTTTTCTGTCTGTCTGTAACTACTCATTGAATTTTGACAATTGACAATCAAACAAATATTTTCCAACACGTTATACGAAGGCCATGCATAAATAAGAACTGAAACTAATGGGTAAGAACATGTGGTAAAAGAAAAAGGCATTTAGGCATAAAAAAATAACACAGTTAAAAAAAATCATTTATCACATTTTTTTTGTACACATTATAAGTTTTGGTATCTTAACAACACCAATACACTGTTTGGAAATTTATAAACGTAATACAAATTGTTTTGTATAGAATCGTAAGATTACAACAACAAATTGATGCATGCGATTAGCGGCGTTTAAACAGAAATTCGTTCTATCTAGTACTAACTGTTTAGAAGATACAACAATCAAATCAAGTATTAAACTTGAATCTAGCGAATCTGATATGTTATCATGATGGAGATGGATGAGGTTTATGTGTTTTTTGATGATTCCAAAGTGACAAATTCGTCCTCTATATATAGGTACATGGTGACCCTTCAAAACAGTCACAATACCCATTCAAATGGTCTTAGAGACACCTCTTTTCGTAACAGTCACAATGGTTCACAAAAAACTGCTCTTAGCGACGACCTAGTAACAGAATAACCGTCACTAACTGAAACAGATTCAAACAGTCACGTTGGTTCGCTTAGTGATGCCTTTTCAACAGATATAACCGCCACCATTTCGAATAGACACGTCTTTATGATGGTGATGGTTCATTAGAGACGGTTTAGTGACAGAAGCACTGTTACTAATCTCCATTTCGTGGCAAACACTAAAAAACAACAAAACTATTAATTAGTAATGTTCCCACAATACCCCACATTTTCTATTCAAACACCAATAATACCCCATATTTGAATAGAAAATAAGATAATACAAAGTTACTTATTATTCTGTTTCCATCAAATGTAATATGACATGCATCAGTTTAGATGTCTTTTGGACTTGAACCTATCCTAGTGAGTACTTATCGGATCTGCTTTGTGGATAGTAAACATAGGTTTTGATCTAGCCACGTTTTGTAGTAAATCAAGACAATAAGTATCACACATATCATATTTATGCAATAACATATTCTTGCTTTATTTCTTCTATCATTCCCTTATACAAAGTTAGTTTGATTCTTATCAGGTACTAGTTACTTCTCATTTTGGCAAAATAATGTTCAAGATCACTTTATATTATATTCTCCAAACACAACACAATAGCATTTGCCCAAAAATAAATATATATACACATTTAAAACTATAATAAAAATATAATTGTATTTGAAGAAAACGATAACATTTAATCAAGAGACAATTCTCAAAATGGTATAAAAATTTAACTTTTTTCAAAAAAAAAAAAGAATACAAAAATAATGCTCATTCTCAAAAATGTCATGTGCGAATGTACGAATCTACAAATATGTTGACATGTGTCATTTGACTTTTTTAAACAAATGTGCGAACGACGGTGTGCGAATTGCGGCTAATTTACGAACGGCTAATGTGCGAATTGCGGCTAATGTGCGAATCGCGGCTAATTTGCGAACGGCAAATGTGCGAATTGCAACTAATTTGCGAATTGCGGCTAATTGCCGTCATTCGCACATTCGCTCATCCGTCGTTCACATATTTGTTTAAAAAGTCAAATTGGTTTTGTACTTATTGTCCGGACACGTGTCAACATATTGGTGGAGTCGCACATTCGCATATTCGCACATGACATTTTTGGGAATAAGTATTATTTTTGTAACTTTTTTTGAAAAAAGTTAAATTTTTATACCATTTTGAAAATTAGCTATTTAATTAAAAATAAAGATGACAAATGTATACTTGAACTCAAAATACAAAACATGCAGTCCTTCAATTCAAAAGTTGAACCTTTGAAGATACTCTTGTTCCTTCAACAACACCATACTTCTCATACCATTTACTTCACCTAGTATGTCTCATCAGCTTTAGTTTATATATGTTTGAGAGGACAATACAATCTAGCTAGTCTATAAGCCTACACCATACATCCCTCACCACTTCGTACAGCCAAGCTCTCTCATTTTCTCACATTTTTTATCCATTTCGTGGAACACACATACGTTACATTACAACGGTACCTAACCTCCATATAACATTACATCTTCTTTTTTCTTCCTTGGAAACATAGTAACATTACGTCTTAGAGAAAGTTTATATAGTCATAAATAACTATACAAATAACAAAACTTAGGATCTGTCTCCAACTCTTTTAATATCATCACCTTCAAAGCATCATGAATTGCAAATAAAAAAAAAAAAAACAAAAAAAAAAAACAAAACAAAAAAAAAGACAATAATCTTGTACACCAGACGTCTTGAGTATGCACGTACTCATGTTAGTAATATTACACTACAAGAAAAACATGTTACACCCCGTGCCCGCTTAGACCAAAAATTTTAAACTTTACACGCAGAAACGCTTGACTTTACCTGACATTTCGTTACTCTTTTAACCATTTATAAAAATCCACATTCATAGCCAAAATGAACATTCAAACTCATAACCAAGATGACCATTTCATAACCAAGACGACCTTTTAGAACCAAGATGACATAATTCATAACCAAGATGGCCATTTCAGAACCAAGATGGCCATTTAGAACCAAGATGACCATTTTGGCTCAGAACCAAGATGAGTAATTTGGCTCAGAACCAAGATGAGTAATCTGGCTCAGAACGAAGGTGAGTAATCTGGCTCAGAACCAAGATGAATAATTTGGCGGGTTATGCATTAAACCCATTTTGACCCATTTTAATTACAAATCATCTATAACACCTCATTTGTCCACCAAACTTGACCAACGTCACTACTTTAACACATGAGAAATGTTTCAAAAGAACTTGACCCATTCACAACCCAAAATGGGTACATTTACACTTTTACCAAACACCCCTTTAACTTTCACTATAAACACTTCAAACACACTTTGACACACCGTTAGACTACCAAATCGTTATGACACAATTAACATACATTTTCACGTTTGACTCCACTTTACAAACACTTTATTGACTCACGGGGGTACCATCTTGAATGAGCTTGGTATTCTACCTAGCTCCTACACATATCAACCCTTCTATCTTCCACATTAGTAAACCTTTACCCTTAGCTCAAGCTTACCATTCCATCACATATAAACTTACAAAACATTAAACACTTAAACCGTAAGCACGAATGCTTAGTAAGTAAAACGGGTATAACTTAACATTATACTTCATTCAACACATTATACATTATACAACCTTTAATCCAACAACATTGAACATAAACACATACCTTAATCACTTAAGCCTTAACCTTCCCTTTTTCCTTAATTCCACTCATAACTAACTCATCCTTTAACCTTATAACCTTATACACATGACTACCATTATGCTAAACAACCATAACCTTAACACATTAGCCACATAACACATAATGCATAGAAATCATTATAACTTTACATTATTCCGGTTTACTTACCTTGAGTCCAAGCTAAAGCTATCAATAACATCATCATCATCTTCATCATTTATCATCACCATCATCATCATCACTCTTACTTCCTAACCATAACCATAACATCGAGGTTCATTAACATAACATATCATAATCATGGGTTATACAACCCATCTAAACTTACCCAGCATCATCTCTATATCATCATATGATCATATCATGATCATATGATGAAAACCCACTTAACCCATTAACCTTTACCTTAATAATCATCAATACTTATAACTTAGAATACTTACTTGAAGGGAATCGATTCTAGGAAAGGTCATGGACACTTGCTCTTCATCTTCTACTTCTCCTTAAGCCAACACTAACTTTTCCCTCCATTTTCTCCTTTCCATAAAACTGGACTATCTCAACCTTATCTCAATAATGAGGGGATGGTCTTGAATTCCCTGGATAATACTAGTTAGGTATCACCTTTGGCCCTTTGTCACATTAAGCCCCTCAAGTCTCATTCCTTCTATTTTGGCCACATCACATTTTATAACATGTTTACCACTTAACAACTTTAGCCCCTTAGGTCTATTCCTTCCTATTTGTACCACATAAAACTTTCTATTACCACATTACATATTCTTTGACTATCGGGTTTGACCACTACGCAACACTCGTTGACTAGCCAATCACATAAGGCCTTTGGTCCACTTTCATCTAGGGTGTGGTACAAGTTCCCGGTGAACGGGTCTAACAAAACACCCGACAATGACTAGCTTTTTTGTGACGACGCAATATATGTCGTAAATGGTTGACCGGGTTAGATGTTAAGTGTGAATGAGAGGGATAGAGATTACAGCTCGCATACTTGAGGCGAAGAGTATGCACATGCATACCCTTAGAACGTCATTACTAGTGTGGAAACGAAATTTTTCTAAAAAATAAATAGGTTGAACAATGATTGTATTTCTTGTATTATGCTATGTGCAAAAGTAAGCTGAATTGTGATTATTATGTTAAAGTTACAAATGTGTAAAGGAGAAAGTATTAGCTATGGAGGATGTAACAACTTATCTCATACAAATAATGCAAGTCATTGATCATTATCGTAGTCTTGTATTCTGTATACAAGGTTGATACTTCTCGCACAACTACACAAACAAACTTATCAAGGTGACGTGTTTGGCTCAGGGCATCCATTATCCATGTTATGGTTTAGAGCATAACTGATTAGTCTCCATTCCTCATAGTGTGAGTTTTAGTATTTAGATTTATCTTTTTTGATTTCCCTTTTGTTTCAGTATGTATGTAGAGTCTAAATATAAAGTCTTGACGCAAGAAATAGTGTAAGAAAATTAAGGTTTCTATTATCTATTAGCCTAATATTAAGGTCCTATATATCGAACATATCATTATAATCCAATAGCAGGTTATATCAGCCATATATACTTACGATCCAAAACATTAAACAACGACATTGTTATGAAGAACATGTACATTGTTACCTTAAACAACACAAAGTGTTTATGTTAAGTCAATTTTGTGCCTGCTTGACAGCTTAGTAGAGTACCACATGTTTACTTCCATAGATGTTAGAGATAGCTAGCTTAAATACGAGTCTTTCAATATCAACAACCACATCTTAAATGTTGAGTAATATATGCATGTCAAAGATGCATGTAGTAGAGAGATGGAAAAAGGGACATGATACGCTGACACCCCCCATAGGGGGTGTGTTGACTTTTTGCTGCTTCCGCCGCTTGTACTGTCTGCTTTGTCGGATTGTACATTCTCCAAAAATAGGTTTGGCCCACCCACTAGGGGGTGTTACCATAATAGCTCCCATGGAAAAATAATGCATCTACCTAACGACATTGATGTTGAGTGCACATCAAAGCAAATTAAATATGATTCAATTCAATATCAACAACCACATCTTTAATGGTAAAGATGATGGAATCAATGTTTGTGGTCACAGTTTGTATTAGTTTCATTATAATAATAAGCTTGAACCCATTATTAGTTTACAAAATTACGGGACATTACGTCTTAATTTATAGAAATGGTGTTTTGATGCATATTATGTTTAATTATGACAAATGAATATGTGCTAAACCTCTTTATAGCTTTTTTTTTTTTTTTTTTTTTTTTTTTTTTTTATCAATGTCGCTATACACGAGTACCTTAATAGTGGGATACAAATATGGATAAAGGTTTCACATAATAATATTAGATACTTACTTCTTGTACTTATTAAAGTTTCAAACCACTTTTGGGACTTGATATCTATTCAGTACCATGTTTCAGGAGGTGATTTGTACATTTGGTTAATTGATTGGGACACTCTAATTTAAAGTGTATTGACATTTATACCCTCACATCACTTTACTCATTCAATATAGAAAAATAGTACTCCGTACAATGACTAAAAGGGCTTATGTCCCAATAGTATCCCTTGTTGTGTGAGAAGTATCCTAACAAATGGTTGTCGGTTCAAGTCCTGCTTATACATGTGAGATAGATTTGTTTTGTAATTGTGAGATAGTTACAATTGTCGTTCTAAAAAAAAAAGAAAAAGGTACTCCGTACAATATGATGTTTAATTAATATAGAAAAATATTTTGTAGTAGCCACTAGAGATCAATTAATGATATTTATGAAAGTAATGAAGAGGTCAGATTTACGAGGTCTAAGAGCATTTGCAATGGTCACTCAGGGTTAAAGTTTAACACATTGTCATGTCAGCTTTAACATTTTCACCTTTAACTAAAAAAAACACCCGCAATCATAACTCACCCTTAACTTACCTTTAACTCAATTATTTTCTAAATCGACCCCTCAACTTTAATTAATACTTCATTTAACAACTAACCTAACATTTTAAACATGAATTGCATTAAACATTAAAGTTAAAGTACAAATTACATTCAACATTAAAGTTAAAACACAATAAATAGTAATGTCTAGATATTTTCAATTTGTAAAGTTGTTTTACTGTAAGCAATTACACGTTGTACCGTAGTTGCTAGTGCCTTACTAGCCTCTTGTCTTTTATCAAATAAAAGTTCTAAAAGTTCCCTGCTTTAACGTTAAAAAAAAAATACAATTAATAGAAACTAAAACTACAAATTAATAAAATGAATCATCTGAAATATAACCCTTCTCACAGGAAGATGACCTACACTCCCATCATAATACTTTCCTTCCATAATATCAAACCAATTTCTCTCCTGCTCCATACGAGCAACTTCCTCTTCTAGTTCGCGTTGTTCTATTTCTCTCCTCACTTCCTCATCTTGCTCCAGAAGTTAGAGTTCATCCTCACTCAATCCAAACGGATTTGGTTGTTGTTCAACAACCGGTAGATTGTTGACCGGTTCATTTTCCGGTGTGAACACCGGAAAGATATCTTCCGGTGGAGTGTTCACCGGATCATTTGGAAATTGTTGGGTAAAGTCGTGTTGTTCTGGGAATTGTTGGGAGAAGTCACGGTGAGTTGAGAATTGTTAGGAGAAGTCACGGTGAGTTGGGAATTGTTGGGAGAAATCTTTGCGAGACATTGTTGAGAATCTGTGTGTGAGTTTTGTGTGAGTTGTGTATGACTTGTGTGTGTGATAATAATACTATGGTGGTGTTGTATATATAGGCACCCCAAAATTTGAATTTGAAATTGAAATTAAATTATCCCACTTGTAGTTGAATTTTGAATTTTGAATTTGAATTTGATTATCCCGCTTAAGAACCAAAGGGGTGTTTTGTTAAAAAAATTTTAAACACAACGGATACATAGTACTCTAGAGGGGGTAGAAATGATTATTTTTTATTAAAGTTCACCTTAACGTGGCGTTATGAGGTTAACGCAGGTGCGTTAACGCACCCTTCACGCACACACTTCCAATGGTTAACACACCTTAACGCAGTAAAAGTTAAGGTTTAACGCACTTGGTGCGTTAACCATTGGAAATGCTCTAAAGAGCATTGGTAGGGAAAAATAGCTTACAAAATTTTGAAAGGAACTAATATTGTAGAACGTTAGTAAAAATAAGAGAAAGAAACCGGTGACAGATCAAGAACTATAAGTGACAAGAGTCTCATTATTTTTATTTTTATTTTTCTTTTATGATTATCTTTTTAGTAACCATAATTTATGACTTTTTGCCCGACTAATCCATGGGGTTTGAACCCACCACCCCACAGACTCAAACCATGTAAAGTTGTTTGCACCTAGCAGGAATTGAACTTAGAGACCTCACACATTTTAGAGTGATAGTTACAGCCCCTTTTGTCACTAAGCCACCCTTAACTGGTTTCACATACTTTATTACTATAAAATATCGGGATTTTTGGACAAAAGTTTATAATACGCTAAAAATATCATGTTATTCCCGAGAACCTACTGAAATAAACCCTCTTGAGTCCGCTCATGAAAGAAACTATGCTAAGACCCCAACGACACTTCCTATACACTCAGTTCTCGAGTTTTGAGTGAAGGGAAATGGAAAAGAATAGGAACGAGAAAAGAAAGAGAAAAGGAAAATACGTGCTAGTTTTTATGTTCTTAAGATAGGGGAAAGGAAAAGGAAAGTAATTATAATCATGCTCTAGAGTGGGAGGAAAAGGAAAATAATTTGGTCAAATTGCATATATGCCCTTTAGTTGTTAATGTCAAATCTTATAAAAATGGTATATTAGTCTTCAAAAAATATACGGTTCCCTTTTTTTCCATTTCCTCCCAAAAATGGGAGGAAGATTTACTCAAAAAAAATTCTACCTATTTCCTTTTCGCTTCCTTTTCCTCCCTTAAAAAAACTTAAGAACACAAAAAACTATCTATTTCTTTTAATTTTCTCTTCCATTTCAACTCGAGAACTGAGTGATAGTGTCTCGAATTACATATTAATCCATATAATACAACAATGTTTTTTTCACAACTATTCAAAGTTCCATTGATGGTGGCGGTGGTGACCAATGTTGGCATGCGGTGGTGGTGGTGGTTTCTAGTCTAGTAGTCTCACACTATCATTGACGTAAATGGAAAGCCATAGGTCATTCTCTATAAAAGAGACATATGTGTTATTTTACTATGTGTATTTTGTTTCATGTCTATGTGGAATAAAAGTGTATGAATGTTGAAACTTTTCATAATTAAATGCATTTGTGTTATAATAAAATAAAGTTTTAAAAACTTCATGAATACCGAAGATAAATTTATAAAATAATTAACTTTATAAATTAATAATATAAACCTTTTGAAAAGGGATACTATTGTGTAGGGGTGAGCATCGGGTCGAAACCGACCCGTCCTGACCCATTCCGAAACTGACAACCTGGAAATCACTAACCGAGTCCCGACCCGAGTATAGATCAGTTTATCCCGACTCCTGACCCGAGTCCCGAATTCAGTCGGTTTGTGTTGTTTGATTTGTATTTTGTCGGTTTATCCTGACTCTCGACCCGACCCGAGTCCCGACTGCCTGGAAATCTCAACCCGAGTCCCGACCCGGTATACCTCAGTTTGTGTCGTTCGAGGTCGGTTTGTGTCGGTTTTCAGTCGTCGGTCGGTTTTGCTCACCCCTACCATTGTGTATATATATGATGTAAATTATTATGCATTAACGTTAAATCTCTTATAGACACACTCTACAATACCTATATTATCACATGAAAAGAGATGTACAATTCTACATTATACCTCACCACACGTCTCATCTTTTCCTGTATAATTGGTTCCATGCATGTTATCAACTTTCACTCTATATGTATGCTAAATTTTTATGTCACTACTAAATATATATATCACGTTGAAGTCATACCAACAACCATCAACCAAAACTTTATGTCACTACTAAATATATATATATATATATATATATATACTTTATATATATATATACATATATATATATATATATATATAGGGGAGCTTTATTTTCAGAACCCTGTTAAGTGCGGGAACTGCGAGAACTCCAAATTTGCATTAGAAAACGTGCATGTTTATATAAAACATGTATGTTTTCTTACATACACCTTAATACACATACCTGCGTATTAAGGTGTATGTAAGAAAATATACATGTTTTATATGAACATGCATGTTTTCTAATGCAAAATTGGAGTTCTCGCAGTTCCCGCACTTAACAAGGTTCTGAAAATAAAAACCATTTTGCATTGATCTGTTGCACTTAACAGGTTTTATATGAACATGTGTGTTACTCAAGTATGTGTATTAAGGTGTATGTAAGAAAACATACATGTTTTATATGAACATGCATGTTTTCTAATGCAAAATTGGAGTTCTCGCAGTTCCCGCACTTAACAGGGTTCTCAAAATAAAGATACACTATATATATATATATATATATATATATATATATATATATATATATATATATATATATATATATATATATATATATATATATATATCACGTTGAAGTCATACCAACAACCATCAACCAAATTTTTATGTCACTCATCCAATGCAATTTTGTTAGAAAACATGTAAGTATATCTTTTTTAATACATCGTCTAGTCAATACGACGGAATATCTTGTTATTTGAGTTATTATTTCATATCATGTCAAACTATGAATTGTCAATGAAAAAAAAAAGAAAAAAAAAATTAAAGGGACCAAATAAAGAATTAAATGTCGTATGAAAAAAGTTAGTTGAATGCATTAAGAGAAGTCTGTGAGTAGGTAGTGATGGAAATCTTTGTAAACTTTTTTTTTTTTTTTTTTTTCTTTTTTTTAGAAGTGTAACATATTATTGAGAATCCCGAAATAAACCAAAATACAATACAAGTTGACTCACCTCAATTAAACAAAATAATTAAAAGAGGGAGGAACCCAAAGAAAATAAACGAATTAGATAAAGAATAAAAAAAGAGAAAGATGTTACTGTAAAAAAAAAACATTGTTAGGCTGCTTGCAGTAAGCATAATCAATCGATCGATCGTTTCGATCGATTCAATCGTCCTTGTTGCAGCTTATTTTTGTGATCGATCGATTTGAAGTATTTTGAGAATGAGGATCGAGATACCGATCGACTGATTTACACATCTTTTGTTTTTGTTTCTTTATATTTGAGTGAGGAGCGTTTATGGGAAGAACTGAA
>CP139505.1:425142438-425204284 GCA_021014915.2 Artemisia tridentata subsp. tridentata | reverse complement strand
AGTGACATGGTGAACCAAAGATCCATGGACAAAAGCATTTTACCCATTTCAACTGGTTTTAAGTTTTGACACATTATCCAACCCAACTTGACCCACTTATTTTGTCAAGTTTAGTGACATGGTGAACCAAAGATCCATGGACAAAAGCATTTTATATGTGTTGATCAGGATGATCATTATTTGATATATTATTTGAAATGGGTGCTGTCTTGAAGTACTCAAAGGAGCCTGATAATTCCACCCTATACTATTTTGCTACGATTGGATTATATATAAAAAATTGAAGATGAATGTGATATATGTTAATATTGATTTAAATAAATTTTGATTTGGTGAATGGGATATTAAAGTGTTTAGAAAACGCTTTTTCTTTTAAGTTCATTTTGTGATTTTAAGAGTTTATTTTGTGAATTTATGATTGTTCTTATTTTTGTTTATTGTTTTAATTTTAACGTTTTACCTTGTGGCAGTGACAAATATGGCAGAAGGAGAAGTTACGTGCAGAATTCACACACCACTAGCCGAAAATCAGAAGTCGGAGTCGCATTGCGTCTATATCGTATTTTCGGACATGGCTGGCACTACAATCCGCATGATCAGGGGAACACCTAACGAACCATTCCTGTCTCCAATGCCATTGGCTGACAGACATCTTACAGAAAACGAGTACATAGCTAACTTTGTTACCGACAATGATCTCGGTCTTGAAACAAGAGATGACTATCCATACGACCGTCAATCATGCCATTACAAAGCATGGAATGACCAGAGGTATAGGGAAAGAGGCCACATTCGGTATTACCTTGCTCGAATTTGTCACGAATCTAAAGATATAAAACCGACGCTAGTGCATCACTTTCTAGGGAATCCGGATAATCGAAGATTTCCGGTTGCTGCAGACATTTATACTGGTAGGCTAACTGATAGTGCTGCAGCAGCAGAGCGTGCCGCAAACGGTGGGATTTTTCGTCATGCAAATGAAAGATTGTATAGAAGAAAGCCAAATCATACAGTGCTTGTTGTGGGGATCAATGTTGAAGGAAACGACGACCAGCACTACGTTGTAATAAAAATTCTTGGGGTGTGGGTTATGGGGATCAAGGGTTTACGAGAGTTGGTTTTGAAGTTTTGAAGAAGATATGGTGGCCGGCCACAAACGATGAAGGTGAGTGGTTCGGAACAAGTCATGTTCAGGTTCCTTAGTGGCTTGTTTCATGCATTACTTTAATTTCTAGGTGTTTAATTTATGGTTTAGTATGTGTGTTGTTATGTTCTCTGTTGAAGTTTGGGACTTCTAATGCTTTACTTTAATTTCTAGGTGTTTTAATTTATGGTTTAGTATGTGTTTGCAAACAGTGATTTCTTTCCATGTGTTTCTTATGATAGCAAGTGACTGATGTGATGTTTATTTAGTCATAGTGACAAATTACGTAATGGATTTAGGTATGGAGTGTGGTTATCCAGTATTGTGTTAGTTAACAAATAGTTGAAAATAGAGACAGTTGGAGAGTGAGTGTTTCAAGTTATTATTGGGTTATATGCAATATTGGATAGGCAGGTGGATGGCTACTATTTAAGAGTTGTGTAGTTATGTACTTTCGTTATGTGAGTTTCTACCGGTACATGTGATCAAGTGAAGTTTTTAGTGAAGATAGATTTAGGTATCGAATCTGAAAGTGTTTTAACAAATATATTTGAAATAGTGTACAATTGGATACGGGGAATAATGCGGCATAGACAGACAATGGATTTACCAATTTGATGCGGCTTGGTTGTGTGCTTTTTTAGTGCGAGTTTCTAGTGTCACATGGGGTTATGTATAGCATGTTTATACTGCATTCTTATGATGATGTGACAGAACAGTATGACGAGCTGCACATGCTCTAGATGGATGGAAAAACCAACTCCCATCTAGATGGATGGAAAAACAAGTATTTGATAAAACCACATCCCTTGAAAATTTCCCCAGTCTCGAATTTTACTTCACGTCCAAAAGTAAATGCACAACATAATATTTGACTAAAGACATACTACCAGTTACTGATGTCACATGATCCTTAAACACAAAAACTGAAGCATCTAGGTTCCCATTCCTCTGAGAATTACTATGGCACATACTTTGTTAAGAAGATTTGTTTTTATACTTTGGTACTCTTTATTCTATTAAATTTTGTTGATTTTGCGAAAAAAATATGACTAATATATATCTATATTTGTTTTTATAGCTTTGAGATGATACACGCCATTTAAAACCGTTGGAGACCGACCAAGTGGCTCTTATGACGTTGAACGAGTTTTATAAGTTTGTAGTTGATCCTTTAGATGCAACGGCTCCTCAATAGTTAAGGTTTTAGAATTTCGTGATGATGACTTGTAAACAATTGAAATGGATAACACTTTTGTCTAACTCAGGATTGTTGAATATTTGTGTATGCGGGAATGTTACAGGTTTTGGAACAGGAAATTGAATATTATGATAGTGTTTGGTTACAGGAAATTGAATATTATGGTAGTGTTTGGTTACAGGTTTTGGAACACAAAATTGAATATTTTTTTTATGAAACAAATAGATTTTAGTACGGTTAATAAAAAACCGTACCAGAAAAAAAGTGGAGAAATCTGCTACGGTTATAAAGAAAACCGTACCAAATAGTCAATTTTTTGCTACGGTTCTAAACCGTGTCAAAAATATTTTATTTTTTGGTACGGGATTATCTAGTACGGTTTAGAAACCGTACCAAAAAGCCTTAAAAACCGTACCTAATGAGATTTTTGTGTAGTAGTGGATTCATTAGTATTTCAATTTGGCACACAACATAAATATCTTGAGAAGTAAAACTAATAGAAATAATCTCAACAACAACACAACATAAATATCTTGAGAAGTAAAACTAATAGAAATAATCTTGAGAAGTAAAACTAATAGAAATAATCTCAACAACAACACAACATAAATATCTTGAGAAGTAAAACTAATAGAAATAATCTCAACAACAGAATAGATAATTAAGCCATTATATACTAATATAGCTTCATAAAAAGGGTAAAGTAAAAATTATTGACACCAAACATTTTTACTAATAGACCAAGTTTATAGTTTACACAAATCAGGAGCTTAAAAGGAAAACAGTTGATGATTATGTATGTAGAAGAACCCATTATGCATTTTTTTTTTCTTCTTCACAAACTAGAGTACTACTCCGTATTTAGAATTCTTAACAATAAAATTAATTTACGTGTTATATTTTTTATTACGAAAAAGAATATTGTAATGTAGTTACTAACCAAATGCATTATATAAAATCATGCTTATAAAACACATATTTTTATTTTGATAAATGGAAAAAGTCTATACAATAACCATCTTATTAAATATTGTTATGATTATTGGAACAACCAGGCAACACTAATGGAATCATAATATCCATTAGTATTTCTTAGCATTCCTTTAGTATTTCCCACTACTACATAATTGGGTTCCATGCAATATGAAAAATCACTGCCATTTATGTTATATTGATATTGTATTTGTGTGTGTGCAGCATAGAAGGAGACTTGAAAGTTTTCAAGTGTTGAATGCGCTAGTAAGATCAACGATGGGAACGGAGGAGGTCTACGGTATCGAGGAGTGCACGTACGAACCGTCGGACCCCCCACCGGAAGCACATTAGTCCGTTTGGGCTACAAATAGTGTAGTTTTGTGTACATTCTCTATCTTCACTGTTACATGCAATATCTTTATTTTGTTGTTGTTGACTTTATGTTGATGTTGGTAAGTTTGACTTGCTATGAAGCTAAAGGTACAAGCTTGAGACGGAGATTTTTTGAGTCGTGGGTTTCTGTTGGGGTCGATAATCACTCTTTATCACACTTTTATATGCTCGTTAATCACAAGAATGAGATGGGACAAAGGGTGTATGGATCTTATATAGTTTAGAGAGAAAGGATAAAGTTGAAGCTTGTTTATTAAACACACATACACACTCAGTGAACCACTAACCACAAATGAAGAATATGTGGTTTTTATACTACAAGCCTTTTGCCCTAAAAGGCTTTATGTGGGCTTCTAGTGGGCTTTGACTTGGATTGGGCTTTTACATATAATACTTAAACTAACATAAGCCCAATATATACAAAGTTCTAATGTATTTGAATGACCATCACTTTAACTTATAAATTTAAAGCTAACAATCTCCCCCTAAGGGATGGTCATTCAAATGATGCACTACGTGATTAGATCTTTAGACTTCATGGTCTTGAACTTTGTGATTCTTCGTTCCTTCATGCATTGTGATCTTCATCGTATTGCCTTTTGGATTGATCTTTGCCTTGATCAACATCTTCATGTATTTACAGCGTCTTTTCTTCCATTGTAGATGTTGAGACATACGATGATCGATGGACTTTCTTCAGTACCTGCATAAAACAGTTAGCAATAAATAGTCCAGCTCTTCCAGGTTCAGATCTCATTATGACACTTACAACTTATGTTCTTTTTGGCGAACACAAGTGTATTTAATTGGAAGTGTTCCTAAGAGATCTTTGATGAATCTCATGGCTCTAGACTCAATTATGTGCGTTTTGGTTTTTGTCGTCGGAGGCGTGGAGCAGAGTGCCACCTTTTCAATATCAACACATCTCGGAGTGAGAGGTCGATAGATTATGCATTGATCTCCGTGAGAAATGAAACAAATATCTTTTAAGAGATATCTGAGTGGCTGGGAGGGGTTTGTGCACCGCGTCACTGGGTCCATGACGTCTTGTCTTCAATATCAGTATCACCTTAGTGAGTACCGATAGCATATGTATTGACCCGGTTTCTGACCTAAGTTTTCATGGAGGGCTATTTCTTTTCACCCTTACAAAAACTTTTCTTTTTCATTCTTCAACCCCTTCTTTCTCCTTTCTCATTTGCTCCTTTTTTCAATCTTACCTAAGGACTTCTAATTCTAGACTATTGGAATTGTCCTTGGGTAGATCCCTCCGGTTCTGGCGGATCATTAGACATTGCCTAACCATAATCACCTTATTACACCATGATTATCCTAGATTTGTTGATCACTTGCCATAAAACCTTTTGTGAAAATCTCTCAAAGTGTTTATGAGAAAACACATTTAGATCACATTGAGAGTTTTGCATTTTTGTAACACTCCCCCTTCACATGTGCTCATGCATTTTTGAAATAAATTGCACATGTTGGGTAGAGTTAGCACATTTTGAAATGATCGATTTTCGATGAACATGACCTTCGCGAGACACGCTTACATCACTAGTTGGACTAGCTTGAAATTATTACCCGTCCCGGTCATATTCAATGATCATCTCTCGAATTGGTACATTCTACTCAGACAAGTCCTTTGCGAGACACGTTTACATCAATGGGTAACCATCTTGAAATTATTACCCGTCCTGGACTAGTCTTTTCGATTACTGACATTTAGATTTCGTCAATTCGAGGGTTAAACTGAGTCTTTCTGATGAGCTCCTTTGAGATTCGAACCATGCTCACATTTTAATCACATTTCTCCCCCTCAAAAATAGCATTTCGATGGTATTTTTGATACCGTTTGATTAAAATCATTGTTTTTGGAAAGCTAATAGGGAGAAACGGTTTTGTATTAACTTTTTGGAACAAAGTTGTTTTTGAATTACTCCCCCTCAAAACTTGCATTGGTTGTGACATTTTTGAAAATTTTGGAGCAAGTGGGGAGTAACGATTTGAAAATCTTAAGCAAAATTTTTGAAAAGTTTTGAAAAATCTTTTGAGAAATTTTGATTAAAATTTTGCTTAAGATGAAGAAGTTTGGTTTGATAAACTTTGCATGAAAACTTCTTTTCTTTTTAGGATTGTTGCATTAAATTGTACAACAGTGTCCGTTCTTTGAAACACGGGTTATGCACTGTTATGTGTACATAAGCCAAAACGTTGAAGCTCGGGTTGTAAGCTGAAATACTTACAAGCCATTGATTTTTAGGATAAGTGCTCTAAATTTTTTGATGAAGCACTTTCCTTTCTTTGAAGCTCGGGTTTCGTACGGAAATATACAAAAACCATTAAATTAAGCTCGGGTTTTGAACTGAATTGAACAAAAGCCATTTTGACCAGATTAGACAACAACTTTTGGAACCCATTTGAGCACTGCACCAACGGGTTTAGCATGTTTTGCAATCCATTTGTAAGTTGTGTCAATCTGATTCAAAGAAGTTGAATTCCAACGAGGACTGAGAACAGGTGTTTCATTTGGAAATAACACTCGCGGAATCAACGGAGATTTAAAAATCTTTTTCAAAGCAGAGTCCTTGTGTTGCAGCGGAAGTTTTTCAGAGTTTGAAGGACATTGCTTTGGTCTCCACACTTGCCTTACCTGTGTAATGCAAGATTGTGGAGTTTGAAATCTTGAAGTCTCTTCATGAGACATGTTTGACCTTGAAAGCTTTGGAGGAGTGAGCGTTTCATAAAAACTTGGTTTCTTTGAAAACTTCCTTCCTTTTTGCAAAGAATAGGTAGTAAACTGGGAAACCTTTTTTGAAAATGGTCTTGGTCTTGAAGATTCACCCGTGTAAACCTTCTTTGAAACACTCACTTTTGGTGTTGAGTGATTTGAAATGGGAGCTTTTTCCTTTTGAATGGTTAAGAGACTCAAACTTCACTCTTAAAGCATTGTATGAACTTCGCAAATCACTGTATTCCTTTTGAAGATGATCTTGAGATGTCAATTTAGATTCCAGAGAGGCAATTTGTTTCAAAAAATGATCTTTTTCGGCTTTTGAATCATCCATTTTACGAGCCAATTTTCGTTCGAAAACAATATTTTCTTTTTCAAGTTTTTCAAAATATGTTTCGAATTTGTTCGTTTTGTTGAAAAGATCAGTTTTGGCATCCTCAAGATCGTTTGTGCGTTGAGCTAAAAGAGTTTCAAGCTCAAGTACTTTTGTTTGAAGCACATGATTTGCATTGTCTGTTTCAAAATCTGAAGAGGTAGAATCAAACAGAGGATTTGGATAGGAAACTTTTGTAACTTGAGGCTTCAATACTTCAGACTCCTTTTGTTTCGTGTTTGATTTTTGATTCAGAGCACGTGAACGTTTGATTGAATTAAACAGGTTTTTGTAAGTCTGTTTCAAATGCTCATTTTCTTTTTGTAATGATGCCACAGCGTGTTCCAATTCAATATTTTTTGTATCAAGTTCGTCAAAATCAAACTTGATTTTGGCATCATTACAATTTTCTTCAAAAATCTTTTCCTTTTCAGAAGAAGCAATTCTTTTTGACAATTCCTTTTTGACATCAGCAACTTCTTTTGAAAGTTCAGTGATTTTCCTTTTGAAACAAAGATTTTCTGATTTCAAAAAGTATGTATGATCAGAATCCACTTTCTCATGCTCAAGGCTGACAGACACCGATTTGAATGACTCAATTTGATTTGTGAAAAATTCTTTTTGAATATCAAGATTTAAGCATTTTGCATCAAATTCATCTTCAAGAGAATGGATGTACTTTAAATCTTCTTTCATTTCAGTGACAAGAAGTTTTTCAAAATGTTCAAAACTGAAATTGATATTTTTCACAAGAGGTTCAATCTCATCTTTTAAGTACGAACAGACTTCCCTTTTTAGCCAAGCGTCTGATGACATGAGACGACGGTAGTCACTCTCGGTGTATTGTTGTTTTGACCAAATGACCTTTAACGTGTGGTCAATGTGATATTTAAGATTACAGAACTGTTTCCTTGCTTTATTTTGCCATAACTTAGCATCATAAGTAGCAAGTTGAACTTCTTTGAAAAATCTTTTCACATTTGTTTCTTTTCTTTTTAAAGGTGGTTTTGGTATTTCTGACAATTGTATACAACCATACACAAAGCCTTGGTACGAGAGTGGATTTTTTGTTTTTTTGACTTTTAAGCGTTTTTCCTCTGCCAATTTTTCATCTTCTTCTGATATGAACAGAGCATCAGGCGGCAAAAACTTATGTTCCACCTGATCTGTATTTTCAAAACCAATTCCTGATTTTCCCTTATGAACTTTCTCAGCTTTAGGAATCATCATTTGAAGAGTTTGAGCACTTTGGTCTGTTTTTCGAAGTTGTTCTTCAAGATTGTTTGCACGTTTTAAAACCTCTTGATTTTCATTCTCAAGTTGTGTATTAACAATCTTAAATTTTGAAGTGCTTTCTTGAAGCATTGAATATCTCATTTTTAATTCAACGTTCTCTTTTAAAAGCTCTTGGACTTTTCTGTTGGCGGGGCCCAAATTTTCATCCAGTTGTTGAATGGAACGTTTTTCACGTGAACGAGCTTTGCTTAACTCAACTTCAAGTTCTTTGTTTTGTTTTAAAATTGGCTTGAGAACATCTTCGTTAATTTCAAATTTCTGAGCTTGGGATTTAAAGTTTGAGATTTCAGTGTCTTTGCTTTTTGTTAATTTTTCAAGCTCTTTGGACAATGAGATGTTTGTTTGCTTAGTTTTGAGATTGTCCTCTTTGCACTTTTCAAGTTCATGTTTGAAATTATGGATTAAAGAAGCAAATATGGCATGATCTTGATCAGGAGAAGATCCATCCTGGGCAGGCTTCCCTCCATTAGGATCCATATCTGGGGTTGTGGGAGTGATATTACTATCAAACCTTTGCTCCACATATGTGTCACTGATGGACTCAGGATGCGCAGGATGTGTCTTGTCATGAACAAACATATTCTCGAACAAATCAACATTATCATGATCGTTTGAATGTTGTACCGTAGCCCCTATTGCAATGTCGGATGAAAGTCTGATGTGGTCAGCTTCAGTATCCCAAACAGCTTCATTCCTGTGTGAACCATCAGCATCCGAATCATATCTTGGAGTACTGCTTACAACCTGTTGTTCTGATGATGTGTCACTACCCGTTAAAACCGAGCTAACATCAGATGTTGTACCCTCATCGACTTTTTCTTCATCTTCGTTTCCCTCTTTCTCATTTCCCTCTGATTCCTTTAAAAGACGTTCTCTTTCAATTCGCTCTCTTTCCCGTTTCTGCTTCTCCATTTCATTAAGCGCAACTTCTTCTTCATCAAGTGATTTTTCGAGTTCACTCATGTAATCGATGCATTGGGTTTGGAAGTCTTTGAAGTCTAGCCAATATTTCCGGGAAAATGCATTGAGAAACTCTGACAGGCTTAATATCCCAGGTTGCAGAATAATCTGAAGTTGAGATTTGATCACTTCAAGAGCTTCCTTGCAGTTGTGCGTATACAGTTCTTCTTCATTCAGTATCTTCTCATATTGATTCAGGCTTTGTTGAAGTGGAACGGTGAAATAATGAAATGGGCATCTTATGTAGTATTCAAATGCCTGATCGAAACTTGAGTCATATCCTGAAGAAATGATGACATTCTCAATATGAGTCTTGAACACAGTAAACGCTTTCCTTGATTTTCTCTCTTTCATTTTCATTTCCTTTTCCATTTAGCTCCAATGTGTGATAAAGTTGATTCAGGATCTTTGCAACGAAATAGGAGTTGAGGTTGTTGAAGGTTAAGCTTGGTTGTTGTGATTGTCTTGTTTTGTTGTTGGTGATGGTTGAAGTTGTCACGGTGGAATTTTGTTCTGGAAACTTAAAAACTCAATAACTTCCTTCTGGAGCGTTTTCAGGCCTCGAAACTTGGGTTGAATGAATAAATTTATTCAACGTGTCCTTCTCCTCGGTCTCACGGTCGTTTTGACAGGTAATTCGCTGAAAACGGAGTTACGGTTCAAAAGTTATGACCGTTTGAAGTTTCACAGAAGTACGAGGGCCAAAACTGCCAAATCTGAAAGTTCTTTAAGGCTGCTGGAAAGTACAGGGACTGGAAATGACAATACTGAAAAGTTAGTTTTGTCCGATATCGCAATTGGTGTTTTGTCCGATATCGCAATTGAGATAAGATATCGGACAGGCTTGAAATGCGATATCTGATGCCAAATGCGATAATTGAACTGCGATATACTGAAGTGCGATAGACTGAATCGCGATAATCAACTGCGATACGCCAATTGCGATAAGATCTGAAGATGGCCAATTGCGATAAAACCTTTTTCAGTGCCAATTGCGATAAAAATGCTGAAATGCGATAAACCGCTGGAATTCTGCAATTGCGATAAACACGCTGAATTTCCGAAATGCGATAAAAAAGCACTTTTGACTTTCTCCCACTTGCTCCTTAATTTAAGCTACTTTTCAGACCTTGATTCTTCCACCCACGTGAGTCTAATATTCTAATACAAGAATATTACTTCTTTTTCAATAAACAAATCCAAAACACATCATATTCAATAATTGAGAACTAATATCGATCAAACAACTTTGAACAACAAAATATTCAGTCAAGAAACTGAGATGGATTTGATGAAAAATCACAGTTAACCTTCCAACTCTTAACTTCAATAACAACCACAACCGAATACTTGAACTTTTCTTGTTTGATTCCCAGAAAAACAAAACAACACCGCAGCTGCTGTTGGTTTTTTGATGAACAACCGAACACAAGAACTCCTACCTCGAAGCTAGGCTCGTTGATACCACTTGTTGGGGTCGATAATCACTCTTTATCACACTTTTATATGCTCGTTAATCACAAGAATGAGATGGGACAAAGGGTGTATGGATCTTATATAGTTTAGAGAGAAAGGATAAAGTTGAAGCTTGTTTATTAAACACACATACACACTCAGTGAACCACTAACCACAAATGAAGAATATGTGGTTTTTATACTACAAGCCTTTTGCCCTAATAGGCTTTATGTGGGCTTCTAGTGGGCTTTGACTTGGATTGGGCTTTTACATATAATACTTAAACTAACATAAGCCCAATATATACAAAGTTCTAATGTATTTGAATGACCATCACTTTAACTTATAAATTTAAAGCTAACAGTTTCACCTTATTAATTTGTAGGAATAAGATTGACTTGGCATTGTTTCTATTAATAAACTACCCACTTGCTCCTTTGTTCCTGGAATATTTGTATAACTACATCATTGCTATAAGTATATAGCTTAACAACATTTCAAAATGAATAAATAGTAATGGATGGCTCAACAATATACTCATGTTTACTCGAATCAACTTCCATTAACTTTTTCTACATCCATTACCATTACACCCACTAAATCATCATCCGCCATCCGGCAATGAGCCGACAAGTGTATAACCAACTTGCATTACTTCAAATTCAAAAACAATATCGACATTAGTTTAGTTTCTTTTTAGTTTAAATGTATTTCACGTCTCGTATTATTCTTCAATGTAACTTGTACTTTTATCCTAACTCGCATTACTTCATGCTTTTAATTTATCGCAGCAATGTGAGTGTATGGCATTATATCACTATATGTGGTTTGGCCTATTTATGGTCAGGACCTTTGTGTGGGTAGTATGTATTTTAATGGCACCCCCTTAGCAGAGTTATGCTTTTTTATTGTTGATAAGGTCTGTGTACTGTCAGATTGTTATCATTTATAAATTCTTAAAGTAAAAAATTGAACTAGTTGATAAGGATAAAATACGTAACTAAGCTTTGCCAAACACCCTGTAAAAGTTATGCATTAGAAAAATGGAAACAGTTTGTTAAAACTGCTTATCTGCATAGTGATCTGATGCAGATCTTGAGCGTTATAGATGTAAGTAAGATTTTGTGTAACACATTAGGAAATTTAGGATGGAGTAATGAGGTGATAACCAATAAAATCCTCTCGTGGTCTTTTCAGGCTTAAGATGATCCCTTTTCCCATAGTCTATCAGGCTCGCTAATTGCTCCAAGTCAATAATATACAATTTTATTCCTAACTTATAATTAGGAAATGTCTTTACTCTGTGTTTGTTTGACTATGATGGTATGTTCAGGAAAATGTCAAGGCAAAGCACCCTCAGCTGCTATACGAGTCAACGCTATACGGAATTTTACAAGGAGGAAGTAAGTAGCTGTAATAAGATGTTTCTCTCAATAGGTCCCTTAACCATAATCCCAAGACTCATTTGATTGGACCTAGTCTAGAGAAATTATTCAGTTTCTGTAGCAGGAAATTTTCTTTAGGAACAGTTCTTATGCTTGCTGATCAAATGGTAAATATTACCAGTTTATATCTTTGTGCCTCAACTTTTAAAATATAGTTTCTTATTGATGATGGGGATTGTTTTAGATCAACCAAATTGAGTTTGTTCAATCTAAGTCGTTTCTACATCATAACATCAAGCCGGATAATTTTCTTATGGGTTAGGACGTAGAATCAGGTAATGCAGCTGACCATTCATTTTAGTTTCCAATTTGGAGCCTTAGGACTACCTTGTAATATATGTCGTTCACCTCGTTGCAGGTCTACATCATTGACTTTGGTCTAGTAAAAAGATATCGGGATACACTCACCAACACATTTCATACAAATAAGATTATTGACCAATACATTCTCTAATTATTTCCCTCACAGTACTGCATGAAACATCATTTTTTAAGTGATATCCACTGTCTGGTCATCGCTCTGCAGAGAAAATAAGAACATGACTGGAACTGCCCGATATACAAGCATGAATACTCACCTAGGCATTGGTATGCATTTCTATACTTTCACAAATAATATTCATTTAACGGAACATGTGGTCGTATGAAAATTGACTTTGTATATTCTGTTTTCTGAATGTGAAGAACAAAGCAGGAGGGATGATTTAGAGTCTCTCGGATATGTCCTCATGTATTTCTTAAGAGGAAGGTGATTCCTTAAATATGCCTTCGCTTTCTCTTACTCACTCAGTCTCTCTCGGTTAATGATGTCTATCTTTTATATGTTCAGTCTACCTTGGCAGGGCTTGAAATTAGGAAATAAGAAACAGAAGTATGAGAAGATTAGCGAAAGTAAAGTTTGTACATCAATAGAGGTGCTGCATTATAGGACACCTTATTTTATTTTATTTTATCTTATTACATATTTATATTTCCGTGTATATAGTTGGCGATGCTTCCCAACTTTTTTCTCAGGCCTTATGCCGTGGTTATCCAACAGAGTTCACCTCATACCGCCATTATTGTCTATCGTTACTGTTTGTGGACAAGCCAGGTTGTAGTTATCTTAAGAGGATTTTTCGTGGCCTCTTTATCGGTGAAGGTAACATCTCCTAGGTCCTATCCATTAACAACGTAAAGCTTTAAGGTCACAGATGAAACCTGTATCAGTGACTCTAAGTTCATAAATTCTTTTACAGGTTTCATTTTTTTTTTTTTTTTTTTTTTTTAATTTTTTTTAATTTTACAGGTTTCAGTTTGATTATGTATTCAATTGGACAATATTAAAATATCAGCAGTCACAGATTTCAGCTCCTTCTCGTGGTCTTGTAAGTAATATATAAAAGCAGTTATTACTCTATTTTTTTTAATTACTGAAGTTTCCACAATCATAATCATTGTTGCTTTATCTGAAGTGCTAACTGTTGAAATAGTCCTTTTAATTCTGAATTGGCATGATGCAACACACGCAACTTGACAGCAGGCTGAATATGCAGGTATAAGTCCATATCTTACTTCAGCGTCTTAAAATAACACACGTTTGGCTTCACTCATTGGTTACCTCCGCTTAATCCTAGAATTAGGTGTAAAGATTAGCAGCTGATTGTTGGATTAAGCAATTTAAAAGGTTATGGAGGCTATTTACCCCATTGATAAGTAAAAGCCAGCATGCAAGATTTATAACGAAATCTAACATTTCAGTAATTAACCTTTTTTACTGATTTAGGAGGTTTAGGTATACCACAGATGGCAGAAATAAAATGAGTATACTAACTAGACCATGTGGGTGCATTTTTTTTGAACCCATGAGTGACGGGCTGAAATTCTCCCATGGTTATCTCTGTATCTCTTGAACCAGCCATTGATCCAGCTTTTGTACATAACCCTTGAACCATACGTTCTTCTGAGAAGCCAGACCTGCTAGAAATATGTCAAGTGTTATCTTGATCAGGGTCTTTGTTTATGCAAGTAGCATTGTTTTATGTCAGATGAATGTATAAGTGGTAAGATGGGCAGGTTGGGTAATGGGCCAAAATGGGTCAATTTTTAGTGTGCTTCAAAGAAAGGCCTGGTCAGGTTCGGTTGCCTAGCAACCACTTTTGATCCGTAAAGTTTAAAATATATAACTAATGTGTAGTTAGTATTGGTGACATTAGGAAATGCAATTTTTTTCCTGTTTGACCAATTCAATATGTTTTCCTACTTTCTGAATAATTCTGTTCCACTGATTTGACCCGTTAGGATAATTCACTACCATTCAGACGTAAATATGTCGAAATGGCCACCTTTTCTAGTGTATGCTTTTGCTGCTAGTGAGGTAAATACTGATCTGGTTCCAAACCAAACACGCAACCATATATTGCTGTCCCATCCAGGTTAACGAATTTTCGGCTACTAGTAAACAAAAAAGTTTGCAGTTAACACTTGAGTAAAATCGAATACTACTCTAGTTCAAAAGCATTGTGGTTAGGTTATTACAAAAGCACTTAATTTGACTTACACATCTTAAAACACATGATACCAACACAGATTGCATGTTTCATGCTTGGTTCAGAATTTGAGAGAGCTTATAAGTTAGCATATAATATAGGATGAGTAGGACATGTTTGTGCTTTCAAAATATACAAACCCTTGTTTGGTAAATTTATACGGAGTAGTAAAAATCTTGCGTGTTTTATGCAAAGATTTGGGATATAGTAAAAATCTTGTTTGACTATACCCTGGTACGAATAAGATATGCATGTGTACATAAATCTCGGTTACATTTCTTTGCTTTATACATTAAATATATACGTACATGGTACACATGATTTTCCTTTAAAGTTATAGCTTTGGAAAACTGAGATAAATGTTTTTCAACAAAACAAATTTCAATCATATATGTATAATCCTTTGAATAAGAAACATACTCATGATTAGCGAAATTTAACGACCTATGCAAGTATGCACACCCAAGTTTAAATTTTTGTACGATATTGCTCCGATGCATGCACTGGGGTGGAGCTACGCATGTATGTGGGGGCTGATTCGATGGACCTGCCTCGTCCCCTCGGGAAGCAACATGAGTCGCAGGCGGCAAGCGCCCAGATTCCGGCAACAAGGAAATATGCATGCAAGTATGCTAAGTAAATTATATGTATATGCAGGTAGGTAAATGGCTGTTAGACCATATGATAATAATTATACTCTGATACTTTATATGCAAAATTACACTCTTACACTCTATTATACAGTGGAGATTATGTTTATACACAAGTACAATGTTGAATGCATGACCCAATAGATATGAATAACACTTTAAGGACATGATGTAACCGATACGGATGAGTTTATCCACACCCTCCCATAGGGAGGGTGTCCAATCATTGGATGCATCGCTGGCTTGTACGGTGTGCATCGCGAGTTGTACGGTTTGACCAAACCCTCCCTAATGTGACAACATAAGGAGGGTATGTATAACACATCCCAACCGATAACTATTCTGTACTTGTGCATTGTACATTTCTTTCGTAGCCATTCCTTTCAAAAACTCAAAAAGGGGAGACCATTTTAATTGGTTAGACTCATACATTTAGTTGCAAAACAATTTAGTTGTACAACTCATATATGTCATAATATTATAACAGTAGGAAATGTATATTTGTTGATAAACACATTTGAGGTATCCCTTTTTGGGAGTTATGAAGCTCACACGCACCAAATCGCAAAAATACCCAATGGTAAACGAAGTTGGTATATTGCTATGCTAAACCAATAATTACTCGTACATTTTTAATTTACTGTTATGTTTATTCATTTTTCTTAACATAAAAATTAACACCAATGTTTTGTTTAATTTAAGTTTGGCAGTTAGGGCACTAGGAGTGGTGATTCTGAATTTATCATACCTCTTAAATTCAGCTAATAAACTTCAGCCAACTCATTCTCATACCTCCTAACCTAATTCACTGACGCCCGATAAATTCTCATACCTCCCAAATATATATATATATATATATATATATATATATATATATATATATATATAACTTAAAAGACACATCCATAGTAATAACCCACTTCCAATTTCCAACACACACCCACTTCCAAACTCACAAAACCCTCCACAACCCAGATCTCCAAATCCCCATTAAACAAGGCTGACGTCATCATCATCAACAAAACACCCAACAAGACAACAATGGCGTATCCTAGACTTAGTATCCTTAATCTTTTTCGGTAAAATATTTCTTTTCTTCATTTTAATCCTAACCCCATTTGGAGATTCAATGGCAGCAAGTGGGAGCCAGTATTTGATGACGTCAGCAACAACAGGTGGAGCAACAAGAAGACATCATATGATTAGTTTGAAAAAAACGGTTCTATGCAAAGTTCATATGGAAATTTATTACCGCTAGCCATAAATTTATGGCCGGCGGCGGTGTTACCGGCGGTATGGGCCATACTGCTGGCCATAAACTTGCCCACTCCGAGTGCCCTTATTACTTATGATCATTGTCCATTCTTAGATTATTTTCTAGTGCAAAACACAAAGCCTAGTGATTTAAGATTTTAGGCTCAACTATATAACGCCTAAACTGCACATGTATCTTTGTACGATTATGCGTTTCTGATACTTTGTCATGAATTAAATGTTTGTTTTTCTATCTTATTTTGTTTTGAAAAACAGTTTATACTTCAACCGATCAAAAATGCTTTAAAATGGTTAAGATAACATTAATCGTACTGGCGAATGTGGATATTTAATTTGAGACTAAAGGTATTTTTAGTATTTATGATAAAAGAAGCTTTTGCAAGACCTTTCGAAATATCTGTGCGATATCTTTCCCAAAATCCTAGGTCCGTCCCTGCTTCGAGAGCATCGAGTTTCTTGTTTCAAGACGTTTGCTTGAGTCGAGATTTTAGTAGTGCTGGCAACACTGACCGAAATCATAATGATAAATAATAAGAGATACTAAAAATATAAATTGTTATACTTTTTGTAATAGAAATATACACGTGGTTGATAAAATTTAATAAAGTTTTGATTGGGTTGATCTCGACCGTTGAATGTAGTTGGAGAAGGTTTATAACACATGTGTAAACTCTTAGTTGTATCATTTGTGTAAACCCTAAGGCCTAAACACACACACAAACACACTTTGAAACATTCTCTAACAATCTCTCTACTACTTTTCTCTTCATCAAAATCAGTCAACATATACCGATCTCATCACTGATAACCAAGTCATTTTTATTTGAAAAATTATTCTAAAAATATTGGCGCAAGTTAAAACGGCTCACGAGAATTTTTACTGTGTTAAATGAGTTCGAAACACGATATAATGAAAGTTTAATAAAAACTGCAACTTTTGGCCCCTCCTTGCGTTAGTTACGTACGCGCCCTTCAAGTTTATACGAATTGGCAGAAATGGTCCCTGGGACTAATAAAACCCCCACACCACCCTCATTTCCACTTATCCCTAAACTTAACACATCTTTTTCTCTCTCTCCTCTCATTTGCAGCCGCCGCCCAACATAACACCACCGCCACCTCCGCCACCTCTACACCACCATCACAAACACCTAAACCACAACAAACCCACCTTTAATCCACCCTCCTCACCCTCGACCTGAGGAGTACGCGCGTTAATTCCACTAATATAGACGACCTTGGAAGATGAATTCCTATCTGCCGCTTAGCTTATGGCTTTTGATTTCTTTCAGTCGATCGAGCTCTTCTTGTCCTGTGGTATAGACTACTTTCATAAGAAAAAACACAGGTTAGACATTAGTTTTGTTTGTATGATTTATTATGTAGTTAAGAATTGAATCAGCTTACTTGTGATTCATCAGTATTTCAATTTGGCTTTTATTGTCGGTAAGTGTGTTGGTATTGTAGTCAATTTTGTAAGGTGTCAGTAGTGTATTTATTGTATCTATGTCCTTTATTGATTCCTTGGCTGTCATTTGAGTTTGTCAGTATCTCAAAAAAAAAAATATAAGGGGGTGTCGTCTTTTAGCACAAGCCTCCTATTGTTAGGATCAGTGTTTTAAAACCCGGGTTAACCCGGCCGGTTGAACCAGTCGGGTGACCGGAAGGCGGTTTCGAGCGAAAATAACCCGGTTGAACAGCCGGTTAAACAGGTTGAACCGTGACCCGGTGACTCGGCCGGGTCAATTAAAAAACCGGGTTTTAAAACATTGGTTAGGATTTAGCACTTTGTGATGTATTTGTTCCTAGGGACCAATCTTTTTAATTGTCTTGTTAAGAAGTTGGGATGGCTCGTATTGTATTGTGTTTTGGTTCCTTCTATATATGTTACCTTAATCAAAGGAAATACTGTACCCTCATAGACTTTTATTCATAAAGACACATCTAGTACTATGACACATCCATAGCTACTTAGATGACTTTTATCAAAGGAAATACCTCATAGAATATTACAACACTTTTATCCAAAGACAACTTATATTTCTAAGACAGATAGTGATTTATCATGCTACTTTGTTTCCCTTTAACTGCATTCCTTTTATCATCATACTTACTTCCCAATTTGAATCCTTTACTTTTATCCCAATTAAGTTTGGTTCTCACAGTATCTTATCAGTACATCCCATGGTTAATTTTTTTCTAATCCTGACTTCTGCTTGGTGCTCTTTCGTATATAGGTATATGTTTGCACACACATCAAGTTCAAGTGAAGGGAGGAGAGTGTCGGTCTCCTTTTGTCTACGACGCAGAGTATGAGATCACAGATATCTCTGAGGATGGGCAGCTGAGTTTAATAACTAAAGACGATAAGAAAAGGGCTCCCCTTAGCCTACCGGCTGTGCTGCCTCCAGCACATAAGAAGAATCCTACTAATGATCCTAAAGATCCAAGGTGTGATGACGAGTGTTGGTCCATGTTTAAAGAAAGAATCCTCCTAATGGGAAGGGAGCATGTGACCGACATCACGCAGCGGAAGTCCCGACTGCCCCCTCCCTCCGAAACAAGTAGATGGCACAACGATTGATTAGTTAGCATTATTAGTCCATTTGGGCTACCAACACCTAATCTTAAATATGTTCTTCCAACACCTGTTTAACCGCGGAGATGACAAACCGGTATATAGATATCCTCAAAAAGCTAAAACTATCGCTGGGAGCGTGATTCTTATAGATAAAATTATACCTTGCAAGGTGGAGTTGACAAACCGGTATATAGCTATCCTCAAAAAGTTAAAACTATCGCTAAAAGGAGCGTGATTCTTGTAAATAAAATCATACCTTGCAAGGTGTTTATTTTATTGATCTATTAATTTTTATGCATTATTACATGTACCTATATTAAAGGTTAGGGTTTCGGTATATGATGATTTTTAGTTATTTTTCTAGTGTGAGATCTTTGATTATGTTGTTAAAATGAGATTGAAATTGGTGTTGTTGGTTATTACTTGGTTTTAGCTACTTAGATGGCTTTTATCAAAGGAAATACCTCATTAGTTTGGTTCTCACAGTATCTTATCAGGACATCCCATGGTTAATTTTTTTATAATCCACTTTTGCGTGGTGCTCTTTTGTATACAGGTTATCTCAAGTATCCATGACCGAGAGTCGCAAAGTATGTTTAGAACATACTTTGCAATAATCAAATAATTATGTTAACCTCTGTATATAATGAATACTACGTAATAATTGGGGTTGATCAAATTACACAACTTTTATAAAGGTATAAATTTTTTATTTTTGACACTAAAAGCGTCTCGCTAAAACTCAAATTTTTGACACTACGACTTCATGACCCGCCTGATGAGCGGACGAGCTTCATGTGAAATCTTGGTTATGATGTATGATTTATATACTTATCTTGTTAGCATGATCAGTTTTAGAACAAAGTGGTAGCATGATTATAATGCAATGTTGAAAAATCAAAGAGAGACTATCAATCAGACGAAAATGAGATATTGCAACTATAATGATCGTTGATTTGTTAGGAGAATAGTTAGTTTAGTGTAAAATCAGTATAATTCGTAAGTTCTCTGGTGAAAAACTCATTAGTGGACTTGGGTCATGAGGTGTTTGGATAGCGAATCCTATTGTTTGGAATACAACTTACATTTATCTTTCTCCTCTTTTTACTTGAACACTCAAGTCACACAGCTTTAAAATTTGGGTCTTCATGTGTTTTGATAGTAAATTGTTTTCTTCCAAAAGGTTTCTTAGTGTAAAAAGAGGGTACACCTTCGCCATATACCCTCAAACAGTAACACCAACCGCAACTATGTATGCATAAAACTCGTGAGACATATTTCTGGGTGAAATAATGTTAATCACCTATCCCAAAACTATAGTTTGACATATGGGTGACCAATAACATTCGACATCAAAAATCAAAATGTTACACCCCTTAGATAGAGGAGTATATATACCATCAAGTAACGAAATCCGACACAATAAGTAACTAAAGATAGAGAAGTTCAAATATTAGAGGATTACATTTTAATGTCAGCTAATACAACCAAGTTTAGAGCTAAACATTAACATTTTTTTTTTTCATTTTTCACAAAGTTTTCCATACTAAAGCAGTAAAACTTTTGTGGCTAGCTTTTTGTCAGCCTTGCTTTCTTGAGCTGAAGTATCTATTTTTTGAAGTGGGGCCAATGTGTAATGATCTTCAAGTTTATGATCTTCGATGCACTTGATCTCGGCCATATAGTGCAGACAGTTCTCTCTCACTCACATCAATATAAAATCAGATGTAAATATAAAAAACACTAATCATGAATTTATTCAGAAATAGTTGAATTATAATTTATATGTAACAGATCAAATAACTATAGAGGAAAAACCAAGGTTGTTGTAGGTTGATTGAAACGTATATTATGTAATCATATAATGTAATCACGCAATCAAATTAAACATATATTATGTAATCATACCTTAAAAAGCATTCAATTTGTAACTAACGTGATTGATTGTAGGTTGATTGAAAATTTTAGGGTTTGGAATAATTGGGGGAAACAGTTTTTAATAATAGTTGATGAAATGGTTTATAAAAGCGGGTATAATTAATAAAATAATGGAATAACGGTCAAACGGGTCAAATAACGGAGGTTTTTAATAATATAACGGAGTCAAAGCCACGTGTATTGCCAACTAAGCTAAAATACTTGCCACGTAGATCGGGTACACACAATAGTCAAGATTAGTAAGTTTGTGTATTCTTTTGCGAGATTAATAATTACTCGAGTTACTTTAAGGGGGTGTTTTTTAGCTTTTTTTATGGGGCTTATTAGCTTATATAGCCTAAAAAGATCCATTGAAGTGTTTGGATGAGCTTATAAGCATAGGCTTTTGAGCTTCTAAACCCCTTTTTTGTGGCTTATGGGCTTATATAAGTTGATAAGCCTTTTTACCCACCTTTTTCATCATAAGCCATAAGCTACTTATTGAGCATAAGCTTATAACCAAAATATAAGCTTAGAGAAACAACCCTTTACATATTAAGCAAACATTTTAAGAGACGATCAGCAGTTTCAAAACACTAACTTTCTTAATTTTGATGAGATTAAGGCACAGCAGCAAGTGTACTTAAGTGCCAACCAATGTGGCTCTAAATTGAACTCGCACTAATTGGTTTACGGAAGATAAGAGGCTGATTTCTATTTGCGCAAAATATCATATCAGAAAAACCAAAAGAAATTAATACCTAAGAACATAAACATTGTATAACTTTTACAATTTTTCTATTTGCGGTTGAAAGTTATAATGCTAATACTACAAAAACTATTCTATAACTTTTACAATGTTCTAAGACTACAAAAACAAGAAATGCCTGCAACAATCTGTGACTCATAATAATGATACCAATTAGTCTTTTTCAATAATGACGACATTAGGATGTTAATCTAAGTAGTGTTTCTAAACTTGTACTTCCTAAAAGGTGTGAGGTACTTATTCATCACACATGTATAAGTAAGGCAATACAATAGGTTAACATTAGAGGTTTCGACAAATAAAGTGTCAGTATTGCTTAGTCAGGGTATGTTATCCTTGTAATCCACGGATCCTACATTTGTGAGTTACTATTTAAAGTAAAAACTTGATAAATCAACGCTTATAAAAGGTTGAACTAAAGACCACGGCGAGTATCATAAACAGTGTAAACGCTCTTGTCACTGCACTAACACAATATTTATTAGAAAATTTGCACTAGTTATGTGGCCATTGACCTCTCTTTCTTTTGTTACAGCTGGACCTAGTACACTTTATGATGAACGATAAATATTAAAATGTTTGAATTCGTCTGGACCTATATTTCAATATATAGACGGGTGGCGTAGCCCAAGTGGCATACATAGACAGTAATCTTTCCTGTAGATTTCGATGCTTAATGCCAGGTGGTAAATTTAAGTTCTGCTACTATCAAATTCAGTACAGCCCGTGCATCGGTATACTCTAGAGTAGGCTGAGTGGAGGGGATGACACACCCTCGGTTTATATTTTCATTCTTCTAATTATAGTTTCATATGTTCACTAGTGACACGTCAATGTTATTTATTGTTGGCATGGTTTTTAACTGAATATGTGAACATGAGTTTTTGATAGGAATAAGAGAAGTGAAAGATGATACCTCTTTTCTACCGTCATCTCCTACATCGCTTTCACTGGCAGTCTCCCATTCAGAATCATCACTCCCTTGCCCATAGACATTACCGTCTTCCGCCTCACAATCAATACCCCCATGTTTTATAGCAGCTTCCCTAAAAAACCAAGCAGCACGCATCTGCGTCTGAACCAGCCTCTCAGCTTAATCAGGCACTTTATTCTGCCTAGATGACAGATCGGGATCTGTTGACTGAGAACACTCGTTTATAAACAAAATAGCATCCAACAAGCTCTCTTTAGCCAAACCCAACATATCATAAGCCTGTGCTCTCCTCCACAGACTTTTAGCATGTCGATTGACAGGATTATGAAGACAAAGCGCACGAGTAGCATCACTTATTGCACCCAACGGTTGTTGCAGCAAAAGATAACATTGAGCACGATTGCGGTACAGTACGAATCTTTAGTTCGATTAGTGACAGAATTATGACCGGTTCCATGTGACTGAATACATTCTTGAAGAACACTGAGAATGGAATCTCCAAGCTTTTTATGATCCCCGAGAGATGAGATTTCTACTAGGTCCAAAACTGCAGGTGCTGCCTTGTCTATAACCTACGTAACAGAATATTACACTTTGCATAAAAACTTTTTTTTTTAAAAGATGAGCATTCATTTTTTATCATATTACTGCAGAAAAAAAAACAAAATTCCAAATCTGTTACGTTTTTCTCAAGCCTTTTTAATAGCAGACATACTATTGCAAATTAGTATGTTGCTTTCATTTTCTATCAGTTTATCATTGTATTTCGTCATTAGTACAAGTGAACAGTATATTAGATACTACCTTATGAAAGGTATTGGGATCTTGGAGCAACCATAAAAGACAATCAATCGCCATATATTTCCAGTCATCTGACGATTGTGCGATATTACATAATTCCTCAATTACACCAGGGCAGCTGCTAACAGGCCCTCTTCCATGTTTATGGTGACAGATAGTTCTTAGCAAGCCTATACCCGCTGGTGAATTATCATTAACGAGTCCACCCCACATAAGAGGAAGTTTTACTAGAAATTCTGGCTTACATATTGTTGGAAGAAACTCGGGCTTAGAGGCAAAACAATTTATAAGTTCAAGAGACCAACACTGTAATTGACTAGCCCATTCCTCGGCTTTCCTCGACTCCATCTCTACACCGCCCATGCCCCGCGTAAGAAGATCACAATGGTAGCTAAGCCTTCTGTCAGCGTACTGATAAAAGTGACGGTAAACAATCTCAAGAGAACTCATCGCTAACTGGATGCAAAGCTCAAGGATCTCGCCATGACTTGCTACAGCCAGAAAAGTGCTTGCATATGTAGCCAAGTGTCCTAAAGCTCGTACAGCGACTCTTTGTCAACCCAAGTCAACCTGCCCCTCAAAAGCTCAACCAAAGGTGGGATTACACCAGGCATTGACCGCAGTTTCAGCAAAATCTTCCATGTTCATGGTGTAAGATCCGATTATATGAGCGGCATAATAAGGGATATAGATATTCTGATCATGAGACAGCCAACGGCGATTCTTTATACCCTTCCAAATAAGCGCTGCCATGCACTCAAATATACCCAACTCAATAAACTCCGGATCATTAGGATGTGCCATAGCTGTATTCCAAAGGCCACTTATCGGGAGAGTCATCATCTTGCGAAGGAAGCTCTAAAAATAATTTCAAGATGCTTGCTCTCCGCTTGTTTGGATTCCCTTCTTTCATGACACAGAAGAAACATCCAGGGTAAGGGCAGTCGGGTATCAGTTTGTCCATGCTCATAACTTAATTTAGCAGAGCAGCAAAACAAAAGGTGTACAAATGTTTAAACACAAAGAGGGTTGACAGCTCATACAAAATCACTAGCACAATGTGAACAGCTTAAAAGATTATACACGATAGACAATGAACTCAACCGTCAAAGTTACTACTTATTATTGATGTTACTCTTTGTCGAGCCTGAACTAATTCCTATGTAATGTAAGACTTAATAATCAAAATTAAGAACAAAATGAAACTAAATTTGAGTAAAATGAGGTAAGGTTTTTCCGACTATTCAAATCAAACTAAACTACTTTTAAATACCCAATTGAGATCATATAAGTCATTTCGGCTAAAACTATACTTCATTCGCAAAGTCGAAAAGAACCTAAATTTAAACAAAATTCAAACTTGGGTATTCTTAATCAAGTAAGAAGATAAGTACCCATTATCCAAATTTGCAAAAAGTAACAATCTTTACATAACAAGAACCTTAATTTTTACAAAATTTGAACATGGGTTTCTTCAATTAAGTAAAAAGATGAGTACCCAAAATTTGATTTGCAAAAAGTAAATAACTTTATACAATAAGAGCTTTAGTGTGCGTTTAGTTGGTGAAAAATATTTCAATTTTTTAGGAAATTTTTCATGTGAAAATGAAAAAATTGAAAATCCGTTTAGTCACATTTTTTTCCTAACAATTTTCAAAAAAAATGAAATTCTTATTTTTCTAAATTTTAACTAAGAAATTGTAAAGCCTATTATGCCATTCTCCCTTTTTTCTTTCTCATTTTTTTCTCAACTCTAAAAAAAACACATACACCATTCTAAACATTATCTCTCGTGTCATCCTTCACCGCCCACTGTCGCCGCCACCGACCGCCGTCGCTGTCACCGTTGCAATTTGAGATAATCTTCTTATCATTTTTAAAAAAGGAAAATATAACTCCATGTAAACGGGTTTTCAAAATTCTCAACTCTTCCCTAGAGAAGAAAAGGCATTCCCTTTTCAAAGAATTTAGAAAAGGAAAAGGAGGAAAAATTTTCTACAACTAAATGGCACAAATTTGCGATTTTTACGGCTTTTTTTTTTTTTTTTTTAAATGGTGACCAAAATTGAGGATATGTAACAATGATGCACTTATTTGATGTTATTATTGGGCAACTTGTAACTCTTTTTAAAAAAGTAGCCTGGTACCCGCGCTATTTTATGGCGTGAGTATGAGATGATAAACGGCAATAAGTAAAAAAAGAAGACGTAGTCTGTGTTTATAATTTGTCATAAAATTTAAGTGTCATATGTAACTATTGTAGTAAAGATGTGGATTACAAAAGATAAGCGATCATACAATAATTTGCAATATTAAGCCTTGCGATGGTTATCTAAGAATTGAGGGGTGCGTGAGGATCTAGTCAAGTTGTTTGTAACCTGAAATAAGACAAAAGAAGAAACTACTTTCGATGATATGCAGGGGTTGGATCCTGCGAATCACCTCTGGCGTGCGAATAAGTATTTGATATGATGGTTTAGGTATAGTTATCAATCATGTGTCACTTTTGTGGTAGAGTAGAAAAGACTTTTTAAAGCTTAAAGACCAAAAATCGAGAGCCCAATAAATGAAGACTATGTTTAAAATTCGGCCAGTACTTCAACCGGCCCATGACTCGAGATTGTTTATTGTACTTCATGATAGAGGTGCAAGACCAAACCGGTTTTTTTTAACCGGTCCGAAAAATCGGAACCGGTTTTTAAAAAAACTAGTTTTTTTAACAAGATCGGTTTTTTTTTAACCGAACCGGTTAGACCGGTTTTTTATTTTATAAGTGGACTGGTTTTTTACCGGTTTTAACCGGTTTTTTCAAATAACGAGTTTTAACCGGTTTTATTTATTTATTCACTCCGTCTCAATTTAATTGTCCATATTTCCTTTTATGAATGTCTCAAATTAATTGTCCATTGCCAAAAAAGGAAAGATATATGTGATCAAATTACTTTATTACCCTTACACTAATAAATGCATTAACAAGCAAGTACAATACAAGTAAATACATATGATAGTACTCTTAAAGGGCATAAGTGTCATTTTATCATAAAAATGTACTACTTAGTGGGATTTTCTTAATCTCCGTTTTTTTTGTCTCCTCACAATTAAATTGAGACAGAGGGAGTATATATTATTATTTTTATTATTATTTTTCTTACTAGCCGTTGCAAATAGGGCGTGCGTGGGGTGGGTTTTACCGTCGGGGAAGATGGAGGGTGTGTGGTGGTGTCTCGGTGATGATGGCAGCAAGAGGAGGCGGCGCGTGGCGGTGGTTCAAGGGTGGTGGTGGCGAGTGGGTGGTAGAAATGAAGTCGGGGTGGCCCGATCTATCGTTTGGAACAATAAAAATAATTGGCCGGAAGTTGGCCGGAAATTTCTCCGGTGGCCAAAATCTGTGGCGGTGGCCGGACGGCGGTGGGTCGCCGGCGGTATAGAGAGAGAGTAGTGAGAGAGTGGTGTGTGTGAGAAATGAATAAAATAAATAAAATGGTGCTTTTATATGGATGGAGGGACCAAAGTGGGGCAAAAGGAAAAGTGTTGGGTTGCAAATAAAAGTATACAAGAGGGACTAAAAGGGTTAACTAGCAATACTTCTCGTCAAAACGGTTCAGGACTCATTTGACATATCAAACGGACTCGAAAAATTACGAAATTTGCGTCATTGTTCACGAAATCATTTTTCCAATAAAATCAAGTATAAATTCACATAACTTTCAAGAATTCAATATATTTGGCAAATACGATTCGTTTGAGTTTCTAGGTTGTGCTGGTTCTATCAAGGGACAAAGTTCTCATTTCTCAAGCTATCTCTCGTATCTCAAACCCAAACAAATGCAAGAAATTTTTTTAAATACTCAGGTAACGAAAATTTAAAATTATTGATAATTAACAAGTTTATTAAATAAATGTTCGAACATGTATGTAAAATTCCGAAAAAAAAACGAACCGGTAAATAACCGATAAAAAAACCGAATCCGAACATTTATAACCGAAAAAACCGAATCGGTAAAAAACCGATTCAAAAAATTTATAACCGAAAAAAACCGATTTCGAACATTTATAACCGAAAAAACCGATTTCGTAAAAACCGAAAAAACCGAAACCGGTTTTTAGGAAATCCGGTTTTTTTATAACCGGTTTTCCCAAAACCGAAAACCAGTTTTAACCGATTTATTTTGCACCTCTACTTCATGCAAATGTATAAGTTACAGATGTTTCCTTTTGTATTTTGAATAACGTAAATCCTTTCTTATTTCTCTTTCATATAAAGACTTGTAAAAGATGAAATGGAAACATCAAATTATATGTTCCATTTTGATATTTGGGTATATCAGATCTGGTTAGTTTTGCTAAACAGATCCTTGATGTGTATTTGTCAGATAGGCTATGAAAAAATGACTCGCCCTATGATGTTTCCATTTTACACGTTTAACTCATAAGTTCTGTATTCAAGAATCAAAATGTAGAGTTTTTACTTTTTAGTTGAATGATACTTGATATTAAGGATAATATGGAGTAAGATGCGAAGATTTTTTGAAAGTGTAAGGTTTTACAATTCACTTCATTGCCGCACTTCATTGCCGGAATGATGTTATTATATGGGGCAAAAGCCTCTTAACTTGTAAGTAGCATCACAGTATACCGACACCCGTGTGATAGACAATGATCCTTATTTCTTTACAGATAAACTTTGTCAAGAGAAACCTATATTAGCTTGCTTGTACTATCGCTCGCCTGTCTCACTTGTTTTTTTCGCTAGCTTCTTTATGGCATGTCGCTAGTGTAACCTAGCAAGCAACACATCTTGCTAACGTTGTCTAATGCAAAATTAAATGTCACATAATTACATTTTGAGCCGTCTAAACTATATTAAAAAAAAAAATGTTTACATAATGGTAGAATCTTTCATAACGTCATCGAAAAACTTATTAAAACTTGCTATGCAAAGCACAAAATTTACGCATGGGTTATAAACAGTTCATATATGTGTTTAAATGGAAGTTTTTCTAAAAAGTGGATAAGTTTTTCTCCAAAAAATTATGAATTTTTTTTGACATTTTGCATCAAAATTTGATTGCGCATCGCACTATTACAAGTTGAAAATTTTGTGCATCATAATTACGTTTTTTTTGCATTAAAAAAAAGGTATAAAAACTCACAATAACACACTTTTGATATCTTAAACGTCTGAATCAAATCTTAAGAAACATTTGGCCATGATATACTTATATTCGGATACCAACCCAATACAATAATGTAGCCCAGTCTACTTCCAAAATAATCCAGGTAAAAGGCCCAAGATAAACTCTTATTACCCTAATCAGTTGTAAACATCCGCCCCCTTCTCTCCTACTTTTCTCTTCCATCAAAATCAGCTTACATCTGCTTAGCTTATGGCTTTTGATTTCTTTCAGTCGATCGAGCTCTTCTTGTCCTGTGGTATAGACTACCTTCATAATAATAAACACAGGTTAGACATTCGTTTTGTTTTGATGATTTATTATGTAGTTATGAATTGAATTAGCTTACTTGTGATTCATCAGTATTTCAATTTGGCTTTTATTGTCGATAAGTGTGTTGGTATTGTAGTCAATTTTGTAAGGTGTCAGTAGTCGATGTTAGTGTATTTATTGTATCTATGTCCTTTATTGATTCCTTGGCTGTCATTTGAGTTTGTCAGTATCTCAAAGAAAAAAAATAAAATAAGTGGGTGTCGTCTTTAGCACAAGCCTCCTATTGTTAGGAAATGACTTCTGTGTATCATCCAGTATTACATTCCTCAAGATAAAGCGATTCTTACTACACTAATATTTTTTGAGTAATGAAATGATGAAACTAGTAATTCAAACAAGTGTTTATATCGATATTACACACTTTAGTTTTCACGTCTTCATTTAATGTAGGCAAAAAGTTATTTTGGATTGTTAAATTGAGTGATGTACCACTTATGTTTTTTCGCTCAACTGTCTCTTGATTCTCGTTTACGCAATTAAGTGCTAGAATATCAGTTTTCTGTCTAGCTTTTGTTATCGTTTTTCGGAACTTGGCCGCTTAATGCATCCTCTTAATACCAACCTAAGTTCTAGGTGTTTGGTCAACACGCTTGCCCAGTCTAGTATATGTTTGCTGATTTTTGGTCAGCTTGTTTTTAGCGTTCTCTTACTTTTCTCATGGCTCAGATGTCTTGAGGTTAAAGACCTGAATCACCTGATGGTCCTCCCTTTGAAGGGAAAATAGTGAACAATTGCTGGTTGTCTCCCTTTATTATCATGTGATTTGGATTGTGCATTAATTGCTTATTAAGATGATAGCAAGTCAATACTTATATGTATATATACATGCATGCTGCAGATGCATGAAGATTCGATTAAGTACTATCGCGGGTTGAAAATTGACTAATATTCGTGACTTAACTTTGATCATCACTAATCAAAAGGACGAGAATGTTTGTGTGCCATTAGTGATGGCAGATATGACCGGGACCATTCACCGTGTTTATGGTGGAAGACCAGATCTCCATCTTTCTGGCCAGCCATTGATTGACGAGGGAGAATATCAAACCATTGATGAGGTTAAAAAGTTTGTAGCAAACAAAGATAAGAACTTAGGGTTTGAAAATGTCGTAACATATCCTTTAGTAATATCGAAAAGTAAAGAGTGGAAGGAGGATGAATATGTAAATAGGGTATATGAACACTTCTCGCTAGACGATCTTATTGAGATTCTTGCGGGGGTGGAACTAGAGGCTGAATTATGTAGAAACTTCTGCAAACAAGGGAAACAATTCCCTATATATGGTGTCCTGTGGAATAGACTACTTTCATAATAATAAACACAGGTTAGACATTCGTTTTGTTTGGATGATTTATTATGTAGTTAAGAATTGAATCAGCTTACTTGTCATTCATCAGTATTTCAATTTGGCACACAACATAAATATCTTGAGAAGTAAAACTAATAGAAATAATCTCAACAACAGTATAGATAATTAAGCCATTATATACAAATATAGCTTCATAAAAAGGGTAAAGTAAAAATTATTGACACCAAACATTTTTACTAATAGACCAAGTTTATAGTTTACACAAATAAACACAAACCAGGAGCTTAAAAGGAAAACAGTTGATGATTATGTGTTAAATGGTTACTGAGTTTTGTCTACAAGGTCAGCTGAAGGTTTAAAAAGTAATGCAAGTGGTAGTCTAAGAATTGTGGATAAGTGATTATGTCTGATATTGCTGTTAAAGTGTTCATGGCTTCTTGAAAGATTTTACCTCCTGTGGGTCAAATAATTATGTGCTGTGATTGGTTCTAGATATTTGTTTGGTAATATGTTTCAAGTTTACATCATGTATCTCTTTAGTGTAGAGTATTGGGGTGTTTGGATCAGTTTTGGTCTTGTGTGTATTTTTATTTGGTCTGTATTTTTATTTGAACTCTAGGGTCTCTCCTCCTTTTAATTTGCTTCTTTTAATTTGATTGATTAATTGGGGTGGTATGACTTCTCTTTGTTTTTTGTTTTCTTTGTGTTTTATAAAGTTACATTAGAAGGCTAATTGGTTGATTGAAAATGGCCTATTAAAAGTGAGATCTTCTGTAGTTTGCCTAAAACTAGCAACTACACTACAAAAATAAGTATATATGTGAACATAGTGAGATCAGTTAAATGAACAACACTTTGAGCCAAGTACCCTTGAACTAAGAAAGGAAACCAACTTTACAGCTAAAGATCGTAGAAATAAAGAAGGGAAACATGCTTCCAAAGACCAAAGTGTAAAGATGGTTGAAACTTGAAACTTAAAAAGTACTGAAATAGAAAAAAAAAAAACTACACATTAACAACACAACAAGAACATGTTTCTAAAACCTAAAGCAACAAAAACACTACGAAAACAACACTACACATTAACTAATTTCACACAACAAGAAGAGAGGAAGAGTTTGTTCGGGTGAAAAAACAACTAGATATTTCAGATGGCGAAATCATAAAGTTTTTTTTTTTTTTTTTTTTTTTTTTTTTTTTTTTTTTTTTTTTTTTTTGTTTTTTATTTTTTGTTTTTTTTTTTTTGTTTTAAACCCTTCTTTGCCCAAATGTTGTTTTATTTTCTTAAACTTTAAAAAAATGTTCTTTTTTTCCAGAAATCCAAAGCCCTTACTGCCCACCTGGAACCCTTGCCAGTCCCTCGCAATCTCGAAGAGAGGAGAGCCTCTTTGTTAGTTCTCCTATATTTTACTACATTCAAATATATATTTTATATTTAGGGGGTGTTTGGGATTGATTATATAAAGTAGAAAAAGTTGTGCCAAACACTGTAAACTCTGATTATTCATGTTTTTAAAAAATGATAACGAGATAATCCCAAACCCCCCTTAGTTGCTCTGAATTAACAATTTATATCTATGTTTCAGGCTTAGAACATTTAATTTCCGTCTCTTTCCAATAAATGGAGATGGAAATTGTCTCCTTCGAGCCATCAGCCATCAACTATGGTTTACTCAGGACCACCATGAGTTCCTCCGCCGTATCGCGGTTGCTCAACTCAAATCCCGTCGTGATATCTACCAAGAGGATTCAACCGATACAGAATATAACAACATGATAAGAAAATGTGAAACTCGTGACTGCCCGGTGCCTAGACTTGCTGCTCATGCAATTGCAGACGTTGTACGTTTTTCAAATCTTTAATTTCTATCAAACTAGTTTAAAACCCGTGTAATACACGGGTTATTCCAATAACTCAACGAATAATATAGAAATGTAACTCTAAATAGAAGTATGGGCAAAAAAAATTCATATTTCATTATTTATATTCAAATTAGGAGCCAAAACAAAAATTATTTATCATGTACACATCATATAGTCAACACAGTTAACATGAACATAAGCCTAAGATTGTTCAAAACTAATCATATACTTTCTTTCATATACTTCTATATTAGTTTACACAAATAAACACAAACCAGGATCTTAAAAGGAAAACAGTTGATGATTATGTGTTAAATGGTTACTGAGTTTTGTCTACAAGGTCAGCTGAAGGTTTAAAAAGTAATGCAAGTGGTAGTCTAAGAATTGTGGATAAGTGATTATGTCTGATATTGCTGTTAAAGTGTTCATGGCTTCTTGAAAGATTTTACCTCCTGTGGGTCAAATAATTATGTGCTGTGATTGGTTCTAGATATTTGTTTGGTAATATGTTTCAAGTTTACATCATGTATCTCTTTAGTGTAGAGTATTGGGGTGTTTGGATCAGTTTTGGTCTTGTGTGTATTTTTATTTGGTCTGTATTTTTATTTGAACTCTAGGGTCTCTCCTCCTTTTAATTTGCTTCTTTTAATTTGATTGATTAATTGGGGTGGTATGACTTCTCTTTGTTTTTTGTTTTCTTTGTGTTTTATAAAGTTACATTAGAATGCTAATTGATTAATTGGGGTGGTATGACTTCTTTTAATTTGATAGATTTGTTTTTTGGTAGCAATTCCTTAGATATTAATGATTCGAAAGGAAGAAATATACTTCTTTTTGCCGTTGAAAATAAAAGAATGGATACAATCAAAAAGATAAACAATTTATAACTCTGGCTAATCAAAAAGATAGCAACGGGGACACTCCTCATCATTTATTTATGGCTTCTGACATTGAAATAGATGAAATGAGAATGGATCGTGGGGTCAACATTTATGCCGTCAACAACGAAAATTTGACAACTTTGGTTGTGGCATCTTCATATGAAAAAAGACAGATACTGATTGAGGTACAAATACGTATTCTTCTTAGATTACTATTAATATATATATGTTGGTGGAATGAGATTATACTCTCACAAAAACTTGTTCACCAACATATTTTCGATGAAAAATTTATAAAACACTCAAAGAAAACGGATGTCACTCAAATGCTTCTTTCGATAAATTTTGAGACTAACAACTACATAATTTGGTAGACAAAAAGGTAATATTACAAATGAAACTTAAACATAAACGTAAACTTCTCCTTTTCTAAAACTCGAAACTTTTCATTTTTTTTCCAACTTATGAGCATCTCATCTTGTAAACCATTCCATTCCAACTGATCATTCCATCTAGAATGCATTTCACCTATCCCATACTATTTTTTTTTCTTCATCTTCTTACTTTACATTCTCCCCCTAGTGTGTTTTTGCTAAACTCTCAATTTTGTTCGGTGCTCACTTTTCTCGCGGAAGTCTTCTTTTGGAAATGTCTACTAGTTAATCATTTGTTCCACAAAATTCAAGTTTTACCTCTCCATCTTCAATTACATCTTGTATAAAATGATGCTTCAGTGCGATATGCTTTATGTAACTAAGATAAACCGGGTTCTTTGCAATTGCTATTGCTGACATGTAGTCGCAAGAAATTGTTGTAGGCTTCAATTGTTTTTGTTATGTTTATTGCAGGCAGTGAAAACGGGTGTATGGAGAAATCTACAAACCAGTAGTCCATCCCATGTATTGAAAAGTAATGACTCGAAAGATGTAAGTGAAATAACAGGACAAATAACGACTAAGTTTGGAGACAGTCTTGTTGTAGTGACCGCTCTCATAGCAATTGTGAATACTTTCAAAATGAATAGAGATTATTTTCAAATATTCACCAAATTATGTAGTATTCCAAGTAGGCATGGGCCGGACCTTGTAACAGGTCTGGTCCACTTTTTGGCATTATCATCTATGTACAGGTGTAGGGCTGTAAACGAACCGGACGAACACGAACGGAACATTGTTCATGTTCGTTCATTTAATTTTAACCAGACAAATAAACGAACACAAACACTTAAACCGACAAAATTTCTTGTTCATGTTCGTTTATTAAGAAAATGACTTGTTCATGTTCGTTTATATTCGTTCATTAAGACACTAAACGAACGCTAAACAGACATAAACGATCGAACATAAACGAACATAGACAAACAAACATAAACTTTATTAAATTATGCATCTAATATTGTTTTATAAGCATTGTTTTGTTTTAACAAACTAATTTTAAAATTATACAATTAAAAGATATGATATAAGAACATAAATATATAAATGAACATAAACGAGCGTTAACGAACGTATAATCGGACGTTCACGAACATAAATAAACGGACGTGACTTTTGTTCATGTTCGTTCGTTTAACTAAACGATCGTAAAACATTGTTCATGTTCGTTCATATAATAAATAAACTTTTTACCGAACGGTTCATAAAATGTTCATTGAACGTTCAGTTCGTTTACAGCCTTACAGGTCTGGTCCAAATTGTATTAGCATCTTATTTGACTTTTAAAGTCAATTAATCTTTTAACTGAAACTGAGATGAACACATGTGGTTTTAGTTTTTGTTTTATAACCTGTTTTGCTTATATAAGCCCACAAATTTCACAAAAAGATTGAAAAATGGTTTTATGAAACATAAGCTGAAACTACGTAAGCCTTAAAAATAAGCTTAAACAAAGACCCCTTTAATATAACACCGACCACAAAAAAGCAAATGGGCATAAGCATATTACCTCTATACAAACACTTAACGTTCAGTTCGTTTACAGCCTTACAGGTCTGGTCCAAATTGTATTAGCATCTTATTTGACTTTTAAAGTCAATTAATCTTTTAACTGAAACTGAGATGAACACATGTGGTTTTAGTTTTTGTTTTATAACCTGTTTTGCTTATATAAGCCCACAAATTTCACAAAAAGATTGAAAAATGGTTTTATGAAACATAAGCTGAAACTACGTAAGCCTTAAAAATAAGCTTAAACAAAGACCCCTTTAATATAACACCGACCACAAAAAAGCAAATGGGCATAAGCATATTACCTCTATACAAACACTTAAAACCAACTATACATTTGACCATAATAGCAGTTGATAGTTTGCAATTTTCATAATGTAGACATGTAAATATAAAGCATTACCTTAGTATAATCACCACTTGCAAGAACGAATCATGGAAACATGTCACTTATTTTCTCTCTTGAAAAACGAAACAAAAATATGATCTAAATTGTTTAAACCACACTCACTACGGTAACATCTAATCAAAAACAGATGCTTGAAAAAATGACAGATAATAAGCGTTGTGTTAATTTTAAGGCAGAATTGCATATATATCCCTCCCAAAGTGAATAATTGCATATATATATATCCTTTGTACTAGTTTTTCATGCACATAATACAATGGTTTTTATGCATACTTATGCATACTTTGGATATATATGCAATTATGCATTTTAACAGTGATAATGGTTTAACTTGTTTTACTCATGCTCAATTTACAATCTCTTCGGCTCATCGAAATCAGAACTTCAAGTAGATGCATCATAAAACAACCAAAAAGTTCTAAAGCAAGCGCGTACCTCCTGTTACGCAGCCAAATTCTGCCTTCTAATGTTCACATGTCCAATTACAGTCAATGAAATCAGTGTAAGAATACGACACACCTGCAGCCGATGTTTTATAAAGTCAAAAGCAAAAGCCAAATACAAAATTTAATTATGGAAATACAAACCGACATAAATATAATGTGATACAAAGAATATAATGTAAAATATTGTTCATGTTCGTTCATTTAATAAATAAACGAGCATAAACGAACGTTTTACCGAATGGTTCATGAAATGTTCACTGAACGCTCAGTTCGTTTACAGACCTAAGTTCAAGTCACGGAGATTGTTAGAAAAATAATTTAACTCTAAGGGGCGTTTGGTAATTATTATTATTATTATTATTATTATTATTATTATTATTATTATTATTATTATTATTATTATTAGTTTTGGTATGTTTCCTAATTTGAGTCTATTTGTAATTTGGCAAATATGTCATTACTTTCTTATAAATTGGCAAATAGGTCAAGGATCAATGACATTAGTTTACTTTGTACATTTGAATTATAATTTTGTAGTTGGTACATTTAAATTTGGTTTGCTAATTGAATAAATCTTCCGCATTGTTTGTTGATTTTGTTATTTGTTCATCCGTTTGAATACGAACAGCCACGTTTTTGTGGTGCTCCGTCTTCTTCAAAGTCGAAAAATCACTTATGCATCGGTTCGAATTTGTTGTTCCCGAACTTGGGTTGGCACCATATACCGGGCACAATTGTTACAACTTGCATTTTTGTTTGCATGGGTTTCATCCTCAATCTAATCAATAGACTCCCATACCAAAAAATGGCTTCATTTTGAAATCGATAAAGAAACCATATCTCCATTATCTCCTTCCATACTTTGTTCCAAGAATATCTATGCAGGAATCGGTGTTAGAAAAGAAAAAATTATGTTGTTTCATAAACATTTCGCTCGCTCGATATGGTTACGTATATGTCTTTACACTCGAAACAATTTGGGTTGTAAGTCCAACAATGATAATAATGGGGAAAATATGCGTGCTTAGTATATTTCTTATGTGCAGCTGACCCATTATCATTTTAGCCCATTAAAATTTGCATATCTTTTTTCTCCCATAATCTTTTCGTTTAAAATAAGGCCTACACGAATAAACTAGTAACAACCCCTGTGAAGGCTACATGCCTACATGACAATTATGAAATATGCAATGTCAGGTTGTGTTTGGCAAAAATAGCAGTAGCTGTGAACAGTAACAGTGAGTGGCAGTGAGCAGTAACTGTCTTTTCTATAAAAAAAAACATTTGGTAACGTAACTGTAGTTGTATCATATTGTGTAAAATATCTTCTAAATGCTCAACGCTCATAAATGCTACTTCAAAGAGCGTTAGAAAAGCTAGCATCCTGAAAAAGAGATAAAACTACTTGCTGTTTAAACAAACATTAAAAATCACAACGTTCAACACTCACTGCTTCTAAATGCTCGTAAACGCTCCACCTCAAACACACCCCCAAGTCATCAAGCACCCAAAATGGGGATATCATGCCTACATCCGAATGTAGGCAATTGCCTACATTCCATTTGAAAAAAAGGGTGGGGGACAGGGGAAAACATGTAACAGGGACTTACTGGAGGGACAAAACTGTACATTTTTAAATTTTTTTACAAAGAGGATGTAGGCAATTCACAGGCATCATTTTCCATATATATATATATATATATATATATATATATATATATATATATATGCGTTTATATGGTGAACGCAACACAATAGGCACCAATAGAGAGATAACACGTATACAATATTTATTACTGTTAAAACAAAATTCTTAAATAAATCAAAAGGGTATTTACGGTATTTGAACAAATGGGTTTTTATTTTTAATGCCACCAGCGTATGTCTTTTATTTCCCATTCTCATTGCCATTCTCAAAATTGTTTGGTTCGGCATCGGTGGATTAATGGTCATTGGTGGTGGGACTGGCGTCGTCATGTTAGAGGGGGAGTTGAGCATCAACAATTACAATTGCTTACGGAAGCGGTCTTGAATGTAGCTCTCCATGAAGGTCAAGACAAGCTTTGGTGGGATATTGATATCCAAGGTATGTTCTCAGTTGGCATTACAAGAAAATATATTGATAACCAGACTTTGTTAGGTTCAAATATAGCCACTGGATGGTGCTCTTCGTTACCCAGGAAAGTAAACATATTTATGAGGCGAGCTAGATTAGACAAGTTGCCAACGCGTTATAATCTATCACACAAAGGGATCGAAATCGCATCTATTATGTGTCCTGTATGCTGGGTTTCAATGGAATCGATATCTCATGTTCTATTCACGTGTACGTTAGCAAGGGAGGTTTGGTCGAGGGTATATAATTGGTGCCAAGTTTCTACGAGGGATATGAATGATTTATCCGAATGGCTAGATTGGTGTGATCAGAATGCTAATGTCCGAAATCGTAAAGTCAATCTCGAGGTTATAGGTGTTTCGACGTGTTGGTTCCTATGGAGATATCGAAATTCAGTCGTTTTTTATTCGGGGAAGATGCGGAAAAGAGACTTAGTTGATAACATTATTTTGTATTCTTTTAATTGGTTAAAGTATCGAAACCCAAAATTTTGTATTAATTGAGTTGAGTGGCTTCAAAGACCCTTGTAGTTGTATTAGTCTAGTTCTTTGCTAGACCTTTTTTCTTTTATTTTATAAAGTTCGCTGTTCCAAAAAAAAAAAAAAAAAAAAAAAAAAAAAAAAAAAAAAAAAAAAAAAAAACTGTGATTTACCAGTTCTTTGACTTCCATATTCTTTTTATAAATCTTTTCACTAACTAACATTATGTGATTGGCGAGTCAAAAGAGATGATCATATCATTACGTCACCCTAGGTCACAAATATACCAATCCCCTTTGACAAAATCCCTATGCAAAATGTAAGACTGGTTGGCAAGGTGAAGACACTTTCACCATACACATCAGCGCCACGTCAGCTTTCTCTCTCCTCTCACTCTCCTTCACCTAACTTCACCATTTACTAGTCAAGGGTTCACCAATCTTCACCTTAACTCCTATTTTTTTTATACTTACACAATTAAAAACGTAAACGTAAAAATATAAAAACGTAAACTTCAAATTTAAAAACACAACGTACGAAATTAAAACGTTACATAAATTGAAAATAAAAATTACATAAACTTCTTGGAATTAAAACATTACATAAACATGAAATTAAAACATTGCATAAACATAAACTTAAGTTATAGATAATCCGGGTGATCCCAGGTCTGAGAGTTGTCTGAGCGGTAACCATCGTCATACGGAGAGTAGTTCGCAAACTTCTCTGCTTCAAACTCTGCTTCCAACCTGCTAAGCTCCCGCTCCTGACTCTCGTTCCAGCCCGCATCTTCTTGATCCAGATGAGGTTGCTGCAGTTGTTGCTCAACAAATCTTGGTGCATCAGATGAAGTTGATGCACCTTGCACAAATTGTTGGCTCTGTTGTGATACAGAACCAGCTGCCACATTTTCCTCAAAACTCCAACGGATCTTGTTGGAGATTTGGGCCTGTATCTGATTCACACAACATCTCACTGACGGCACCGTCTTTGCGAGCTTCATCATACAAAAACTGGTCGATCACAGCTTTTCTTTCGTCGGAGATGTCATTGCACTCCACGTATCGTGATCTCAAACGTTCTTTCAGTGCCTTTGCGTGCTCAAACTGTTTGATAACTTCGACAATAGCATGCTGTCGAGCAGAATCGTCTTTCTCGGTTTGTGTTTTAATATACTTTTGCATTTCTTCGACAGTGTGAGGGAGACGACAAGCCATATTAGAAGTTTAGATGATTTATTAATTGTGTTTTGGTGAAGTAGTGGTTTAAAAATGGTGGGTTTTGTGTGTATTTATAGAAGAAATAAGGGGTAGTTGGATTTATTTTTTATTTTTTTTTATTATTTTTTTTTTACTAAATGCAACGGATACTTTTTTTTAAACACATGTTACTTTTTAAAATTCAGCATATTCAAGTAAAATGCAAACATAGTGGTGATGTTTTCACCATTATCCTTCTTGATATTCGGTATTAACGCGTGGAAAGGGGTGAGAGGTATAAGCCTTGCGCGTGGAAATGGCCATAGTGATGAAAAAAAAGGCCCCTTGCCGAGCAGCCTAAAAGACAAATAAGGTTGTACTAGTAATGAAATCGAGAAAGGGTATGCAAGGTCCACACTTCAAAAAAAAATCAGTGTGAAATTCAACTAAAAACTAATATTTGGATGGGAACTTATATATTATCCATAACTTAATGCGAATTAACATAATATATTTTTCCAATTTTCTATGATAATAGATCGAGCAACGGCATCAAGCAAGATGGATCTTTTTGGTGGAACATTTGCACGGCTTGCAAGAGTAAACACATCGTTAAAGTTGTCAATGTGTATATTGTGTAAATTCCACCACTTGAGAACTTCTTTCCATGTAGTTTTTGCAACACAACAATTGACAAAGATGTGCTCTTCCTTCTCAGGGGGGAGGGAGTGGATGCGGGGTCGCTGCCGGTGCCGGCCGGTGCCGATCGGGCACACCGCCGCCGGTAGGCGGCGCCGAATGAAATGTCCAAATTTCGGTGAAGTTCACCGATGAAATGGGTTACTTAATTTCTTTTCTGGCATGTTTATGAAATGGGTTTTGTTCAAAATCTTATAAAAGTTGGCTAAATTTAAAGAAATTGATTTTCAAGATTTGGAGTTGGTAGGCATTTTCCGGTGAAGAAGAAAAAGAGAGAGAGAAGTGAGTGAGAAAAATTAAAGATGATGAAACTGAAAAAGTGGTAGGCATTTTAAGTTGTGTTTTTTTTTTAAAGTATTGTAGGATTTTTATTTTTTTATTTTTAATGTAATGATATGTGTTTTATTTTTAAATAGTTTATGTATTAAAAATAAATGGAAAAAAAATGTGATGTGGAAAATGTGGGATTTGGGGTTGTTTGGGGACCATTGCCACCATTTTGGGGAAGTTTGGGGAAGGATTGGGGTGAAATGAGTTGGAGGGTTTTTATTGGATGATGATGAGATGGCAATTTGGGGAAGTTTGGGGTTGGAGTGACCACTCCCTCCCCCCTCAAGATCATTATCGCAAATTGGGCAACGAACTGAGTGAACGTCAATGCCCCTATGATCCAAGTTGATTCTAGTTGCTATTCTTTGATTTGTGGTCCCCCTTAGTATATACTTGAATTCACAACCTCTTTGTTACATCTTCACTCACATAATAATAGGCCAGACGCCCAATGTTTATCTTAGTAAATACGAGGGTTTTTATGTTTATGCTAGCTAGTATATATTTTAAAGGTACTTCCGGTTCTTGAAGATACAAGCCTTATAAACATCGATCTATACTACTTTCTTCGGGTGGGATGAAGGTATATGAACTACAACTTTCCTTATATTAGTAGAGTTACAGAAATGCTCGAGTACTGAGTATTGCACGCTATATGAAAATAAAAAGTACCATATTCACAATGCCATAACCAACAAACGGAATCCGTTATCTGTCAAACGCAACAATTATAGCGACATATCTTGCAAAACTAACAAGTACTCATGATTATATACATGAAGACTTTATGCTATTTCATTCTTGTCATCATCTTGTTGTTCACAAGCCAATTTGGCTATGCAGAATGCAGAACCCTGCAGCCGAAAAAAGATAACGCCAGTGTTACTGCTGAGGGTATAACTAACAGATGGAAAGAAGTTCATCAAGGGAAGTCTATGGGGATGATGGAAGCAGCATACACAATGTCTTCTGGGCCTAGCAGAAGAGGACCAGGCCATTAACAAATACAAACTCGAAAAAACATATTCTTTCATTTTTTTTAGCTTAGGAATTAATTTTATTCAGTTATTTGGATACACATACATGTAAATCATAGCGATAGCAAGCGGCTATAATCGTGGGGAAAACACCACTTACAATTGTCAAAAAAAATGTTTTGATTACCTCGATATGATAATATGTCCAAATCAACACCTAATCCTTCGATAATCTGTAGTGGCGATCAAGCAAGACCAAAAAGATTAAAGAATATCCATATTAAGTTAGTTAAGATGAACTGGTTATAATCAAGTCCCGTAAACACACGGGGTTTACATATAAATCAAGTTTATTTTAAAATTTTTCTTTAATACACGGTCATATAAGAATTTTGTAGTGTTTAATATTTTGTAACTGTGATATTACACGCACGGGGTTCAGATTACAAGTGCAACTAATAATTATATTTTAACTAAATTTATTTGGTGTGTACTTATTAATCGTGCTTTCATTTTAATATTTATTATCCCGTGCATCTACGGATTTTTGGTATTACAATTAAATTATTTATCGTTATCCGTATTCTAGTTTTTAACCCGTGTACGTACGGGTTATTAAACACAGATTATGTTCGGACAGTGACTATAACTAAATGATAATATTCCAACTGTATTTGCTCGTATTTGAAAAGATGATCAATTTCGTTTAACAATCTTATTGTTTGAGTATTTGTATATGTTATATTTAATTCTCACATATACTCAATAACATGTAAGCGTACGTTGATGGTGTTTTAAGTATTACGCTCAATTTAATAATAATAATAATAATAATAATAATAATAATAATAATAATAATAATAATAATAATAATAATAATAATAATAATAATAATTGTTTATAAAAAAAAGTTTAAAGTATATGGGGTTTTTGTTAAATATATAAATATTTTTAAAAATTATGTAAATTGAGGATTTTACACTTAAGTTCATAAATTTAAATATAAGATTAGCCTCTTTTTAAAAGTTTAAAGTTTGATTGTAAATTTCATTAATCAATCAAAATATAACGTTTAGTTACACTTAACACCGAAATTATTAAAAAAATAAAATAAAAAATAAAAAAAAAAAATTCTCAAGGTCATGCGTATTTTTATTTTTTTTCCCTACCAACTTTTTCATAAGTTTGACCAAACTAATTCAATTTGGACTTTTATTAGCTAATAAGATGGCTCAAATTTGCAATTGAGGAAAAATTAGTTTTCTCAGTTTGCACTTCCTCTTATTATATAAAAAACGGCAAATGTTTTATTAAAGTATCATACTTGCCACCATTTATTTTTCTGAGTATCGAACAAATTTTTTTCCTTATAGGGGTACTTTTCTTTCAAATTCGTCCTTCTTAAGGTACTTTGTGACATTTTTGCCTTTCGGAAAAAAAAAATAATTCATATTAGCTGAGCGGGGCAAAAATGTTACAAAATTTCGCAAAATACCTCAAATAGGCCGAATTTGAAAGAAAAGTACCCGCATAAGCAAATTTTTTTGTTCACTACCCAGAAAAACAAATGATGACAAGTACGGTACATTTTGTAAAACATTTGACCTATAAAAAATGATGTCTTCTTTTCTTTTTTATCTTGCGTGTGTAATATTCTTAATCCATTTGGTGTAACTAATTAAAGTATCTTAGATTTAGTTTTTTAACAATAATGATTTGACATGTTATAATGTAGTAAGTCTAGATAGATGCGATTTTTTTTTTCTTTTATTATATATAAGTTTGTCTATGCTTTGAATGATTAAATAAGTAAACATTTTCATTAAACTGAAAATAAGAACTAATTGAGGTAAAATATAAGCTCGATTAATGTGTGATAAATGTAATTTGCAATTTAAAAAGAAAGTTCCAATTGAATTAAGACACCCTAACCGATGCTCTAAGAGCACCTGTCAGATGATTCATTTTTATATATGAGGACATAATTCATATTTGTAACGAACCTTTCCTTTTAATGGCGATTTAGTTAAATCGGTTAAAAGCTACAAAGAAAGGATTAGAAGATCACAAGTATTTCATATAAGAGTTTATTAGATCGAAGATCTACTAAAGCTTCCACAAATCTAAAAGGTAACAAGATAGTAAAGATAAGGTAAGATCTAAAAGTTATTTTTTATGTCCAAATTTATTCACGAGTTTGCTAATTATCAAAACGATAATTCTCAAACATTTGTGTTGTGACTTGTGACAAACGGTCCATGAGGTTTTGGCCCAACCACAAGCCCAAATTATATATTTGAGGTTTTCATTTCAGCAATTTTGTTTTTATTCGTATAAATAAAAAGGTAAAAAGGGTTTGCTAACGATTTTTTTAGAAAGACAACAATAATATAAAACCCGCAAAAAGAACAAAAATACAAGAGAAAAGGCATCTCACCCCACTTAAACAAGCAAATTAAATGGAGGTGAGACCCAAGAGAACTAAACAAAAAATTACATAAGGCCACAGATGAACCGAAACAGCTCCAAAAAACCTACACAAAACTGACACATGATGTAAAGCTAGAAAACATGATACAAAACAAAAATCAATTGAGACCGAACACAATCCCATGGAACAAACAGGTTCACAAGGGTTATTAAGGCTTGTCATAGTAAGCATAGTCGATCGATCAATTCAATCGATCGCAATCGATCAACCTTGCTGTGGAGGGATTCAATTGATTGATCGTTTGCTACTTTTTGGAAATGAAGGTCGCAAATCTCAGCCCTTGTGTTTGTTATGTTTTGACATTAAAGTTAAAACACGAATTACATTAAACATTAAAGTGAAAACACGAAATACATAGTACGATTAATAGAAACACAAATTAAGAAAATGAATCATCTGAGACCCAACCCTCCTCACTCGAAGAGAACCTAAACTCGCCATCATAGCGAGACATTGTTGTGGAGAGAATGTGTTAATAAATTTTATGTGTGTGTTGTGTGTGTATAAACAATGCAGAGTATGTGGCTATATATAGGCAAGTTTTGAAAATTGAAATCGAATTTGAATTTGAATAAAGCCCGCTCATATTTGAATTTTAAATTTTGAATTTGAATTTTGGTGGGATCCCGCTCGAAGTTGAATTTGAATTTGAATTATGATATTGAATATGGTTCGTTTTGAAAATATAAAAAAGAAAGGGTTTTTTTTGAAAAAAAAAATGAATGTCGCCCTTACTGGGGCACCCAATCGCCTGAAGGTCGCTGTAGAAAGAAAGCTGACGTGGCAGAGAAAATGAGAATGATTGACCCTCCTTGTTGTGTCCAGCCTTACTCCCAAGAGACCTAAACCACATGCTTGCACTAATATGATGTAATCTCAAAAAACATTCCTTTAGAGATTCTTGAATAGCCTTTACTCGTAAGAGACCTAAACTCCCCAGAATCATTCATTTATTCTAAACTTATCACAGTCTCATGATTCCGAATTTTGTGAACAAGCAAAACATACAACACATTTTATCAAATCACAATAGCGCATATCGATCACGAAAGTGTTTATGCAATCTTCATGTTTGTTACTTAAGAAGTAAACACAATATGGAAAGTTTATAATGGATGAGATCGCGTAACAAGTTATATTCCTTCTATACTAATTAACTAAACGAGTACCCGTGCATAGAAACGAGATTTTATAGCGACGGATCGTTTAGTGATAAAAAAAAGTTCAATATAGATCTCATGTTTGTTATAGATCCAATGAACCAATCATGACCATTCATTTTTTAATAAAAAATAAATAAATAAACTTTCACATTTTTTTTAAAAGTTAAATATCTCGCAAACCGTTAATTGTTACGCGAAAAAAAAACATACCATCGCGACGAGAATTAAATTATCTTTCTATAGATATGCACTTCTATATACTTTCGACGATTTTTTTTTTTCAAAATTTCCACCCAGAAAAATCACACGTGATTCGTAAAAATCACATGTGATTTCTACAAATCACGTGTAATTTTTCTGGACGAAAATTTTGAAAAAAAAAAAATTCGTCGAAGTATATAGAAGTGCATATCTATGGATAGATAATTTAATTCTCGTCGCGATGATGTATTTTTTGTAGCTTGAAGATTTATCGTTTGCAAATACGTTGTTTTACAAAACAAGAGGAAAAATGATTTTTTATTAATTTAGATGAAAAATTGATGGCTAAGATTTTTTCTTTAGATTAATGACAAATATAAGATCTATATGTATCTCAAATCTCTAGCATTATTGGTAAATGACCAAAAGTATGTTCAATGCACACAAAACTTTCGACCAAAATATCCAATAAATTATGCAAACTTCATGATATGTGCCTCTTATTTTCTTTGTTATATTGTACCCAAAACATTAATGCGAATGAACATCTTTAAAATTCAGGAACTTTAAAACTTCTAAATTAATAATAGACAACCAAATTACCACTATAATAATTAACCATGACCACACAATCAACACATGCAATTAACATGTTTTACACCACGACTTATGGTGCGTTTGGTATGCTGCCATAAATGATAATGGGTATGAGTTTGATAGTAGTGGTGAGTCTTTCACCTATGAAAGATCCATTCCACCCTCTCTTGATGTCTATGGAGTATGAAATATATCTCACTTTCATAGTCATAGTGGTGGGCCCTCTCATCCTAAACAAACACATTGAATCACTTTCATAGTTATAGTTTGATTCCCATAGGGGATACCAAACGCACCCAATCATATCTATAGTGGTTTCATGCAACTCATATATATATATATATATATATATATATATATATATATATATATATATATATATATATATATATATATATATATATATATATATATATATATATATATATATATATATATATATATATCATGCATGCCAATGATGATCAGCTCAGCTGGTCAGATGCACTCCCGGTTTTACCCAAGGTCTTGAGTTCGATCCTTAGGGATGGCAAGTCTTAGGGTTTTTCCCTCCGAATACTTGTAACGGCCCATGGTCAACATCTCATTTTCTAGGGTATGTGCAAGGCTTCATTAGTATTCAGTGAGGTTTCCCTGATGTCGTATCCTGACTAAATGTTCGAAAAAAAATATACATCATGCATGGTTCAATTAAAAAGATGAATAAGAAATGCGTACTCATAAATATGAATGAACCCGCAATGACTTGTTCCAATGTATGAATTGCTTTTTACCATTCCATATGTTCCAAAGTTCCAAACTATGTATGTCATACCCCAAGATTCTTTTTTCTTTAACTTCTCAAAGTTGTACCCAATTTTAGTGTGTCTTTCACATATTCTAACATCTCTATTACACAGATTCACCAATCATGATTATCGCAAAATATTGTATTTGGCTAACATGAATTTTACTCCCTCCATCCTATATTAAGTGTCCACTTTTCAAATGCACAAAGTTTTTGAAAATTTCACTAACTACACTCTCCACCAATTAAATATCATTATTACCTACTAAAGTCTCTTCTCATTGGTTGGAATACAATATGGACACTTAATTTGGGACATCCAAAAATTCTATTGTAGACACCTAATATGGGACGGAGGGAGTATATTTCATCAAAATATAATTTACATAGTGGTTGAAGGCAAACAAACAACAATCTGTGCCGCTAGCCCTTTTTGGATTGCAAAGCTAACTCTTTTGAAAACTATATTCGTGGATCTATGTGTTATAACATTAGTGTTCATAACTCGTTGGACTCTGTTGAGTAGTTCCACCGCCTCAGGTACAAGGAAACCAAATGTATCAAACGCGAAAGGAATAACTCGTTGTATTAGTTTGTTGGTGTTAGGGTCTCAATAATCAAAGATTGCTTGTGTAGTTTTCCCTTTGTTTTGTTCCTCGTATCTAGATCGTACAATATGCTTAACATCTTACTAATTATTGATTGTTAGAATTGAATATAAAGCTTATTACATATGAGTTGACTATGGGATGGTGATTTGGGTTTATACAACCTCAAGGTACGAGTTTGAGTCATGCTGAAAGCATTAATAAAATATGCTTTTAGTCATTTTTGTTTTGTATTTTTACTCTGTCATCTCTATCTTTGTTCTTGTTATCTTTATGTCACATAAGTTTTTAAACTCTTGACCAGTGTGTGAAAGTGGTGAGAGCCACTAAACATGCATTAAATTTTACCTATTTCCAGTTTTCCCATGCTCCCATAAAAAATTGTTTGTATCTTGAAGGTCTACTTCGTAACTCTTTTCTTTTGTCAACAAAACAAATGTACTCCTAGTAATAGTAAACGAGGTTGGTATATTGCTATGCTAAACCATCAATTACTCGCACATTTTTAATTTACTGTTATGTTTATTCATTTTTCTAAACATCAAAAGACCCTTTATTATAATGCAAATAATACTACTTACAATGATTTTTGATTCATTCGCTAGTGTTTTTATGCAAATAAAATCAAAAGACCATACTTGTCATATATTTTTGACTCGTGTAGTGTGTTACAACCTGATAACAAATAGTAACCATCTTAATTATAGGAAACACATCTTCGAATGTTTATGTTTTTTTTTTTGTTTTTTTTTTTTTTTTTTTTTTTTTTTTTTTTTTGATTTATGATAGTGGCGGCTTAGTTTAGGATTAAGGTTGAAAGAGAGGTTTGAGTGGGAAAGTGAGAGAGGGAGCTGACAACTATTTTTTGATGTTTGGTGGAATTTCATAATTGCCCTTTAACTTAACAAAAATTATTTGACGAATTTCCTTTTATTTACTATAATGCCATTTCATTTTCATCCATTGATTTTTTTAATCAAACGCTAGCGTTCCTTCTCGACCTTTTCTTGTAATCCCTTTTATTCTCTTTTACACATTCCTCCCTGGTAAGTCCCTTAATGTTATTGTACTATATAAATCTTAAATCCATCCAAACAATGAATTGACCCTAATGTGTAGTAACAAGTATTGAAATAAAGAAAAGTGTCTAATGGACATAGAACAAAAACTAAATACCTGGCTAGCAAATAGGCTATTAGTACGCATTAAGCTATTACTCAAATAGGATTCTATGATGAGTTTTTGATACTTTAAAACATACAACTCTTAACATATTAAACTAATGAACTACAACTTTTGATACTTTAAAGTGTGAAATCGATCAAAATTGTCGCCGTAAAACATCCCCGTGCAGCGCGGATTCTCGGCCAGTAATACATAGTAACCGATATAGTAAGAAATAATTCATAACAATGTGTATATAGTGCTCATCCATCACCAATAATTCATAACATACATTACTAGTTTATACTCTATCGACAAAATAAAATCACTTTCATTATCTTTGTCAAGTGGTCACCTTTAATACTTGGTTCATTTCTGAGCGTTGATATTTTCTCGAGCTAGCTGTCTTCCACTTTGTTTTTCAAATGGTCACCTTTTTTTTAGGAAATAAAAATAAAGGTAATGTAAAGAAGATGAGGTAGGGTGGAGTAAAGAAAAGAATGATAATTTTGTGGTTTTGTTATTTAGTTGTAAATATAGGAACTATCAGTTTGACAATTGGTATATGTGTTATTTTGTCTTGTACTTATGTTTGAAACTATATTTTGGCGACCCGAATCTTATTATTGTATAGTTTAACCTTTTGGCGACTTGAACATTGCGGATATTGCAACATTTTTAGATATGGCAGCTAGGTCTAGCGATTATAACACCCGTTTTGTAAAGTTTATAATGTATTTTGAGGGTCTAGCGATTAAATCCCGACGAAGCATTGTCGACAAGAGGCTGTCGTCGGCATCTTATGGTGCCGACGTCAAAAACGTCATCGGGCAAAGTGGTTAATGTACTAGTGCGAATGTACTAGTGTTGCAAGTTAAAATTTTAATCGTGACATATTTTTTTCTTAAGTAGAGTATAATAACAACAACAATAATAAACAATCTCGTCGGAGCGAGATATGGGGAGGTGAGATTTAGACAGTCACACCCTTACGTACCCGAGGGTAAAGTGTACTGTAAATGAGATAAATATATGAATTTCTCTTAAGAAAGAAAAAAAAATAAAATAATAATAAAGAAAAAAAACATCTCTTTTAACTCAAATGTAAACGGATGATAAGAGAGCGACTAGAGAGGTCAATCTCCCAAGAATTAGACTTTGATAAGTAGCAGATTGAGTTAGCAAATTTCCAAGAAATTAATTAAGAAAGAAAACTAAGAAACATTTGAGCCAATTTTTTGTTCTACTCATTTGCTCCAACGACATTACATTATATAGCAAAAGAAAACATGTACCCACTAGGCCACTATCCTAAATTTAAGATGCAAAACTAACTATAGATCTATATATCAAATTGAAACAAATAATTTGATGTTTCCACTTCATCTTTAACAAGTCTTTTTTCAAAGAAAATCGAAAACTTTTACGTTATTTAAAATATAAAAAGAAACATCTCTAACTTATACATTTACATGAAGTATACGCACAGTATGATCTCTATAGTCTATACTATTCTCTACCATGCAGTGGCGAAGCTTGAGAAAAAATTTCGGGGGGTCGAAACCGAATATACCGAAATTTTTCTACACGAAAACTATATACCCCCCCTCCCCCCCTCCCTTAATAGCTGCGCCCTTGCTACCATGCCCACCAACCAAATGTATCGGCGCGTCGGGGAGGAAACAAGCAAACGTACGTACAACTCTTTGAAATTCGATATGGCCATGAGCTTATCCGAATCCGTATAACTTAGCTTCCCAAAATCAATTATATCCTCTGTCACATTATTCATAAAGGACCAAAAAATAGTTAGCCCTTAATATTTGTAATTTTGTATACATATAAATGATCGAGCCTCTATAAATACGCTCATGCATACATACAAACATATGTGTTTAAGTACACATGCAAATAAACAAGGAGTATATGACTACATGTGTTTTTAAGGACACGCGGTAAGGTAATAACAATGGAGCTTGGAACTTGTGATTTTCACTTTTTGTTTTTCCTTTATATATAGTATACGCGGGTAGCCTGTGACGATTAACCGGGGAAATAGATCTCGATGAGGCATGATTTACTAGTTTGTATCGGTTTCAACGGGTCCTCTCTGGTTCATTTTCGGATGGCTTTTATTGGTTAGTCGAACCGGTAGCGCCACCGGTTCCCGGTTGAACCTGTTGGTCCGGTCCGATTTTCAAAACTATATTTACCATCAACTTGTTAGCTTGTATGAAACTTTATGTGTTTTATTAATTTGTATAATGTGTATAAAAACATGTACTTTTCATTTTAGAGTGTTTTAAAAAGAACGTGTGTTTAATTATTTTATATTCTGGATTATGTTGTAGCTTGTTTAAATTGTATATTGTAAAAATTTTATTGTACTTTTTAGTAACGAGTGTTTTTAATTCTTTGTATTTAATTTGGTAGATATGTTTCTATCTGGTTGTATAACATGAATAAATCACTATACTTTTAAGTAATGAGGTGTTTTAATAAAAGTATTAATTGCACTATACATTTCTCTTACCTTTTCAACATTTAACAATTTAAAATTTCACTTTGACGGCCATGCACCTTTTATAGATAGTATAGATATGGGTGTAATCTCATCTACTCGTGTCATTTGGACTTATTGAAAGCAAAACCAAGTTTAAAACTAATCAATTAATTTATAACTGACATGACTTTATAGCTTATGTATGACGATTAACATGTTTTATGGTGTGTTTGTTATGCTGTCAGTAGTGGGTCCCTCACCTATGAAAGATTCATACCTAGCTTTTTTGATGTATATGGAGTATGAATTATATCTATCATTCATTACCATAGTGGTAGACCCCCTCATCTTAAACAAACACATTTAATCACTTTCATAGTCATAGTCTCATTCCCATAGTCGGATACCAAATGCACCCATATATGTCATGCATGGTTCAATTAAAAAGATGAATAAGAAAGCGTACTCATAAATATGAGTGAACCCGCAATGACTTGTTCCAACGTATGAATTGCTTTTACCATTCCATATGTTCCAAACTATGTATGTCATACCCCAAGATTATTTTTTCTTTAACTTCTCAAAGTTGCACCGAATTTTAGTGTCTTTCACATATTCTAACATCTCTATTACACAGATTCACCAATAATGATTATCGCAAAATATTGTATTAGTTTGTTGGTGTTAGTTTTCCCTTTGTTTTGTTCCTCGTATCTAGATCGTACAATATGCTTAACGTCTTACTAATTATTAACTGTTAGAATTGAATATAAAGCTTATTACATATGAGTCGACTATGGGATGGTGATTTGGGTTTATACAACCTCAAGGGTACGAGTTTAAGTTATGCTGAAAGCATTAATAAAATATGCTTTTAGTCATTTCTTTTTGTTTTGTATTTTCTCTATATCATCTCTATATTTGTTCCTGCTATCTTTACGTCACATAAGTTTTTAACCTCTTGACCAGTGTGTCCACTAATTAAACATGCATTAAATTCACACCAAACCATGATCAAACCATTTATAACGAAAGGACGATTCACCTATAAATTTTACCTTTTTCCAGTTTTCCCATGCTCCCATAAACAATTGTTTGTATCTTGAAGGTCCACTTCGTAACTCTTTTCTTTTCTTCGTAACTCACACAAAAATAGGCAGCCACAAACACTATTATTTGCTCTCTTTCAAGATCTAAATCTCACAGCCACCAAACAAGAAAAATTCGTCCCTTGTTTCCAGTTTGAAATTATGTGAGGGTTCGTTCTTCCATCTGCCACTTAGCTTATGGCTTTTGATTTCTTTCAGTCGATCGAGCTCTTCTTCTTGTCCTGTGGACTAGACTACATTCATAATAATAAATACAGGTTAGACATTCGTTTTGTTTGGATGATTTATTATGTAGTTAAGAATTGAATCAGCTTACTTGTGATTCATTATTATTTCAATTTGGCTTCTATTGTCGGTAAGTGTGTTGGTATTGTAGTCAATTTTGTAAGGAGTGAGTAGTCGATGTTAGTGTATTTATTGTATCTATGTCCTTTATTCATTCCTTGGCTGTCATTTGAGTTTGTCAGTATCTCAACAAAAAAAAAAAAAAAAAAAAAAAAAAAAATATATATATATATATATATATATATATATAAGGGGTGTCGTCTTTAGCACAAGCCTCCTATTGTTAGATCAGTGTTTTAAAACCCGGGTTAACCCGGCCGGTTGAACCGGTCGGGTGACCGGAAGGCAACAAACTGTTTGTATAAAAACTTTGTAGTCTTCAAATTTTCAAATTTTCCATATGATTCATTATACTTCCTAATAAACATATAATAGTTGAATACGTTGTACAATTTTTCAAAGTATAATGGTTAAAGGACTTCCTAATAAATATATGGTTAAAGGACTTCCTAATATTTTCAAATTTTCCATCTGATCCTTATTTATTCGGGACAGGTGTTACATATTTTGCAGCACATGCACATCCAAATTTGAAGCATTTGCACCTTGAAAATTTAATGATTGCTCGTATCCTTCGATTTGCATATCAACATCGTTCACATCCTTGCAACATTGTGATCCTGACGGGCAATGAGGCGTTAACTGATCTGATTCATTTTTTGAGCCACAAGGGGATAGTTATTATCTCCTGATTGGCTTCATGGTGACTTAGAAATTTAATTAAATTGATATGGTGGGTAGGATTGTATACACATATAGTGTATGTACTTGTATAATAATAAACATAGGTTAGGCATTGTTTTGTTTGGATGATTTATTATGTAGTTAAGAATTGAATCAGCTTACTTGTGATTCATCTGTATTTCAATTTGGCACACAACATAAATATCTTGAGAAGTAAAACTAATAGAAATAGTCTCAACAACAGTATAGATAATTAAGCCATTATATACGAACATAGCTTCATAAAAAGGTTAAAGTAAAAATTATTGACACCAAACATTTTTACTAATAGACCAAATTTATAGTTTACACCAGTAAACACAAACCAGGAGCTTAAAAGGAAAACAGTTGATGATTATATGTTAAATGGTACCAACAAAATAATGAGTCAATTAATGATCAAAAGGTTTATTAACAATTATAGAATGAAAAATATTGTTGCTGGTTAAAGTTGTTCCAACATGAATTTTCGTACATTTATTATAACTAAAAAGATGTAATGAATTAAAATAAGTAATTCACGGGATATTAAAAGACGTAAATTTATTGTTAGAAAAAACGGTCCTTAGAAAATATTTAGTCAAAGGGTACCCGACTCACCTCACTCACTATCTATTGCGAAATATTAGGGTATTTGTCATTCTTGTTTGTTTCCACTCTCTATTGCGAAATATTAGGGTACGATATCGACACATTTTAACTTGTATGAGAAAATTTAGTGAAGTAACTTACTATAAATAGCGATTGTGTAGAAGGCTAGAAGCTACTTACATTAGTTACTGTGATATTTTATTGTTATGATTACTATAATTTTGTTATATTTGAATAACTAGATCAGTAGTTTAGTTATAGTATGATGTTTTTGTTTGTATGGAATTGTAATTTTTATGATACATAAAAATTACTGATGGTGCAGATGTTGTTGATTACTGTGATATGTTATTATAATGTTTATTGCGGTATTTAATATGTTTAACTTGTTATAATCATGATTTCGTTACTTTTGATACAAAAAGTAGTTAAATTGCTCTGGGTTTGTGTTTTTTTATTTTATGCTTGCACGGAAGGAATTTTGGATGATTTTTAGCGTGCAGATGTTAATTGATAAGTGTGATGTGCTGTTCTTATGTTTATGATTATAATTTTGTTATATTTTATGAGTAGATTAGCTATGATATGATGTTTTTGTCTTGTTTTTTCCGCGTGTATAGAAGGAAATTAAGATGTGTTTAAGTGTGATTGTAGCATTAGTGATGTTGATTGATTGCTGTGATTGTTCCCCGTCTGTCGTGTATGTTTTTGCTAGCTGTGTGAGGTGTGTTTTTCATTAGCTTATGCTTGTACGGAGGGAATCTTACATTTGAGTGTGATCGTGAAATTCGTGATTGGGTAGATGCTAATTGACTAGTGTTATAATTTTTGAGAAGTTCTCCATCATGTAAGATGTGCTTTCTTTTATTTTTCCTTTTTATAGAAGGATTTTAGGATGATTTTAGCTGATAACTGTTACTATAGTTTATCTGTATTTGTAACTGTGTGACCTATTCATTCTAATCAGCCTTTTGATACTGTTATACCTTCTTTTGACGCTGTTCGGGTGACTGACCGATTGAATGTGTTTAACGTCTTTTTATTAAGTTCTTTATGCTCGATAATCAGGTCTGCATTTATGTCTCAAAATAGCTAATAAACAATAGTCTAACTTAACTCCGTCATGTTATATGTGTTTTATATTTGGTTTAATTTGGTGTAATATTTTTATATGATATTATGCTGTTCGGGGACAATGGCTGTCTTTAACTTGTTTTGATTGTAGTTTCATTCTATTAGATAGTAACAAATTAACAATGCATTCATGTTATGAATTAGCTGAATCCCAATAGACTTTCTAAATTAATGCTATTTGAACATATTAGGGGTAAGTAAATTAAGCAGTTATGTTAGCAGAGTAGCTGTTGTTATGTTTTAGAATTGTAATAGCTGTTGTTATGTTTTATAATTTTTTTGACTTCTACTGGATTTGGCGATTTGCTAGTATTTGGGATTTTATATCCATTGTAATTTGACCTGTCATCGAGCCAGATTTTATCTCCATTCTTTTAGGCTTTTTGTAACCAAACTATATACATCTTCTTATCCTAATGTTGTTCTTCTGAATTTATGGTTATAGGGATGCTCAGGTATTAAATTTTTTTGAGGATATTCTCAAACTCCTATACGTCCATGTACATAGAATTCAGAACAATCTTCAATATTGGAGGGCCATTGCTGAGGTTTCTAAACACTCTTCAATGCTTTTTGCATTAACATTAATTATTGCCATATGTTTACTGTTGTTGTTGTTGTTGTGTCAACAGGGTTCAGATACAACATCTGGAGTTCAATTCAAGTTGCACGAGGCGATACCTTTGATTGCGGAGGGTGGTGTTTTGGAGTTTGAACGTGAATTCACAACCAAAGAAATCCCATCCGGAATATTGTCCAAGATAGATATCCTTATGTCTCTAAGATATCATCTAAGTGTCTTCATCTCTAAGGTCAGTATTCTATTACTTATTTGGATTTCACCATTTTCAGTTTTGATCATCTTTGAATTATGGATACGATGTTGGGGAAAATGCAAAACACAATCATAGAACAAAGAAATCAACGATTCTGCAGATCATCACTTGTTATTCATGAGTGTGATAAAAGGCCTCTTAAATAGGCTACATATGTAACGGAAATAAAATGGACTCAACTAACTAAACTTATAAAACTGGAAGACTAGCTAATAAACTGTAACTACCAATTGACTGGAATATTTCCAGCTTATTTATCATTGACTAACAAGCCACGTAAAGTTCCAACATATGATATTTTGTTAACGCTCAATAATTTTAAATTCTTTTGTTTGTTAATCTCATTAGGTCCACGGGGAGTTAATGATCTTCAAGAATAGTAGGCCTTCAACTCAGAACCCCTTAGCTCGACGTATAGCAAATGTAGATGCTTACATATTGGAGTTAAAAAACTCGGTTCACTCTATTGAAGAGATAGCAAATCTGGTAAGCGCGCCCTTCAATTTACACCTGTCTCACATCTCTTCGCTACTATAATTATATATAAAGAGAAAATGTTCCCGTTATGTCTTGCCTCAAATGTTTTCCCATAAACTATATTAGACCACTATTTTTATCTTAATATTGTTCTAAAATTAACAACTTAATAAGAAATGAGAAGACATTTTTTTCATTTAATGTTTCTAAAATTACCTAGTCTTAAATCCGACCAAACCGTGTTTTGGACCACACCTTTTTTTGAATGTTGTTTCTAATTTTCTTTCTTTCATTTTAACAACAATATTGCAACTATAACTATTTGTCATTATAAAATCTCATCGCTATGAATGGGTACTCGTCTAGGATTTAAATATAGATGAAGGAAACTGTGGATTCAATGATTCAAAGCCACACTATTTGCAGGACCATTTTACATTTGACAAATCAGTGAGTGTTGAGACGCCTAGAGATGCTGTCAACAAAATCTATGGAAATCTTACCAAGATGGACAAGAATTTATCATCGTTGGTAAGATTGGATTGGGAATAAAAAGCTTTTTTTTTTGTATGATCATTTGACGTAACTTATGTTATATTTTTCTTTACAGCGCGTGCTGAAAGCTACAACTTCGTGTGTCTTTTTGTAGTTTTGGGAATAATGACGTATATTTGTTTTGTTCTAGGTGGCTACGTACGGTAGGCCAAGCAAAATGCTACCAAAATGGATGCTGTTGACTGTTGGGGCTATTGGAGTTGCGACATTATCAATGTGGATTTACAATCACAGTGGACCATTGGGCGTCGTGGACAACACAGTTGCTGCCACAAAAGACTTTGTGATTGACCATATCAAGGATCCGGTAAGACTTCTGATCAATCTACATGTTTTAGCTCGTCAATTTGTACTGCTGTGGTTTTGTTATTATTCACTCAAAGTATTATTTCTGTATAGAATTACTATCTGATGCTAATATGATCAAATGTGAATTACGTGTAATTAATTATTTACTATGCATATTTCCATTAAAACAGCTTACCAAATAAACTTGTATTACTTAGATGTTATGATTAAATTATGAAAATCTCGTGGTTATTGCTGACTATAAAACATGTGATTTGCATCACAAGCTGGTGTGGTTTATGTTTACCAAGACCCTTATTCATTATAAAGCTCATATACATGAAAATTTATTACTGTGTCCTTTCTAAGGTTTACGGTTATATTTCTGATAGTGGAATATCAGATTCAACTTAGGTATACTCCATAATATTCTCTTATTAAGGTTGTTAAGGATATGTAGGCGTCTTTAAAGGCCGGATGCCAAGAATCGGATTTACATTGAGCGTGAGAGCCAAATGAATCGAAACTTTTTCATCGACAGTGTTATACCAAAATATTCTCTTATTAAAGTTGTTCAGGATCAAAACAGTAAGCAGTATTTGCTTTAGGGGTGTTTTGAATTAACAGAGCGGTGTTTCATGTCCACGGTTATAGATTAATCACGAACGGTTGATAATCATATGATGCTAGTTTACTGTTGCTGTGATAGTTTTTTTATGCAGTATTGCTAGTGATCTGCTGCATATATTATAACCTTAGTTGAGCAATCAAGCAACCTAGGATTGTGTTGTGACTTCTAGAGCCTATTCTTTTTGTATATATACGCACTGGTATATGATCTATGGTTGATGGTTTGGTTTAGTTTTAATATTATGACGAATGCTCATGTCACGGAATTGGTTCTGATAATGGATTACGACTTAGTTTTAGAATGAAGGCTTCTCTGTCAATACGTAATGACTTGCACATTTTTGTACCTTGTTCCTCTGTGCGTAGGAGTGATGTTAATTTGTAGTCACAGTGCTAGTATATGTGTTTCAGCCTTGTACTGTGCAATTTGCGGGACGGATATTCAGCCGTAGTAGTTAAGAGTCGTTGTTAGTTTGTGATATCAACTTTTTTGCGTAGACCTCTTGTGTGATACTACTACATACAAGTTAGAAACAGCACCATCTTATGTTTGATCTGTTCTTTAGTGTCCCTTCCAAATCGACCTATTACTTCTAAGTTAGAACCATGGTTTAAAAAAACGGTCTGAGGCGGCGCTTCGAGGCGCGCCTCGAGGCGAATCGGCCGGAAAACGCATATGAGGCGGCGCCTCAGGTGGTTGATTTGGAACGTACGCCTTAGGTGTGTGAGGCGGTGGTGAAGCGTATGAGGCGGCGCCTCAGGGCTGAGGCGGCGCCTAGGCGCTAGTCGGCCTCCCACCGCCCCGATTAGCAGCAAATCGGCCAAATTAGGCGGTCAACGCCGGCGAATGCCGGTCAAACTTCAGATCTAGGCCAATTAAAGCCCCGATTAGCAGCAAATCGGCCAAATTAGGTGGTCAACGCCGGCGAATGCCGGTCAAACTTCAGATCTAGGCCAATTAAAGAGAAAATAAGTGGTGGTTGTGTTCAAAATGATGGTCAACGCCGGCGAATTGACGGTCAACGCCGGCGAATTGACCAGAGAGAGGGTGGCTGTGTGGCTGTGTTAACCCTAGCTGGAACTCTCTTTTAGTCTTTTAGGTTTTAATAAGTTTAGACTTTTTAACATTTAACCCCTCTATCTTTCACTATTTTACATTTAGTCTCTAAACCTTATAAATTTTTCTCAAAAAGTTTAAAATAAGTTTTTGTATTTAAGGAGTTGGAAGATTATCTGCTGATTTTATAAGACATATAATTTCTATATATTTTTTTTAATTACGCCTCGACCTTACGCCTCGGTCCGCCTCGAGGCTTACGCCTCTCGAGTCGGAGGGAAAACGCCTCGAAACTCGTTTCCGTACTTTTAAACCTTGGTTAGAACTCACTAGTGAGCAGGATCAACTTCTCCGAATGGGTTTTTGTTTTCCCTCATAATAGAACACCTATAATAAACAAAGTTATTAGACCAAGATTCTTTGAGCATACTCCTTCAAGAATAACACAGTTGGTGGCAAATTGAAGTCTGAAGTGAACTGTAGGACACTTGGAAGTTGAAATCTGGCGAGTGTTTGTTCTGGATCACGACCCTGCCTTGTGCGTGAGGCTGTGCAGAGGCTTGTCCTCATTCCTTTATATAACCACCTTGTCAATATGTAGTTACAGTTTTATGTGTGGTGGTAGAGGTAGACGCATCGGAATGATGTTAATTTACATTTCCTTCCAGCGCTAGTCTATAGGCAGTATTGACATTAGTTGAACAATAAGGCAATCTAAGTTCTGTTAGTATCTCTATGTAATCATGTATTCAAATGTCTTATACTTGTTGAATAGAAATCAAGTAACATGTACATTGATTTCAGTTTCATTTCTAATTTTTTAGTGTACAAGTTACTGATGAATTATTAATCCATCACAGCTTGCTGACTTAAAAGATGAACTTTTCAATAAGTCCATGAAGAGGGACATGGAACTGATGGAAGTTGAAGAAGTGCGATTAAATGTAATCTTTTATACAATTTTTTTTTTGCAGAATGTTGCTGGATTTTATTGAGCTGAGTACAGATGACAAGTCATATACAAATAAATCAGACAAGGAAATTCTCGAACTGATAGTTGAGAGGTTTGAGTACTTTATCCTTTGGTGCTATTTGGGGTGTATCTAATGTATTATGTGGTATTTTACAAAATGTGCTTCAGTTTTATTCTCATCTTATTACTTAATTTACTCTGTGTGTGTGTTTGATTATTGATTTATAGTAGATGTGCCAAAATGGGCGGGTTCGGATAACGGGTCAAATGGGCTTGGTCCGAATGGGCACGGCTCAAACGGACCAAATTAAAATTCGGATCAAACTGGTACGGATCAAAACGGTCGTGGGTCAAACGGGTCATTTTATAGAAAAACACCAAATGACTAAAAAGACTTCATTATATTATAGACGTGACGAAGCGTAAACAAAATTAATTTTTGAAAAGATAACAGCTCCTAAACAAGAGAAAATATATTAAAAAAATTAAAATTAAAATCAGGAAAACAAACAAAATAAGTTAACCCATCATCTTTTCAATACTTTTTTCATGGTCAAATTCAGTTTGTAGATAAGGGTATTGTGTTTAAACATTGTTCTTAATTGATTGTCGATTGCAGTATATTTTCTATTTTCCAGATTTAATATAAACACAATTGGCAGAAAAAGAAGGGTAAAATCGTCACTTTAAATTCTTTTAAACAGTATGGGTATGATAGTAAAAAATTTGGTTGGATATATGAAATTCTCTCTTTGAACGATGTACTTGATTTTGTTCTCTCAGTCTGAATGCATTTATCAATTGAAACTCATGCAGATATGCAGACGAAACAAAGTCTCCTATTCGTGGTATTATCAGGGGAGATCTTGTCCAGGAGGGCCTTATTCAAGTAACATATTACCGCCCTCCCTCTTTTATTTGTAATCAGTTTTGTTAACCACATGACACTGAGATTTCTTTTGGTTGCTCTTTACAGGTTCACAAGTTAAAACTTGATTTGCTTAAGTGAGCCCGTTCGCCCTCAGAATCTTGTTCACCGATAACTTCTCTCTGTTAATAACATTTGTCATTAAAATTGTATCACATATAATATAATCAAACAGAACTGTTTGATTATATTATATGTGATACAATTTTAATGACAAATGTTATTAACAGAGAGAAGTTATCGGTGAACAAGATTCTGAGGGCGAACGGGCTCACTTTAGCCATCGTTGCTGCATCACCAACAATCGGTGTTTCCTCCCTTGGTCTTTTGATTATCTATAAACTAGTCAATAAGGTATGTCATGCATGATTTACTCTGTTTTGTTATGGTTAGTGGTGTAGTGTATGTGAAAGAAAAGTGAAATAGAACTAAAGTCTCTGTTAGTCTCTTCTTTTTTTCTTTTTTTTTTTTTTTTTTTTTTTTTTTAATTATTTTCAGTACTATTTATACCAATATAAAGTGTCATGGCGCATTAGTGGTATTTATCTTGCCCAGTTGCTGATCATTTTACATCTCTTGTTTCTCAGTCAGAGCGTAAAGGTAGATTAGCAAGGAGATGTTTATTACAACAGATTGCATGGAGGCTTAATGAGTTACAACGCAAGGTATAGTTTACGTTTACCTATACTTATTGGTAACTGCCAGATAATAGCAGTGAATACCAACATTATAATGCTCTCATCCTAAGTTTAGGCCATGTAAATATCACCCTATATAATTGGAAACTAGTCATACAAATGGTCTTAACAATGTTTTTCCGTGCCACTTTGTGAGTTGGAATATTCCTGCGTAAAAATGTTTTTCATGATTCATCAGCTTTAAGTAGAAATTGCCTTCTGTTTGCTTGCAGGGTCAGCATGTTCATAAGGAATATTGGCATGGATTGCTATTATACACATTGGATCAGTTGTACAAAGCAACTGAGAGCCCAGCAAAAGCAACTCATGAATGGGAGAGGTAATTGGATATTTTTTTATGTCAAATTATTATTTTTTTTCTCCTCCGTGTTTGTCCTAATAAAAAGGCTTTGAC